>OZ024819.1:0-338338 GCA_964017055.1 Chloromyia formosa
CAGTCACTTACGTGAAAGTGCTGCTTAAAATCGAGTTTATGAGCATTTACTGGGATATGAACCGCGGACATCTTGCATGCGAACACACAAATCATTGGTGGGATCACAAGCTTTCGAGCAACTTCTGCTCAGGTGAACATGATCAAATGATCACCGAACAAGAAATATTTCTGCTCACCGCTCATGGTCTTCTTTTTTTCTCCTTGACTTTCATACAGTGTTGACAGTGGGGGGGGGGGGGGGGGGGGGGGGGGTAAAAATGGTGTCCAAAATGCAAAATTCCTTATATTTTAGAAGTTATGGCCAAAAAACGTTTTTTTTTTTAAACTAGGGTATAAAAACAAAGAAAAAATAAACTGAGGAGCATAAAAATAGTGGGGATCGGTGTTAACCTGAGCACAAATTGTTCGGGAACTCCTGAGCCCACCAACGAATATGAAGAGCTTGTCCGGTCGATTTCGCGCACCCAGTATGCTTATAGTGTACTCAAATTCATACGTAGCACTTGTTCCACACCGCATTCGGCCACAGCCAAGCTGATTTGGTTTACAATTCGTCATTGTGTTACTGTCGAGGCACATACCACTTGGGTATTGGTCAAAGACCTGGAACGATGCCATCTGCGCTCATAGTAACACGTTCCAAATTGCAAACACTTCCGAATAGCGAACTGATTGGTTTCTTCAATTCCAAATATTGGAGGATTGAAGAGTCTCCCTTCAGTCACTTACGTGAAAGTGCTGCTTAAAATCGAGTTTATGAGCATTTACTGGGATATGAACCGCGGACATCTTGCATGCGAACACACAATTAATTGGTGGGATCACAAGCTTTCGAGCAACTTCTGCTCAGGTGAACATGATCAAATGATCACCGAACAAGAAATATTTCTGCTCACCGCTCATGGTCTTCTTTTTTTCTCCTTGACTTTCATACAGTGTTGACAGTGGGGGGGGGGGGTAAAAATGGTGTCCAAAATGCAAAATTCCTTATATTTTAGAAGTTATGGCCAAAAAACGTTTTTTTTTAAACTAGGGTATAAAAACAAAGAAAAAATAAACTGAGGAGCATAAAAATAGTGGGGATCGGTGTTAACCTGAGCACAAATTGTTCGGGAACTCCTGAGCCCACCAACGAATATGAAGAGCTTGTCCGGTCGATTTCGCGCACCCAGTATGCTTATAGTGTACTCAAATTCATACGTAGCACTTGTTCCACACCGCATTCGGCCACAGCCAAGCTGATTTGGTTTACAATTCGTCATTGTGTTACTGTCGAGGCACATACCACTTGGGTATTGGTCAAAGACCTGGAACGATGCCATCTGCGCTCATAGTAACACGTTCCAAATTGCAAACACTTCCGAATAGCGAACTGATTGGTTTCTTCAATTCCAAATATTGGAGGATTAAAGAGTCTCCCTTCAGTCACTTACGTGAAAGTGCTGCTTAAAATCGAGTTTATGAGCATTTACTGGGATATGAACCGCGGACATCTTGCATGCGAACACACAATTAATTGGTGGGATCACAAGCTTTCGAGCAACTTCTGCTCAGGTGAACATGATCAAATGATCACCGAACAAGAAATATTTCTGCTCACCGCTCATGGTCTTCTTTTTGACATGGATATGTCTTATAGCTGGGGGTCATCCTAAAAATCTGTCCGTCACACGAAATGTCTGTTTTTCTACTCGGGGGTCAGAAGAGGAAACAAGCCCATTGAAAATTTTTCCGAGTTCTATGAATGTAGTGGCCGATCCTCAGTCAATCCGAGTCAGTCATCAAAGGGAACTCACGAAAATCGAAAAACTTCGCATCATGAACTGACTAAACAACCAGGCACCCATAAAACAAGTCAACATCATTCAACTGCCATCCCCTCGTGATTCAAATCTGCTCACAACACCAGCCACATTCAGACAACCTGTCTCCCTCACTCGTGCACAGCGCTATGGCTCCTCCTTCACAGCAATCTTTTTGTTTTCATCAATTAGTCACTAACCTGACTCAGTAAGAAAATCGTTGGGGTAGGTCGGGAAATAGCTTCAACTTCACACACACACACACACTCGTATGCAGGCAATGGAGAGACGGTTGAGTCGAAGAAGTTCAATGGATGGGTGTTGCTTCGTCATCGGCGACAGTGCGAAAGAGATGCTTGCTCCACGGACCTTGGACTACACTTCCGCGGCGGATCCACCCCTTTCTTGTGATGGCCAATCCCATCCAGCCGACTGAAATCAGTGTCACCAAAGTCACCAACGTGTTTTTCCCGTGGATGTAAGGAACTTACGACCGTACTTGTATCGCGCATACCGCGTACTATCACGATCGATGATATATCAACCAACAGTGCACAATTCTGATTTAGTGAGGAGAATAGTGCAGATGATGCAGTTTGTGCAGCGCGGATAACGTAAACGTTAATGCAATAAAATTGTGTTGTCGCGCTTACCGTCTTTAGACTTAGACGAGTACTATCTATGTAAGTATCTAATAGTAAGTGTGTTTAGCTAGACCGAGGCTTGACGCGATCGATCGCGGATTGACGTACTAACGAAGCACAGGCGCATATAAATATGTAGAGTGTGTGATCGCTTGACCCACACACGGGGCAACGGTTGGGTTAATTTGTATTCTCCTGTACACTATGCGGGACGATATGTCTTGAAAATGATACAAAGTATCTACACTGCATGCAGATACATCGGTACATCTTATGCCTACCGAAAGCGTGGGACGTGTTTTGTCGAATGAATTCATCCAGTATAACTATACTGGGATCTTTATAAAACTTACGTCGATATCTTCAACACAACAGGTTCCACGCAGTCGGTAGCCAAAGACATATCCATGTTCCGATGTATCTGCATGCAGTGTAGATACTTTGTATCATTTTTTCTCCTTGACTTTCATACAGTGTTGACAGTGGGGGGGGGGGGGGGGGTAAAAATGGTGTCCAAAATGCAAAATTCCTTATATTTTAGAAGTTATGGCCAAAAAACGTTTTTTTTTTAAACTAGGGTATAAAAACAAAGAAAAAATAAACTGAGGAGCATAAAAATAGTGGGGATCGGTGTTAACCTGAGCACAAATTGTTCGGGAACTCCTGAGCCCACCAACGAATATGAAGAGCTTGTCCGGTCGATTTCGCGCACCCAGTATGCTTATAGTGTACTCAAATTCATACGTAGCACTTGTTCCACACCGCATTCGGCCACAGCCAAGCTGATTTGGTTTACAATTCGTCATTGTGTTACTGTCGAGGCACATACCACTTGGGTATTGGTCAAAGACCTGGAACGATGCCATCTGCGCTCATAGTAACACGTTCCAAATTGCAAACACTTCCGAATAGCGAACTGATTGGTTTCTTCAATTCCAAATATTGGAGGATTAAAGAGTCTCCCTTCAGTCACTTACGTGAAAGTGCTGCTTAAAATCGAGTTTATGAGCATTTACTGGGATATGAACCGCGGACATCTTGCATGCGAACACACAATTAATTGGTGGGATCACAAGCTTTCGAGCAACTTCTGCTCAGGTGAACATGATCAAATGATCACCGAACAAGAAATATTTCTGCTCACCGCTCATGGTCTTCTTTTTTTCTCCTTGACTTTCATACAGTGTTGACAGTGGGGGGGGGGGTAAAAATGGTGTCCAAAATGCAAAATTCCTTATATTTTAGAAGTTATGGCCAAAAAACGTTTTTTTTTAAACTAGGGTATAAACACAAAGAAAAAATAAACTGAGGAGCATAAAAATAGTGGGGATCGGTGTTAACCTGAGCACAAATTGTTCGGGAACTCCTGAGCCCACCAACGAATATGAAGAGCTTGTCCGGTCGATTTCGCGCACCCAGTATGCTTATAGTGTACTCAAATTCATACGTAGTACTTGTTCCACACCGCATTCGGCCACAGCCAAGCTGATTTGGTTTACAATTCGTCATTGTGTTACTGTCGAGGCACATACCACTTGGGTATTGGTCAAAGACCTGGAACGATGCCATCTGCGCTCATAGTAACACGTTCCAAATTGCAAACACTTCCGAATAGCGAACTGATTGGTTTCTTCAATTCCAAATATTGGAGGATTAAAGAGTCTCCCTTCAGTCACTTACGTGAAAGTGCTGCTTAAAATCGAGTTTATGAGCATTTACTGGGATATGAACCGCGGACATCTTGCATGCGAACACACAATTAATTGGTGGGATCACAAGCTTTCGAGCAACTTCTGCTCAGGTGAACATGATCAAATGATCACCGAACAAGAAATATTTCTGCTCACCGCTCATGGTCTTCTTTTTTTCTCCTTGACTTTCATACAGTGTTGACAGTGGGGGGGTGGGGGGTAAAAATGGTGTCCAAAATGCAAAATTCCTTATATTTTAGAAGTTATGGCCAAAAAACGTTTTTTTTTAAACTAGGGTATAAAAACAAAGAAAAAATAAACTGAGGAGCATAAAAATAGTGGGGATCGGTGTTAACCTGAGCACAAATTGTTCGGGAACTCCTGAGCCCACCAACGAATATGAAGAGCTTGTCCGGTCGATTTCGCGCACCCAGTATGCTTATAGTGTACTCAAATTCATACGTAGCACTTGTTCCACACCGCATTCGGCCACAGCCAAGCTGATTTGGTTTACAATTCGTCATTGTGTTACTGTCGAGGCACATACCACTTGGGTATTGGTCAAAGACCTGGAACGATGCCATCTGCGCTCATAGTAACACGTTCCAAATTGCAAACACTTCCGAATAGCGAACTGATTGGTTTCTTCAATTCCAAATATTGGAGGATTGAAGAGTCTCCCTTCAGTCACTTACGTGAAAGTGCTGCTTAAAATCGAGTTTATGAGCATTTACTGGGATATGAACCGCGGACATCTTGCATGCGAACACACAATTAATTGGTGGGATCACAAGCTTTCGAGCAACTTCTGCTCAGGTGAACATGATCAAATGATCACCGAACAAGAAATATTTCTGCTCACCGCTCATGGTCTTCTTTTTTTCTCCTTGACTTTCATACAGTGTTGACAGCGGTATTTAACAAGAAAATTAATCAATGTCACCTACCTTAAGCACCTATAGACCGCCATGAACACAACCATTGAGCTCCTGATACACGGGACGCGCTCGCATAATTTCCATTGGTGTAGCATAAACACAATTACTGTTTACACGTAAGGCCCTAACCAGATTGAACGCAGAATGCAGCAGCAGCGGCGGAAGCAAAAACAACAACATGTAGATCTGTCATCGCCGCTGTGTCACCGCGACAGATCTACCTGTTGTTGTTGCTTCTACCGCTGCTGCTGCATTCTGCGTTCAATCTGGTTAGGGCCTAAGTCGGGTAAGCGAATTTACGTACGAATTCACAGCCAACCAACATCAGCTGCTCAACCTGTTATAGGTCTACCACACAATTTACACGCGGCAGCAATTGAAATTGAAAACTGTCGACCGCATCACTAAAGAACTCCACACATTTGCAAAAACACGTCCGCATGTATCAGCTGTGAGCTGTCAGAAGTCTGGGTAAAATGGACCGGTAGTGGACCGGAAAAAAATTATGATACGAAAAATAACCTTACCTAGAACATGATCAATTGCACCGGAACCGCGCCGGGCAACGTTTCTACGGAAATCGAAAAAAAAAGATCCGAAAATCAAAAAACTAATCTATCGCAGAGACACGCCCCCAGTTAAATCTCTTGTTCACGTTAAACCCGCCATGCACATGGCGATGGATCGGTCTGTGTATGGACTTATCGTTCACGACTTTTTCGACAGGTCCATATAATTTTGATCAGCTGATATTTTTGTGGCGATCCATCGGCCGATTGATCGGGTGACGCATCCCTCCGTGTATGTGGGGTATTAAAAACATTTGAACTGTAGCAACCGAATTTTCAAACGAACTTGCAACACTTTTTTCAATTAAAAATATAAACACACACTTCGAAGAACACAAAAGTCACTTATAGCAGCCCCCATATACGATGCGATCCCGTCATCAGATTGATCTGACGATATTGTGATTGTCAAATCGTTCGCACCATGTATGCGCCTATCGTTGGCGATTTTTCCGATAGTTCCATATAATTCTTCTGGTCGTCAGTGTTTGTGGCGGTCGATTTGACGACGGATCGCGGCTATGGCGGGTCTTAGAACAAAACAATCATCCATAGTGTTAAAACACTAAGAACTGTCACTTCGCAGCGCGTTGAATCCGACAGAGTTGAGCGACATTTTTTTCATGCATAGTGTACTTACCGCTATCTGAAATACATGCTTCAATAAAACCCACACTATAAATCCAGCCTTTGACATTCGAACTCAACCGGCTAATAACTCCCGGCTCCTGACTCTCCGTGTTGATTCCCGATTTGTTGTTGTTCCGGTAGCGATGCTTCGACTACTGCAGTTCTTGTTGCATCGAGCAGCTCTTGGCTGTTGAATGGACGGCACGACAATTCAATTCAAACAAGTCTCGCGCGATGCAACTGCAATCGCGACCAGAAATTATTGAATGGTTTCGTGTCCAAATGTTAGTGGTACATGAGCTTTACGGATTACGCTTCATTGAATGGTTTACAATGATTTCCAAAGCGTCCGTGTTCATAACCGTCATGTGCCAATCGATACCAAAACATTAAATTGTAGCGTGTAAAATAGGACCGCGTATTTCTTAAAAGTACTAATTCCTGATGCTTCACCTGTTATGACTGGAATACAATGTGTAGCTCTAGTTGGAAATCCAAATGTTCGAAGTGTGAACTTCAGCTCCAACTTTCCCATCCAAAAGAACTTGCGCGACAAGCTACAACTACACATTGTGTTCTAGCCTTCAGTGATATGGTTGTTTTAGATTCTGCACACTCAATGGCGAGAGAGAACTCAGAATTAGTAGACATTTATCGAATTGTGTATATGAGGCAAATGGCGGAAAAGGGCAAGAAGTGAAAAGAGCTCCATAGGAATAAGATTCGATTTTAAGGCCGGTTGACACGTTCAAAGTGCACTTTGCCAAAGTTTGGCTTGGAAAGAATATTCACCATTGTGAATTACCACTTTGTCACTTGCAAAAAACGCCGGAATTACAATAGCATTTCCAGATGGGCATATGCCCGAAAAATATCGGTTAAACAAAAAAATCGTTCAACTTTCGTTTTCGTGAATCGCCCTGGAGGTAAAACAAAATCGCAACAAGTAAATTGCATCGATTCTGGCAATAACAACATAAAAATCATCTAACAGTACTTTGTTCTCGGACACTTAATACTGATACTTAAAGGTTGTTGCTTATCTGGTAAGTCATAAACGCTAACGCTCATACCACTGGGTGGGTTTAGGAGTCCAAAAAATAATATTAATGGCATGCACGCCACTCGCGCCTACTTGATAAGAACACAGTCACAATTACATACGTAGTCGCGGTCTATAGTACACGCGGATAATGAATCTTAAGATTTTTTTTATTTCATACTTTGTTTTTGTATTCAACTTATATTCCGCCAAGCTTTTCGATAGTGCTGCTTATAAATCAAGTTAGCAAAGTTATGTTTAGAGAAGCTTCATGGTGTGTTTAACATCTAATAGCAGTCAAAGTGCGCGCTCCTCTGTACGCAGTAGCAAGCTGTAGTGAATAGCGGCTGGTCTTGGTTTGTGGCTGTTTTTTCTCGTTTATATACCATACAATAACTAAATAATATTAGTATGTACATTTGATAGACACAACTCGCTTGCGCACAATCTACTGTACATAGTGTTATAAATACAGTTCTCACAGAGTGTTGTTGGCAGAACGACTAACTTAACGTGTTGTTTGCGCGGCTTTAAGGCCCCAGAGTGGCGACGATCATAGACAATCTTCACATCTCTATGGCTAGAGAGTTTTCGGTGTCTGGTTGACAGTGCGTTTCTCTTTTTGTTTCCATCTTCGCACGATCGATTGCAAATCGCGCTTGCTGTACTGCGTCCTTTTTATAAACGTGTTTCGGATCGTCTATTTGTTTGGAGAAGTACCCGAGTGTTGTGTCTCATCTGTCTGCCTCAATAACGTCGGCCTCTGTGCAGGTCAAAAATACAAAATTACTCATAAAAGTATGTAGCCTATAAGAATTCTACTTCAAGAGATCGCTCTATCTATTCTTATTTCATTATTTCCACGCGACCGTATCTTTAAACTGAAAGACACGATTTATAACTGTCCACATCAAGTCATCAAGACGACAATGTGATGTTCACTAAGCTATACATACATGTATTAGATGATCGTTTCCGCAAGGATGTTTCAATAAAACATACTCAAAATCCAGTAAGTAAAAAAATTTACATCTCGTCGGCCCGATGGTCATTTCTTGAAAGCGGTGGTAAGGTCCATTCAGACTGAAAATGCAATGATCGGTGGCAGACTGCACTAATTAAATCTATGAATACTTTCTGCTTCTTCTAGGCGGAAACGAGGCTTACATTGCCTATCATTCTCCTACCAATTTCCGCTCGAATAGCGTTGATGTTCGCTAAAGTTTCATTGAAAACAAAAAATAGTGTCGAAAGAGTCGCTGCAACCATTTCCAATCTATTGCACGCGTATCCGTCATTATTTTAGATTCATATCATTTCGTTTTTACCGGCTTCCATAAGTAATAGAGTGTAGATGTTTTCTGTCTGCCTGTGTTTCATTGCGCGGGCACTAATTTTCCGCACTGTAGTTTAGTGCAAACTAAATGTGTATGTGTATCTTATTGTTATAGTCGCGTTTCTGGTTATTTCATATAGCTTCGACTCTGTTTTTACACGAAACATGTAATTCTGCATGGTAGATTTTTTTCTCTCTACATACGATTTCGTCTCAGTGCGAACTCTTCTTTTGAACAATTATCAGTTTTTCTGAACAAAAGTCGTGATCATCGCAGATGCGGCGTTCAGCCCGCAATAAACACTGGAATTAAATTTTGCGAATAATTAATGATCGTAGTTTGCGCACTGTAAAAACACAAATTAATGTGAGCAAAACACCGCCATACGCGTGCGTATTTTCAGTTTTTCAGTCGAAAATTTCTTATATATCTTGTCGGGCATTGGACAAAAACGCAATGCACGGTCCGTTTTGTTTGTTTCGAGTCGAGTTGCTTAGAGGGTTTGAATACGGAATTTAATTGCAATTGGCCAATATGCCGCAAAACAGAAGTTGAAATCACAAAAAGAATTTGGAGTAATTGTGTAGATACGAGTACATATGTATAAATATGGAAAAAACAAGCGATTATCAAATGTGGCAGTTATGAGAATATTCATTCGAGTACTAAAACTAGTTGTGCCATCAATTCGGTTAGCAAATACATAGACATGGATTACTGATAATATCTAGCTCGGTGGGAAATGTGATTTTTGATAGACCCGGTAGCTTTAATTTCCATCAGATTGACAAAGATGTTGAATACAATTGAATTGAAGCTTTGAGAACAGTTAATTCCATTTTCAATACGACTTGCATTATATTATTTATTCTATATTTTCTTTTAAAACAATACTAGTACACTATCCGCAAATTACGCTATTTACGACGTCACCTAGGTAATTTGCGTTTAGTGGGAACAAAGTATTAATCACAATCAGAAATGCTAAAAATGCGACGAGGATCATATCATTAATTAAACACTTTATTCATGTCAAAGCCTAGCTCTGGGGATCAAGCAGATTAAATATCATTGTACTGCGCTTTTCTCGTCTCAAATCGTTTTGCTGACTGCCGGAATGTGTCGATTATTACGACTATGAATATATTTTACAAATCAAAATTATATGCTGGTCGATGGTTCAAAGTCAACGATAAGTCAGAATCTACCAGTCAGTCGGTTAAACAAACAGACCGATCAACAAACTTTGACCCGGAATGTAAGCGCAATCATTATCTTATCGTATAAAAAAATACTACATCTTTCTCCCCCGATACAATGTTCTTTGAACCTTTTGAATACCTTTTGAATTTCCCTCAATATGATCGCTATTAAATCATGAAAAGACTCAAAAGCTTCATAAACTTTTAGACCAGCGGCAGCAAACTGCATAGTTACTAATAAAAAAGCACAAATAGCTGCTCAGGGAGTTTTGAAATTATGACCGGACTGTTAGATTACTTTCTATACCAGCACACATCATACATAGTGCAGTAGGGCTCTATTTTGTGCACTTTCGTGGATGTCACGAATGATTGCATCTATGTACGTACGCATACGCCTCTCTCTGCAACTAATCTGCAATATTCAAGAGTGTCCGTTTGCTCAATGCACTCAGAAAAGATACGGAATGATTTCGAAACAAGTAGAACATGGGGCATAATAATACCAGATATCAAAAACCCGTTTTGGATTGCTGCTGCCTAATTACACAGACACGAAATTGCATCATGAGTGCATAACTTCAAGCTATCATGTAGTATAAATATGTAGTAACAGTGGCCATTCCATTTACTCGGTCAGATCGTAGCCACAACACTGAGATTGGCTTGCAAGAATTGCGAACGAGCCGGGGCTGTCGCTTTTTATAGTGCAATTGGCAGATTTAAGAAAATAATTTTTTACTATTATTATTTCATAATAACTAAATCTGGAAGTAGCTACAATAAATTCTCACCTCATCGAACCAGATTGCCGGCAGAAGTAAAGCAGCGGCAGCAGCATTGTCTGTGTCTTGAGTAAGGTGTAAGAAAGCACATTTACCCAAGACACAGACGATGCTGCTGCTACCGCTGCTGCTGCCGCTGCTTTCCCGGCATACACATTGCCGAAAAGATGATAACAGCATTGCTTTACATTCCATGAAATGAAATCCCATTTCCAACCAAGGCCGACCAAGAGGGGCTCCTAAAATCACATGGCGTCGATCTGTGGCAAAAGAGGCGCTAGGTGAGTCGTTTGGGGAGTTGCGCCCCATTGCCAAGCACAGAGTACGATAGCGCGAACTAGGGATTAAGGCAAAGTAGTAATCAGCATGCCTTTATTTTTCACGTCAGAGACCAAAGCACGCAGAAGAGCGTTGATCTTGAACTTGATTTGAAAGCAGTACTTTCACTTGTACATTCAACTTTCTGGCGCTGTGTTTACCTGAGCATGCATCTAAAGCGGCCGGCGATTACTTTGAATTGCGAAGAGCATAGGTTGACGATAGTAGTATAAATTATGCAAACAATTAAAGCCCATCGACTTGTCTTGAAACGAATTGCAAACTACATAACCGACATCTTGTACTGGACCGCGACATTGACCTCCAGGATGACAGTTTTTTGTAATTTATTGGGTTTTGTAATCCAATCATCTTGTACACATTTCAAGACAAATTCTACTTCATGACTTTGAAACACAGACAATGGTTTTAATTTGTAAGCAAACGTTAATGCGCCAATTAAAAAAAAAAACATGAAATAAAATAAAGGCCTAATGTCGAAAGACGATGCTTTAATTGCCCTTTTTACGTAATTCAACTTTTTTTTATAACCAAAGTTATTGAAATCCTTCACCGTCGTATCCAATTAGAACGAGATTATCTTGCTCATTGTTGCTTCAATTGAACTGCATATGTAATTAAGATTGTGCTCCAAACTTTATTACACCTATGAGACTTCTTTTTATTTTCAAGTACATTAAGAAGGTAGCGTGATTCACACTACATATATACTTCGTGTTCAATTTGTATCACTGCTAGTGTGTTTTGGCTGGTTATTTTTATAGTTCATTTCAATGTAGCATTATTATTGCCATTGTTATGCATATCGCATAAATAGTACCCACAATGTGGGGAAGCGCGCCGGTTTTTCTGTTGTCGAAGGTTGTTTAAAGGTCGCCACACATGATCGCGCAGAACCACGACCGAACTTCCATCGAACCATCAAATATCATAGAACGGTGGAAGCGAGGAGATTTTTTTCTATTGAGTTTGACGTGGTTCGATGCATACTCGCGACCAAAATCGTTGTCGTGTGTGGCGACTTAACGTTACATTAAAAGCTTCGACACATGTATCGGAGAAACTTCGTCACTTGCCATAAACACTTTATCCACAAACTGCAAATTGATACATACAAGAATAAAAAGAAACTGGACTTTTTTGTATTCCGATTGGTTGTCTATTTCTTACTCAAAACAGATAAATAATGTGAAAATGCACGCATCATATGTACCTATATAAGATAGCGTTGTTATTCGTTTTAAAGTAGTCCGTGATCTGATACTAGATTATTTTACTATTTTTCCAGATTTCGATAACATTACACTAACGATGATTAACAAAATGTGATATTCTCCCACCGAATTGGCAAATGCAAACGACATTTCTTCCTTTTCTTGCCACATAAATTTACTCAACTACTGCGGCCATCTAACATATTGTCCATATAAAAATAAGAAAACGTCGCAAAATGGCACTATCAAAACTCAGCGATAATGTTCTAAAAAAGTACGAACAATTGGGTGGCACTCGTGAGGCACTTAGCAAAGGCCTCGTTACGGCAGCTATTCTCGCCTACACCGTTAAACTCACATACCCACACATTCGACGGCACTTTAACGATAGTTCGCCGTCCACGGATAAAACGAATAACCTATTGAATAATAATGGTGTCAATGTGAAGTTGAGAAAGGTGCGCGGTGCGGCCAAAAAAACGGCGAAACAAACAACAACTGTCGGAAGTGAAGAGGATGAAAGTGGCAATGATGAGGAGCAAATTAAAATAGAACAAGCGGAAAGAATACTGGCTAAAACGAAGCGTCTGACAGCCTATCAGCCGGGCTTGAATAGAGATTTTTTGCTGCAGCTGAAAAAGCTACTCGAAATTATGATACCACGGCCGTTTTGCCAAGAGACGATACTATTGGGTATTCACACAATGTGTTTGGTGTCGCGAACTTTTCTTAGTATATACGTCGCTGCACTCGAAGGCGCGATTGTTAAGTACATTGTACGCAAGGATATTAAAAATTTTGCATGGATGCTGATCAAGTGGTTTGGTATTGCCGTACCCGCCACCTTCGTCAATTCGATGATTCGTTATTTAGAGAATAGGTTGGCTCTGGCATTCAGGTAAACGTGGTGTGAATTATCAACATCCTTGTCTCAATTTCGAATATTGTGTTCTTTTTAAACTGTTCTAGAACAAGGCTGGTCAAACACTCCTATCGCTTGTACTTTAAGAATCAGAACTATTATCGAGTATCAAACTTGGATGGACGTATTGAGAACGCCGATCATCGGTAAGTGAATGTATTGAATTTTGCCTGTGCACGGCTCAACTGTATAACGTTTTGTTTCTCTTTCAGTCTCACTGAAGATATAAATGTATTCACTAGTTCGGTGGCTCATTTGTACAGTCATCTGACAAAACCTTGTTTCGATTTAATGCTCATCGGATTGGCAATGATGCGTTCCTCGAGAAGAATGAAATCAAACATTGTTCTAGGTATGTTGAGTTCCTTTTTTAGGTACAAAAAATACAAAACAGTGGATTTTATAACCATTCTTGTTATGTATCTATCCTACCATTACCGAAGTTGTCAGATGTTATTGAAATAAAATAATTACATTTGTGTTGGTTTTTAGGACCATTGCTTGGTTTCGTTGTGATATCATCCACGGCACATTTGATGCGTGTGGTTTCACCTAAATTCGGTCAATTGGTATCGGAAGAGGCTAACCGTTATGGTCACTTGCGGCACATACACTCTAGAATTATTACAAATGCGGAGGAAATTGCCTTTTACGGGGGTCACAAGGTAATTTGTAAGACATTATATAAAAGCGTTTAATGTTCCAATTTTTTTGCTTTTTCCATAGGTTGAACTCAGCCAACTTCGACATGCCTACAATCGTTTAGTTAAACAAATGAACACAATTTTCTCACAAAAACTTTGGTTCGTCATGTTGGAACAATTCTTTATGAAATACGTTTGGTCCGGAACGGGAATGATTATGGTATCATTGCCAATTTTAACAACAGGAGCAGCAAGAGGTTAGCTTACTTAATTGATCATGGTCCTGCATGTAGATTTACATGTTTGTCATTCTCTGATTCTTTAATCCCTTACTGGCCGACAGATGCCAATAGCAGTACGAACGTTAGCGAACGAACGCAGTATTTAACAACAGCACGGAACCTTCTCATATCGGGAGCGGATGCCATTGAACGTCTCATGTCGTCCTACAAGGAAATTGTCGCCTTGGCTGGTTATACGTATCGCGTAGCTGGCATGTTGGAAGTGTTCGATGAAACGGCTCAAGGCATTTATTCCAAAGGGCGCATATCCGAGACTAGGCAACAGTCCAACAGCATTCTTGAGTTCCACAACGGTCAGCCGTTGGCCAAGGGACAAATCGTTTATGCCGACGACGATCAGTCGACCGACATCCATTTGCGAAATGTCCCAATTGTTACGCCCAACTGTGAAATAGTAGTGCCCAGTCTCACGTTGACTATTGCGCCAGGCATGCATCTTTTTATAACGGGACCGAATGGATGTGGAAAATCGAGCTTGTTCCGAATATTAAGTGGGTTGTGGCCGATTTATGGTGGTGAATTGCATATACCGCGACCGGTTGAAGGAAAACCCTGTATGTTCTATATTCCACAACGTCCATACATGTCGATTGGAAGTCTGTGCGATCAAATAATCTATCCGGATTCAAGAGAGGACATGATTCGTAAGAATGTCACCGAAAGTCAACTGCGAGAAGTTCTTAAGATGGTGGCATTGGAGCATATCGCTGAGAGGTGTGAGAATTCCTACTTCAAACATTCCGCATATTAATAAACTGTTTTCAGAGATTCGTTTGATGTTGTTCGCGATTGGAAAGACATTCTATCGGGAGGTGAGAAACAACGAATGGCAATAGCACGATTATTCTATCACAAGTAAGTTGAAAATTGTGTATTGCTGCCCGTCGATATATTTCGAAATTTTTTTACAGGCCAAAATACGCCCTGCTTGACGAATGCACATCGGCCGTGTCTGTCGATGTGGAGAGTTCAATCTATGAAATTGCAAAAAATATGGATATCACATTACTCACCATAACGCATCGTCCAACATTACGGTAAGTTAAAATATAACCTGGTGCTTATGAGCGCGCTGATTACGTGTTTTACTGCACGCTATTTATTCAAAACGATCTAAACTTGTTCGAAAACATTGAGCAGGACTAAATTAGTGTTCTCTAAATTTTCATTACCGCAGAAAATTTCATACGCATATTTTGCAATTTGATGGTCAAGGTGGCTGGAACTTCAAACCACTGAATAATCAAGGGAAAGCAGGATGAGGTTACAGGATGAAAGGAAATTCCAAAATGTTTAAAATATGTATACGAGTATAGTTTAATTCGAGCTGTCCAGTGGAGTGAAAACTAAGCAATCAAAAAACACGAATGTGTTTCTTTACTTTGTTTTGATGATTTAATTTTGTTTTTATTTTAATTTATTTCTAGGAAAGGAATTTGTAGAGATTAACATTTTTGTAAAAAAAAATAATAATTCGATTGTAAATATTAGAAAGAAATGTCTATATTATGTTGAATGCAGAACCAGAAAATAAAATATCTATTAAAAAAATAGCATGTCAGCTCTGCACAAGTATACGCGGATTTTTTCGTGTGCGACTGTCTCTCGTTACTCACTCGTCATTGTTTTCTTCTTAAATTATATAGATAATAATGATCCGAATTAATTGCGAGGGAAACCCTTCCGGATTATCCGGATTTTCGAAATACACTATAGAAGGGGTGGCAGGTGTCTTCAACGTATTTTTTTGCTAAATTTATTCATAATTCAAACTGTTGGAGCGGATGAATAAAACTATTCATGTGTTTATTACATGTTTTAGTTAGAGCGAAAAATAGCGTACTGTTCTATCTTATTTCATGTATTTTTTCTGTTCTACCTTATTTCATGTATTTTTCTGGCCAGAATTGAATCCGGGATCCGGTCAACGGTCCGGATTTTCGACGTCCGAATTATCGACGCTCTACTGTAACGTACTTATATGGTCAGATCAAAGAGATTTGGACTCTATAGGTAGTGTGAACAGAATGCAATGCAAACCACAATTGTAGCAGTGTCAGAGCAATCAAGAAAATAGCACTTCATACTATTTTTCACTATTTTTCTTATTGCCACCTTGCTGCAATTCACAGCAGTTCTAAACAGTATGGTCGACAGATATCGTAAGCAGATTATTATTCACAGTTCACTCTCTGCGTCCAGGCTTTACATAGAAGTGGTTTCGAGTTTGAGTAGAGCCGGCTGACTACATTGTGTTGGCGAATTTATTCGCGCCGCGGCAAAGTTCCCACCTGTTAAATTGAATTCGCTCAATGTTTAGCGCATTGTTAAACAAGATACCAAAGTATGTAATTTGATCACTTACGTTGACATAATATAATATTTCTTGTTCGCGCCGACTTGACACGTATAGGTCATATGTAAGATTTAGAGTCTCTCACAAACTTCCAATACTCAATTGAATTAAAATACAGATGTGACCCTTAAATATTGTAGCTAAATTTTGAAAGTATCTTACACTGTATGCAGATACATCGGTACATAGATGTGTGTCTTATGGCTACCGAAGGCGTGGAACATGTTTTGTCAAATGATTTCATCCAGTATAATTAACGATACTGCGATCTTGATAAAACCTATGTTGATATCTTCGACAACGGATGAAAATATCAGTTTGAGTTATCGGATCATTTATTTAATGCGACGGCGGACGTTTATAAATTCGGCTTACCGCTCCAATTTAACGAACATCTTCAAACGAGTTCCTTATCAGTGACACTGATAAGAGTAGCTCTAGATTATTATCCAAATGAGTCCCGGGTTCGATCCCCTGCATAATTCAAATCTTTTTTTTTTCTTTTTTATATTGATATTTTAAGTAATCCTATTGAAAATACATTATTTAATAATAGACATGTGCCTATCAAAGCAAGAAAAAGTTTTAATATTTTTGGCGAAAAAAAAGATACGTCAATTCGCTAAATTAAGCCGGGTAGTGTAAACACCTAAACTCACCACGTTTTGATCTGCGCGCAGATGAAGCAATCTGCGTATCATGCAAACGTAATATTACAGTGTTTTATTTATTTTCCTCTTCATTGTTGATTTACAATTTGCGACGCTCTCTGTTCGGCGTCACAAACACGCTGCCACTGTAAATGTAAAATTCACCTTTCTTGCTGATTAACTTCCGTGTTTCCGTGTTGTCGCTGTTTGCGTTTACACAGTGTATTGTTTTTCAAATTAAACAAAAGTTGCCTTCAGCAACTAAAAAAAAATACTAAAGGCATATAACCTATAATTAAGCACAGAATATTTCGAGTTTCTACTAATGGAAGAGGCGGCCTTTGACTATGCAAATGGATTGTGAGTAGGGCACACGCAGGATATAGAATTAAAGTCCGGAGGAGCGCTCTGTCGATTGAGCACAATTACAAAATGGGTTTTAGCAGAACAGGGTAGAATTGTTTAGTAAAAAGACAAGGGGTGTATTGTTAGAAATACATACATGACACAGATTAGATTCGTAGGTGTCTTTCGCTTTACGAACATTGGTCAACAACAATCAGGCTCTCTGTCGAATTTGCTCTGTAATTTTATCTTATCCGCACACATGCCCTATGAAGGACAAACATGAACATTATCGCAGGAAGTCTTATGAATGGCTCGACGACTATCTTCTCAATGGCTAAATGAGTAGTTCAAAAGGCAATCAATTTTTGTTGACATTGCAGTCTGATACTACTCCAAATAACACCTCCGAGTCTGGGCATCTGCATGGCTTTATTTGCCCCGTAAGGTTCTCGATATCCACCATAGAGAGAAGAAAAAGTCACAAAGACAAGTCGTTTAAGTGATAGGCAAACATGATCGGATATCTATTTGTTGGCTGTTTTGCATATGTGTATAGATTTCAGGTATATGTACATATATCGCGTTGTGCAAGACAGTGTATTCTTCACGGAACATGCACATCAAGGCTCGGTCTGCTACTTTCAGAATGTCTATTCGATAAATTAATTGATCAACGATGCACACAGTGAACAGATGACCACATAATAACAGCAGCCTATCGAATAGTCTAGGGTCTAGTCCGTAAAGTGTGGCGCCTGTAAAGCACATACATATTTGGCAAATATGCCTGTTGTTTAATTGTATAAGATCTACTTGTTTTTTTTTGCGATCTTGTGATATTAAGAATGCGTAAACGGATTCGTGCGTTTCAATTCTGTGAGACCGTTACACTTAGCCGGGAAAATGGGGAATAGAAAATACCATTCCAATTTTGATGTAGGGAACCAGCAGTCCTTGGGAGATTTGGGAGGGTATAAAAAATAACGCTTAGCGAACAGCCTTATAATATATTCTTGGCGTTGAGAGATCAAAACAAAAATTTTCCTGAGTTCCGATTGTACACGTAATGCTCATTCCTTTTTTTCCAACCACCCATAGACTTCATAGTTGGGCATTAAAATTACCGTGACACAGCATAAGCATATAAATGAAAGGAAACAACTTAACATGTTTCCAAAAATACATGAGGGAAAGTAGAAATCGATTTATAGATTAAGCGAGAAACACAATTAGGGCAGTAAAGTAAACAGTGAAAAATGCATGAAATACTCTTTAGTTTACTGTCCTGCCACCAGTCGCGGACCCACAGAAAGGATTTTGTTCCATTTTCAAAGCTTTTGAAGCAGTTAAAAAATATTGGCTGTAAAGGTCGTTTTCGTAAGTTGAGTTATGAATTTTTTTTTAACAAAATATGGGCAATTTATTAAAAGACAAAAACTTAAAAAAGGCACGATTATAAGATCTTCGCAATAAGCATATAAATTATAACTGTATGCCTTAAAATTCAATTTAGATTGGAAGTCCGGAATATCAATATGATTCCGAAAAATGCCCCCAAAAGAAAATTCTAGATCCGCCAAAGCCTTTCGACTGCCCCAATTGTGGCTCGCCTTATAAGACTTCGGCTTTCTAACTTGATCTGTTGCTGCTTACTACCCTAATTATGTGCATGCCATGGGAATCAAGGGCACAGTTTAACGTTCAGGACAAGTAGTCGACATGTAGATGATGGATGTCGAACCAAATGGGCGCACTTAGCACTTGCAACATATATAAGCTGATTAGCCATAATTAGTGGACACCTTATTTTAAAATCCATTCGCAAAACGCACGTGCAGTCGCTGAAATATACATAAATCACATACCTATTTTTAAATCAGCTCTGTGCGTTGTTCCTTATTGGCAAGGGTTGCGTTGTCGTCACTTATAGGTCTCTGTGTGGGCATTGATTCTCGCAGGACACTTGTACGAGTACGAACATTTAAATCGTTGCTAGTAGTCGAGTCCTAATCCGATAATCTGATCTTTAATCGTCAATCAAAATAAACATTTAAGTGTAAAAGTCAAGAAAAACAGACACACACTTAAGGACACTTTGTGTTTTTAGAGATTAATGTTCATTCCCTGCTGCAACGTAGAGTGGTATTGAGTAGACGGGTAGTATCTAGGTATCTTTCATTTTGTGGGATTTCCCCTGAGCTACTCTTTTCACAATTGACGTAATTCGAAAACTATAAGACAGCCACTGCAAAAAAACACATTGACGAAAAACTAACAATATTAACAATGTCAGTGGTCATTGCTCGCAGGTAAGTGCGAGCATGTAATGTTTATGTTTGCCTATAAAAACATTGGATTATCCGTCGATATGTCGTATATTATATAGTCCTAAATTTTTGGTTAGTGTTTTCAAAGCTTAAGTATCAAAATATATGAACCTGAACCTGACGTTCCATTCAAGTGAAATCCCGGTTTTATTTGGGACTTAATTCAGAGGGTTCCGTTCATTAGTGCTATGTTTAGTTTAAAGTTTAATGACTAAATACAATGCAGGTATGCAGACACAATAGAGTACTGAATTACTGAAAGAAACGATTCAATTTATTCGCATTCATACGATAAAATGTAAATTATATAACCCTCTGTGTGTTTCTGGTCGTTGGTATTCTCGTGTCGTACTATGAGCTGCAGGGGATTTCATCCTCCTTTTCCTGCATGTCAACGTATCATTCAATCTTCATTTTTCCTTTTATTTCTAAAATTTTCGAAAGATTTCGTTTGTGTGCCGACATCCTATTTTGCATAAAATCCCTTAACGCAAATTATCTGCGCTGTGCATTCATCTGTCGAGAGGAGGAGGAAGACCCGTCTATCCTGTCCATCTTCCCATCTCATTGCAACCGGCGAACTAAATGGTGCTGTGAGCCGAATATGATTTAATTGCTTCCGGCAATTTCGTTCCCCAATTTGCCGCCTGCGCCTTATCGCTACAGAACAAGTAGAGGAAATGTCTTGAATATCGCGTATTGAAAGCGACAAGAATATGTACTTATGTATGGATTCTTTGAGAAAGGCGAAGTAAAACTAAATCTGTCTCTGACATTGGGAAGGATTTGAAATAAATTCGACGTACCGTATCGGATTAGCTATCCATAAGCCGTAACACATATTACATCAAAAAGTAATAATATAAAATGTTTTTTTTTTGTTGGGAGCGGCCGGTATAGCTCAGTGCGGTGAGGTGTCAGTTTAATGTCTCATGCTACCAGTCAGCTACGGGTTCGAATCCCGTCCACGTCGTGGCCATGGATGTTTGTGTTGTCTTCCCCCTGAGTTGTAGTGTTTGGGCGTAATAATAAGCCCCAACATTTCCCGGCTTGTCGCAGGTATGCGGCTAAATAGGTAGGAGGTACGTACTAGCAACATGCTTCGTTCGAAACCAGTTTATGCTAATGTAATGTCAACTACAACCACATGGGATATATATTTAAGGAAATAATCATTATTTGGAAAATATTCATTTATTTTAGTACACCTTTATTTTATATTTTATATCAGGGTCGCAAAAAAAACTGAATCGAAGTTTGTAGTCACGAATGAAAAAAATTAAGAAGCGCTACGTATAAATTTGCACATGAGATAAATCGCGAAAGCCCGTTCACACTAAATCGAATTATTTAATTTCGGTACGTGTCAAGTATAATATTACGTTTACACTATATCCAGATGATTTTATCTGCGCGCAGATTAAAACGTGGTGAGTTTAGGTGTTTACACTACCCCGGTTTAATCTAGCTAATTGACGTTATCTTTTTTTTTGCCATGAACATTAAAACATTGCCTTTTTTCTTGCTCTGAGGCACATGCCTATTAATAAATAATATGTTTTCAATATTATTAAATTACTAAAAATATCAATATAAAAAAAGGAAGAAAAAGATAAGAATTATGCTGGGGATCGAACCCGGGACCCATTTGGATAATAATCTATAGCTAGACTTGCCACTGTCACCGATAAAGAACTCGTTTGAAGATGTTCGTTAAATTTGAACGGTAAGCCGAGTTTACAAATGCCCGCCGTCCCATTAAATAAACGATCCGATAAATCGAACTAAAATTTTCATTCGTATTTGTAATTTATGTTCACCACATATATGGTGAGTTTAGATCGAGATAATCTGAGTGCGTAATCTGCTGCAGATGAAGCTATGCCAGATGAAGTAATCTGCTGTTTAGTCTGACCCAGATTAAATGATCTGCGGGCAGCTGAAGTAATCTAGATGTAGTGTAAACGTAATATAAGGTAATTTGCTCCGGGAAGCTTCCAAGATATTTCAAACAGACAAAAAGCTTTTTAAATTTTTATTATCTTGATGTCTCTCCACAAAGGGGAAAACTAAAAGAAACACGTGACATAATTATGGCGGTTCGCATTGGTGCTGTTGACTTGATGACCGAATGCGCGAACATGATACCTAAACCCACATAACATACGCTTATATCTACATATCTGCTCTAATAGATGGACACTTCCGTGGAGCCCCAAGTGGATTTGTTTTCCTTCTTTATATGTTTTCCTATCATTCCATTGGATCAAATACCCCCACTCGTGTCTACTTGTCATTCACAAAAGCATTTAAATGGCGCCTATTTGCTGCATTTAAGTCCGTAGTGGGCGCGTCTATTCTACGGAAATGGAAAAGCAAAAGCGAAAATATTGAAAACCAGCAGAAATTCCTCTCGACAACCCTCCAGTCATGCACCAATGTAAATGTTTCGGTGCGAGAAATCTCAGTATCATATTCTGATTTGTCTTCACCTGGTCTACCTCTTAGTCGTTGGATGTTTGTTCTGTTCATTTAGCCAGTCCCTGCAATGACCCCCCCCCCCCCCCTTCTAGACGACACAACTATATACTTATACTGGTTTCGAGCGCACGTGCTCCACCCATTTTTAGGGTTGGGTCGATGGAGAGATCGGTCGACGAAACGTTCTTTTTAATGGGGGGCCAGATTGGATGCAGCCTCACGATTTGTTATTCGCTTAGTTTCATGTGTTTGCGTGTATACACACGATGGCAGGACGCACGATATGGAACGCAAAAGGCTGTCCGTTTGCTCACTGGAAATGAATAAAACAGGAGCCATACAGGGTGGTGGCAAGCCAGAGATAAATATTTTACGGGTTTTGCACGTTCGAAGGACAATCAGATCTTGGAGCATTATCCCTGTTATTGGGGATGGGAAGCAAAATTTGTGTTCTTTTGTTCCGCATGCAAATTGAGGGTTTTATTTCCGTTTGGCACATTTGCTGTTAACAATATTTTCTTTTCGGGAGATGGACTCGCTAGCGCTTGTTCAAACTTTGCGCCACATTAGGTTATGGGAGCACAACTTCATGAAGTCGACTGCACAAGCCAACACTTTCTTTTTTGTAATGCACTATATCACAATACACTGTGGTCAAAGTTGAAAGTTCCGTGATTTGTTTTTATGAAAATCCAGACTAGAATTCTTATGTTATCCTAACAAAATAATTATATGTATATACAAGAAAACGCTGACTCCAGACTCCAAATATGAACATGAATGGGCGGAGTTTGTTAAAACGACATCGTTTGCATTGTACACAACTCCACAGTAAGGCCGAGTTTGCTTCTCATATTTCCCGATGATGACGACACAACCATAGAAACACATACATACCGTTACTGAACACAGGGCTGCTGATGGGAAGGGCTGATGGCAATGGCATGAACCAAACCGAATAACAATCGCAACTCGCAGTTGTCTCTTCTGATATATCGCAGCTCCTTCGGAACGGGAAGGGAGTGGTCTCATTCTTTTTTTTCTCTGTTGGTTGTTATCCCTCCCTCCGTTTTTGCGATATGTACGTCGTTGGTGTTTGTATATTCAGGGTGCTTTGACAAATAGAAAAAGGTTTTCTACAGGATGAATGGTAGGTAGCTACAATATCGGTTAGAGGGAGTGGGAGGTTGGCTGGTAACGTTTGCAAGAGTTTTGTGTATTTTCCCATCTTCTTGAGATATCGAGGCAAGCAACAAATAAACAAAGGAAAAACATTTACACAAACTCTGGGCAGGGATATTTTGGGATATACAGTATGACGGGTGTTGTGTTGTCGCACAGTCAAGCGTTGAGTTGTGATTTGGCTCCGTCGCATTTTGTATATCATTTTATTGTTTCGGGTGTGTTTTTCGAATTCGAACGTGCAGGGCGTCACTTTCTCGCTCTCTCGGCCGAAAAGTAGCATATGCAAGGAAGAGACCCCATGGGCTTGCAGAGTTTGCCTGAAGTTATTCTTACTTTAGTTTTTCTTTTTTTAATAGTCTTTCCTTTATTTGCTCGGTGTTATCGCGTTGTTGTTATTATTGTTACTGGTCTGACGTTGAGTAGGCAACTACATTTTTCAGTCCGTTAGCTAGACGTTGTAGAGTGAAGTGTGTTGTGCGTGTATGCAACAGTGTCCTCGTGGAAAGAGCATATTAGTAAAGACGCTAATAAGAAAAAATACTACCCTGCCCATTCATTTTATATATACATATGTGCATATATTTTGTTGTCGGTTTCCAAGTCTCTGGCTGTGTATACAAACAAACAATGTGATTCAGTTGTCTTCGTCAGTTTGTCTTGTGAGTTTTGTGAACTAGAAACAACGACGAAAGCCCAAAGTGCAGTCCTAGCTTGATCGATCGTTAAAGTGGTACACATGAATATCATAGAAGTGATCGGTAGTGCATGCACAGTGCGCGTTTAGTAAAGTCAGTTTTTTTAGTTCCGAAAATTTGTACGATTAGTTTGTCGGAAACTTTATGAATTGATTTTCCATTGGCTCTTGTATATTACATATATTTTTAAGTAAGAGCGTTTGGAAGAGATAATATGTGCAGTAATGAAAGCATTGACGAACGTATATCGAGATTAGCATCTGTTGATTCCGCATCACAATCTATCACCGGCGCTGCCGCGAGAAAAACTCATCAGAATCCACAGAAATTAGCCAATTTAGTGGAGATAAGTACAACAGCAATATCCTCCGTTGATAATCCGAGCCTGTTGCAGCAGCTTCAGAAAACGTCGCCGTACCATCGTCATAGCCAGTCCGCTGTCGCCGGTAGTAACAGCGGTCCGCTAATTCACCCACATCAGCAGCATCATATAGCCAATATGTCGTCCATGCTAGGCGGAAATACCGTTGTTCCGCCGGGAATCCTGCCACCATTGGATCACTATCGACTTCAGTTGTATAACTATGCGGTTGCCGAACGTTTACGTTGTTCCCAATATAGTGCAGCTAGTGCTCAGTTACCAATTTGTGGTCCGGGATATCCTACCGTATCAGCCGCCAATAGTCCATACGCCCCATCACGATTCGCACTGTCCATGTCCTTTTTTCACAATCGCGTCTTTCAGCCGGAAGAGCCAAAGCCGCAACACAGCTATATCGGTCTGATTGCAATGGCGATCCTGAATTCACCGGAAACCAAACTAGTCCTGTCGGACATCTATCAACATATTCTCGACAACTATCCGTACTTTCGTACGCGTGGTCCAGGCTGGAGAAATTCGATTCGTCACAATCTATCGCTAAACGATTGCTTTATAAAGGCTGGTCGTAGTGCCAACGGCAAAGGACACTACTGGGCTATACATCCGGCGAATTTGGAGGATTTCAAAAAGGGCGATTTTCGCCGTCGCAAAGCCCAACGCAAGGTGCGCAAACACATGGGCTTGGCAGTCGACGATGAGGGTACGGATTCATCGAGTCCGCCACCATTAGCCCTGACACCACCACCACCAGCTATTCATCCACAATCAGGCTTAGTTCTAGGATCGACGACCGCACAGTCGGCCTTTTGTGCCCAATCGTGGGCCGCAGCTGTTCATGCTCAGGCCCAAGCGGCGGTTGCATCGACGGTAGTCAATCAACAATCTCCGACTTCAACCATATATTCGCAATCGTCGCGAAAGCGCCAATTTGATGTAGCATCCCTGCTGGCACCAGACGATGATGAGAATGATATTCATCGCCGTGGCCGCTCTCGATCGCCATCGCTTCCTTTTGTCGAAAGCTCACGACTGAACCGGATTTTTCACAGAAGTCAGCCGCTTTTGCCCCATGCAGATGGACAGAATCAAGGCTACAAAGGGCCCGTTGTAAAACGTCTAGCAACAGCGCCCACCGAATATGATGATAGCGAGAACGAAGATATAGATGTTGTAGCCAGCGATGCTGAAAATAATAACAACAACAACTACAGTCACGGTAACAATATTCCCGAGGATAATGTCCGTTTTGTGTTGGGATTAAACGAGAATGTTGTCGAAGATGACGAGGAGGAGTGTGACGAGGAGTGTATCATTGAAGACGATAGTCACAAGGAGGATATCGCTGACGAACCCCAACAGTATCAATCGCGGCAGCAGCATCACCATCATCATCAATTCGAACAGGATCCGCAAATGCAACAACACCAACCAAAGACTTCTTTTGCCGTTGGTGCCGGTGGAGATGAGGACAATCAATTGACCGAAGGAAGTAACGACAGCAATCCAGGCGCAGGGCATAGTGTAACAACAACAGCAGCCGCTGCCGCAGCGGCAGCTTCGTGGCAGGGTATCATACAACAGTGGCCTAGCAATTTCCAACAACACTTTAATAATATAGCGACGCCTGCCGGCGCGGTAAATACACGCTTTTTACAACGATACTACGGACAGTACATGGCTGCAGCAGCAGCTCAACATGCCGCTGTTGCTGCCGTCACAGCGAAAACGACTCAACAATCCGGACGAAGCAAAAATACTAATAACAAGGATACAAGTAGCGATGTAAAACTAGTCGAACTGAATAGTGGCATCGATCCGATGGCGTTAATTTCTCGAGAAGCCGACGAACAACAGCAAAAACCTGAACTGCAACAACAAATTCATCCACAATTGCCATCGGTTGCATCCATGCAGCACCAAGATCACGAACGAGAACAGCAACAACCTCAGATGCATCACCATCAATCTTGTAATTCAAATTCATTAAAGATATTGCACGGTGGCAATTGTTAATTAAAACAATTAATTTAAAAAAATATTAAAAGTTGGTGTAATACGATTGGTTCTTATACCTATACATATGGTGACGATATAAACTTTCCAAGAATAATATCCTGTGAAAATGTACAGTATCTGATTGAAACTAAGCCGTTTTAAAAATTTGAATCAAAACATATAGAAAGTAAAACAAACATAAATATTTATGGATTGTAGAGCAAAAACAGAGAAAATTAAATAAAAAAGTATACGCATTAGTATGAATCGTTATTTAGAAAAGTAATAATAGTCCCAAACGATAATATAAAAATGTAAAAACATATAGTTTAAACAACTATACACAGTTACATATAAATAAATTAACAGCCTATCTGTATATAAGCATTCAAAAAGGAAAATAAAAAAAATGATTGTAATAAAAACGAGGTGAGTGTGTTTTAATCTCCCTTATTTAACCCATATGGTTTATGCTTTTCCTGTGTATATCGGAATTGTCAATTACTCCACCTATAGCTTAATTTATCAATTTTATCTTAGGATTGTTGAATATCCTTTTTACCTTCGTGTTCAAGCAAAGTAAAAAATCCAAATTCTTAAGCCATTGTCACTCCATGTGGTCGGAAAGAAAGAGAGACTTGTAAAAGGAATCTAATAATTAGACTGACCACAAAAGCGAGTTCAATCGCGTTTGATCCATTAATCCGCATTACATATATCTATATTATTTTCCATTCGTCCATTGTTTGTATGTTTCCATCTTTTTAGTGGACTTTGAATTGAATGCTACACATTTTGTTTTCTTTTAATATTTCTCTAAAGCAGGGGTTCTCAATTTTTCTGCCGTCGCGACCCCCTCAAAGAGAAAACAAATCCTCCGTGACCACCCTCACCTCGCTACACAAAGAAACCGATACGCATTACTTAAAATAACGAATTTCGAATGCATTCGGGGATTTTTTGAAACCTATATGCCTACGATGCTGCCGACACATTTTTTTTTGGGCTGATATGCGACAAAGTTTAATTTGTAATATTCAGGAGATACCGATAGCTACCAGTCGAATACAAGAATGTGACTAGAGGACTCAAAATTCTTTCAACAGTAGTCTGCCAATTCACCTAATTAACCCCAATCATAATACCCATTTTGCATAGATATCACTTTATTGCCCAGAATTTTTTTTTTTCCTTACCAAAGAACTCAAAATGCCTTCAGCAGTAGTCCAGTGCATTTCGCCTCAACACCCTGAGTCATATGCTATGCTACCCATCTTGCCTATATATCACATCATTGCCAACAATGTCCTTTTTCCTCACCAGAGGACTCAAAATTACATCAGCACTAGTTCACTAGAACGTCCTTTTGTGCATACTAAAATTATAAACCAGATGGAACTCGAGAATTTCATCTACAAATAAATAAAAGATCTTTTATCTTGCCTAGGTGACTTTCAAAATATTTTCAAAAAATAGAAAATGATTTTTTTGTTATGGTTTTTGCGAGTTTCTATTTAAATTCCCTGGTTTTGGCAGTCAATATGATTGAATAATATGAAATTTAGTAAAGATATCTTCAGAAATAAAAAAGTTTTTCTCACAAAAACGAATTTTTGGACCGGTCGTTCCTATAGCAGCTATATGACGTAGAGGTCCAATTCCGTTGGTCCCGACATACATATTTACAGCGTGCAATAAAAAGAAGGCTTTGTTTTGTACAAATTTCAGCTCGATAGCTTTAAAACTGAGGGACTAGTTTGCATAGAACCGGAACCGGACAGACAGACAGATGGACAGACGGACAAAGCTTAATCGACTCGTCTCATCATACCGACCAGAATATACATACATATAGTTTAGATGGTCGGAGATGCTTCCTTCTGTGCGTTGCAAACTTCATGACAAAATTAATATACCCTATCACATCCGTGAAGAGTATAAAAAGAAAAAGATCAAAGTTTTGGGAACAACATACTTTGACTATGGAGCGCATTTTGGCTGTAAAATGTAAAAAATGTTTTTCTTCGATGTCCGTCATTAAAATCAAACCGGAAGTCATCTTGAGTTAGAAAATAGCTAAGATAGTCTGGTTATCACAAAGTAACATGAATGATTGGTTTGAGTATTTAATTTTGGAGAAACAAAGACGCACATAACACTAAGAGCCCGCGCAGACGGCAAACTTTTTAGTTCGCTGAAAAACTAAATAGTTTAGTCAGAAAAATAGAAAGCAGGGTGTTTTATGAGACCGTGCACATAGTGATTACTAAATAGTTTAGTTTGCTGAACGGCTCTAAATCGATTTGAATAAATTGTGGATTTTGTTTTGTTTTCTATAAAACTAATTTGTTTTTTCCTTTTTGTTAAATTTTGAAAATATCTTCGCGACCGCCTGAAAATATCCACTCTATGAGAACCAATGCTCTAGAGAAACATCCGAAATTCGGCGAAGTTTTAGCTCGATAAAACTGAGAAATAGTTTGGACAGAAACAGACGGACATGGCTTAATCGACTCATCTCGTCATGCTGAACAAGAATATATGAGTGTGCATGTACTTTATCTGATCGTAGATGGCTTTTTTCTATGCGTTGCAAATTTCACGACAAGTTAATATACTATTTCAGTGAAGGGTATTTATAACATTGTTCGGATAGATACTATAGTTCGGAATCGTCAGATTTTCAGTCAAATTACATTTTTTAATAATAAGATTCCCTTTTAAATACAACAACAAGCGGATTAAGGTATATTTGCTTCTTCCCTTGGTATTTATTATAAATTGGAAGATGATATGATATAATCTTTGTGTAGAGCGACGTCAAAGGAGACGATGCAATAAGACGATATGTACAGGCAAGGTAAATGGTTTCATTGTGAACAGTGTAGCACATCTTATTGGGAATCTTTATGATAAGTAGCTGACTCCAGCAGGATTCACTACTTACTCGTAGACTTGCTCAGTCACTGGCATCATGTAGACCCGGGAGTGTACGTACATACATACACGGGCATAACTTGTATTTTGCATTTGGATTGAAGTGGATTATATTTTTCAATTTTCTCAGATTTGCGGAGCTGAGTATCTTTGCTGGTACAGGGATGAATGACGGATAGTAGGGCATGAGTTTTACATTTTTTTTTCAAGTTAAGGTGCGTTCACGCGCCGCAAATATTTGTCCAAATTTTCGAAGAAGTATTTGTCCGAAGAGATTAATTTGACAAAGTAGTTCTGACGTTATCCACAGTCACGGTAATTTCGACCAGGTTTAAATGGGTTTTCAAACATAACGACCAGATATAGAGGAAAGGATTCTTTTATTCTTTGGCATCGATATAATTGTATTCACCTCTCAAATCACTATACCATCATCGCACTTTCTCCGATCATAATATTTTAAATATACTCAAATATCTATAACTCGGCTCAATTGACCGCAAAAAAAAACAAGGGTGAAAATTTAATAAATTGTGGGAAAGCGCAAAGTCGGCATCGATTCAGACTTTTATATACCTCAAACCTCGTTGGATTTCTATTCAACAATCTCCATAGCTTTGCAATTTTTTGTTCTGTAACTGTTCGCAGGGACACATACATACCTTAAAGATACAAACGCCGATAAAACGCCCATATGATAATTCAATATTTACTATTATGCATACAGAACGTATTGAAGTCCGTACCAGATAAACCCATCTCATATTCTGCGTGGGCGATGAATTGACGAATTCTCACAGTTCTCATATTTACAAATATGTGTATATCTCAAGAAAGGATTTACACACATTTTTAAAGAAGATGAGCTGAAGTTCCTAAAAAAATGAACAAACCACTACATTATTTGTGTATGATTTGTGAAGGGTTACCTTGATTCTTAGATTTCCTTGTTGTGCATAGGTTTCTCTTTCGTTTTCGTGTCCGACCGAGCCACTAAGATTTTATCAGTATGTGTGATGGAGACAAGTGGTCAAGGCGAGAGAATGGGCTTTGTCCTGATATCACTTGAATCACAATTCTTTAGATACCTAATCCATCCAAAAACTCTCGAAGGATATTTTCGTACGATATATGCAGCATTATAAGAATCAATCTTGGCGGGTTTTTCAGGTCAATCTTTTTCCACGAACAATAAATACAAAATACTGCAATCTTTTTGAATAAACATGCATACACACATGACACGCAGATGAATATTGCTTAATAGATATGAATGTATTCAAGTTTTGTACGGTAGGATGCACAAGCATGATGGGAGTATGTTAATACGCTGCTGGCAGCTACGAGCAACAGTGAATAAAGATTAGTGATAAAATTTACCGTAAATTTAGTTAAAAGCTACCTTAACTGTACTCCATAAGATGATACAGATATCTTATAAAAATTTTAGGTAAAAAAAAGTAAGTCAAAATCTCAGGATGTTTTTCAATGATGGTTTTGTGAGTTTATGGTTAGAAAACATTATTATTGTACGCTCCAATCGCTCCCTTCAAAACTCTATCGGGCGTTTTAGTTTACAATTCCACTACGATAAAGTCATCATCACCTCCCCTGTCGTCCAATCGGAGGACTTACAGGACACGGAAAATCAATATGTCCATAAACGCATACTACTCGTATTCGGAGCCAATGAAATCATAATTGTTAGTGCTAGTGCTGGTTGCATGTACACGAATACGGAAATATCTCTCGTGTCCTTCAACGTGATATCACAATTTCCATAATCCTAAAATACGTGTTCAGAAAATTTCAATTTCCCAAGCCCAAAACATACTGACTACACTATAGGCTTATTGTGTGTGGCCAACTCTTGTCCATCCAAGCACAGTTCCCGGCCATTGTGTGTAGATTAGAGAGAGTCTCCTCACGGTCCCGCCCTTGGACTTCCCCATACCGGAATCCATAACTGCGCTCCCTGGTGGACCATCATATCAATGTATGTATGCTTGAATCCTGGTCAACAATTGACAAAGGACGGTATTGCGCTATTTACTGTCCTCCAATTATATGTTTCATTGTTACATGTCGTTCGCTATTTTTGGTTAGAGCAGGAGTTTTAATAGTCAGAGGGGGGAAAAACCTGTGCATATCCTACGTCACAGAAAACGCGCAGACATGACAAATGCATTAAACTTAACATCCAATTGGAACTACTGGAAGAAATGGGATACACATAATATTATTACGAGATAAGGTGTGATTTTTTTATTGTCTATAAATGTAAATTAAAATGATATGATTCATAGGGCACTATTTTCTGAATTGGAAACGCTCCCATCTTTGGTCTGCTGCCCTGTTTCATTATTTCATTAAAGCTCTTAGATATCAAGGGAAAACCTTCGTCGTAAATGTTTTCACTGCATTAGATTCTTTGTCCGCGCAATCTACATAATAGATTTCTCGATGAAGACCAAAAGTTCTGCATGTGCGAGAGAATGGGGAAAAAGACAGTATCAAGTTGCCTATTCAAAACAAACAGGGTCAGTGTCGAATTCAAGTAAGGTTTCATGCTGCGGCCGAGACGTCATTCAGGCTCAGATCGGTCTCTACACATAGGTGAACGAAACCCGCGCCAATCTAGAGTGCTCCATTATAACCTTAAGAAATTGCATTTCAATTATCAGTACCTATTGCAATAATAACAAAGGTAATTTAATGTAATTGGTTCGCCCTGTCTCCTCCGCTCGAGACAAATTTCTGCCTTTCGAGGAACGCGATCACATTACGCGCACCTAATCGTTGAATTGCATCTCAAATACTTGGGTATATGATAGTATGGATTCGGGACTCGAATTGTGAGCGGGACAATACGCGGAGCTCAAAAATCAATAGCGAACATTTAAGAAAAAATGTATATGAATCTCCTCCCTTTTTCCTTTCACACTCTCTTTTCTTATTTTCAATCAATCGCTGTGTAATCCGATTACCCTCTGAACATTTATAGGGCAACAGAGCGATCAAACCACACAAAATTGGTTAAGTACCTATAGATCAATGGCATCGATAAACCTTATTGTGTGGATATGTAAAACGTCGAGTAGCAAATTACGCGCATGAACGACAAGAGACGTACCTTTCCGTTTCTTAGAGGTGCTAGATCCGTTTGCCTGTTTCTTAGAATACAACAAGAGTGGCATACCTTTGAGGGTTTCTTCATTTTTGAGTTGTTTCCTGGGGTACATTTTCGTCTTTTTCATCTTAAGTTCGAAAACGTGATTGTTTGCGATGTTCTGGATGATGACATTTCTAGTGCATGTTTGGACACATTAATTCTTATTCAATTAAACAGAGCCTGGATTGGTTGTCGTTGACCTAAATGAGCCTCAATAATGTATCCCAGGAGAATTGAATATGGCTGGCCATCTTTTAGCAATTGAATTATATATATTTAAAAAAAATGTGAAGAGCAGCCAAGTAATGTTCAATTTGTGTATGTTATAAAAACCCTTCCAGGGGAATTTTTGTTTACCAATACAGCCTTTGGTAAGCACAATGAATTTGTTTAGTGCTTCTTGTTTTCCGTTCTTTTCTTCTTCTTTTTTGCAATTGCTATAATCATAACCCGATTTAATATAAGAACCGCCTTCTATTCATCATAATCATTGTATTTAAAAGCTTCTACCCTCACTCATGTCATCGCACAGATGATTTTTTACTGAATTTTTCTGACCATTATTTTCACCATTCACGACAATCGTCGAAGCATGAAAAGAAGTATGTACTCGTATGTATTGTATAAGCCATAGCCATTGACTTTCTTTTTTTTTTTAATTTTAATAAAAGTTGCATAGTCATTCCCGTTTCAGTTAATTATGTGTATACTAAACGTTTGTTTTAGTTTGAGTAGAACCCAGTAAATTGGAGCCTACTTATGCAAACTATGCTAATTGGTTCATTTCTTTGTTAAGATATATTTACATACATAGAATGCTTCAATAGATACATATACATAGGTAGGGATTGGTAAATTCTATTTACAAAGTTAATTTACAGAAAACGACAGATCGAATGTTAATAATATAATCTATTGCTTGGGGTAGTACAGACGTATAATCCGCGAATACATACTTTTAGGACCTAGTCTATCAACGTGGGTTTTTATCAGAAGTGCGAAAGTAACACTGGTTCCCACTCCAAAAGGGAAAGGAGCAACTAAAATCCTACCTAACCTCATGTCCCATCCATTCCGGCATATGACTACATCTACAGTATAAATTCAAATCAATCAAATTCTCTCCATTCAAGCTGAACACAATCAAAGACTAAGAAAAGTATCAATTTCGGGTAGGAAGGGATTGGAAACCTAGAAGATATTTCCAACTTTTTTCGTGGGTTTTTCTCGGTCCGAAGAAGTTGATTGCTGCCCACGCTGACAACGATGGTGATCCAACCAACACACTCATATTTTGGGGTAATGGTCGACGGTTCAACAAGAAGGATGAATAGAAAAAAAAGCCAAACGAAGATTTTTCAGGATTCGATGGAATTTTTGCTCCGCATCTAGAAAAGTTTTTCTTCTCTCGAATCTTTGGGGGAAAGGTGTCGGCATGTATGCGTGTGTGAGGGGAGGGCTTCACGGCGAGGACGATTAAACAGCAATTGATGGACGATGATGAAGGTAGTCAACAACTTTTTCAATAGTACAATCACGTGCATGGTGTAGATATCTATCCAGCATTTCAATGTATTGATGCGTTTATAACACACGTTTCTAATATAGATAATAATAATATAGATACTCGTACGTACAATCAATTATGGTGAATTTATCGGCAATCATGTCCTATGTCGATACGGTTCTGATTTAAAGGAATTCAGATTGGAATTCGCAACTTTCCTGACGATGCTATGGCTAGAGAAAAGCAAGGAATTTCAGTATATGTATCAAGCGTGCTATAAATGTGCAAATGCGAATTATATTTGTTGAGGGTCGCGATCTAGTCGGATTTTTATAGTAGTCGTGCGATATAAACGTAGTCCAAAAGTCAAGCAAAATTTCCAAGTAATTTCAATTTATTGAAATAAAATTGTCCGAAAGGTCTGCTGTAGTAAAATAATTTCGTCTCTAGTTGTGCGGATGGGATCGTTCACCTAAACTACTCGTAGCTGAGTTGCACACTAACCATTAAATGAAATTCGAAATGTTTGTTGTTTTTTTTTCGTATTCACCTCGATCTGGATCGTGCTCACTTAAATGTCGACTATTTTATCTCTTGTGTAGCCTTTTCGGAACATCCATAGGTGTCTACTTATTAACAATTGACCGACCACATCATATACATAAATATTGGAGCTATTTCAATAAGCACAAGCTTCAATGAAATTTTAAGAAAAACACACTCGATGTGGCTTCATTCAAAGAAACTATAATCTTTCGTTTAATCTTGTTTATGTTGTTATTATATGTATTTGTTAAAATGTACGAGCATATCGAACCTTTTGTATTTAATAATTTTATTTTTCAATTAATACTTATTCCATAGTCGTGATGACTGTAATTCATAATATACTCGTATATGTTCAAAAGATATACTTGTGTACATGTTTATTACAGGTATAAATACCTGCGAAGTCCAACACAGCGTGCTGAGTATTTATTTTCCTAAATTTAAAAGAAGAACAAGAGTTTTGTTTTCCATTCATTTTATTTTATTGAACATAACGTGAAAATAACAAGTGTTGAAATGAAAGAAAATGTTTTTCTATATCTAATATGTTGAGTAGTAGTAGTGTTGTTATTGTCTGTTAAAATTTAATAATCAATAATTTGATACGGTTTCTGATGATGTAGTGCTTCGAGGATCAGCGGATCCAGTTCATCATACTTGATAAAATCCTTTCGCCATACTCTTCTGCGCAGGTTGGACCAGACTCCGACTTCAACTACTCTTCCACCTTCCAATAGTTTCGACTTAGCTGTTAGCTCCATTGATGTTTTCGAAACGGATCTTGACTGTCTGAATCTGTTTATCTCCGTCATTTCGAAAGATAGCATTTGCTATATCCAGTCCCCATCAAGACGCCAGTGACGCCTTAGACTTTTTGCTGGAAAGGAGTTTGTACACTTGATATAATAATAAAGCACATGGCGCATTTAAATCGGTGCGGTGCGCCGGTCTTAGCGTTGTGCATTACGATAGCCTTTTGCTATGCTTGAACCCTGTGTTTACTACATATTAACGTATCAACTGTTGAAACTGAAGTACTAAAAATTGACAAAAAATATAGGAAACTACTGAGATCACAGTACCTGCTTAAATTTAATCAAAACAAAAACATACCATGTACTTATGCAGATACATATGTATAAGGCATAAGTACACACTTATTGTATAATTGCCCTCTTTTCACCAAAAATCTCCTCTGTATCAATAAAGTGAAATATGTTTGCAATTTACTCAAAGGAAATATCCAAACAAAAAGCAAAAAAAAAAAAATATCAAAATTTCATCACACGCTTCAACAAAATACTAATTGTTACACCATCATCTCGCCTTGGATTCTCCGTTCGTTTTAAAACGTTCCCAAATGAGCCTTTCAAGGACCATTAACTGTAACACAAAGCCCAACACAAATACCCCGAGAGAATGTCAAAGAATCGCGGGGACACACAAGGATCAGCAATTGAATAGACTCTGTTGATTTTACATAATTATATTGTCACCATTGCCATTGGCCCGTTTTTTTTCGTTTATGGCAAAATACAGACAACGGCACTGGGAGAAAAAAAATCATCATCGTGGATAACAAAAGCCAACAAGGAAATTGGAGGAATCCATTCCCCATTGAGTGTATTACGTGTGTAACATCGAAGAGAGGCTCTTCTATCGACACGTTAAAATTGAATTACATTCAATGGACTCTTGTACAACTAACTCGAGGAAATTATATTAAGAACCACTTAAGTGTGAAATCCGTTTCAGCCATACCCTTGTCGCGGTTACTCCTGTATATTACAAGCATATATCTCTCTCCCTCTCTCGATGAACGCTCTTTTGAAGTAAGTAAATGCATTTTGTCGCATATGATATAATAATAATACGGGTGGAAAGGATGAGTGCAATACAATTTCAGAAGTGTTACAGATGAAAGGTTTGAGTACCAGAGCATTCCTTCCATTTAATCACCCTTCGCTCAATATATGTGGAGCCAGCTGAAGCGGGAAAAACGGATTTATTTGTTTTCGGTGTAGATAAACTCATTAATTCAGCCGCAAAAAGACATAAGGATATTTATTTTGGTATAGATTTCGATTCTTTTTTATGATTTTCGACAATCCAATCGATCCGTTCTAGCAAGCTGGAAGCAACATCAGCAATTTCGTAAAAATGGACCGAGTAAAGTATATTCAGCTTAGATGAAGTTACTGCATCTAATAATCGATAAATAAAGCTGAATTAGAATACCAAGTTCAGGAAGACAAGCAGGCTCTCGAGGTTTTCTACAAATTGGAGAACTAGTGGGGCATAAGCGCGTCACCTATTCCATGTGACTTAGCTGAATGTTTCGTTGGCAGAAACTAGTTTCGGACGATGCACGTTGCCAGCATGCGCCTCCTGCTTCCATTTAGCCGCCTACCTGCGACAAGTCGGGGGAGACTGTGGCACCACAGGCGGAAGACAACACAAACATCCATGGCCCCGAGCGTCGTGGACGGGACTTGAACCCGTAACGACCGTAGTCAGACACGAGATTGACGCCTCTACGCACTAGGCTACCGGTCGCCCTAAATTTGAGAATTTTATGTTGTTAATTGTCTTGACCCCTCCAGGGGCATAAGCGCGTCAACATCTCTAGCATTTATACACATATGTATATTTTTCCGATGGTACAGTTGCTAGCATGCACCTACACCTCTTATGTTATGAAGCAGTTGTTACTCTGCGAAGCCGCCATGCGTCGAGGATATCTTTTTCTATTTTTGCCTTTCTGGCATTTTTCAGAAAGCATGCGACAGTTTTTTTTTTACAACACAAATAAAATCAAAAATGAAAGACATGTGGCGAGGCTTTTATAGCGATTCAGTCATGTAGAAATGGACACACATCGGAAATAATCATCGGTCCTCTATTCATTGCTACAAATGCCGCCGAATGCTGAATGAAAGTAGGCTCCGAAGTCTGAACTTATGTATATTATGTACGATTTGCTTTTTGACCCATTTCCCTTGATTTGTTTCCATCATCCCCAATTCATTCTTTCAGCAAGATCAACTACATTGCATATTTTTGATAGCCTTCGGAGTGCGTTTCGTGTATATTTCGCATAATTGGCGTGACAACGCGACGGTACAATATATAGGTGTGAATGTAGTCTGTATGTAGTCACTCTCACTACACACAAACACGGCTTCTCCAGTAGTAAGGACATTCTGCGCGGATGATATAAGAATCGAATCATTAGGCATACATTAAATTTTTTTTTTTACGCTCAAATTGCTGGGAACAATTGAGAGGGTGAGTGAAGGGCTTCATCTTGTTGTACTCGTAATCCGCACATACACACACGACCACGACATGTTACTTTATGAGTATATTTATTATTTGTCCTGATCAATTCAAGTGTGAAACAAATCACACGTAATGAAATGACTTTCAATATCGTTGTAATTATTTAATCGCCCTCGAGGTTCAACAATATTCTGGCCTCATTAGTAAAGGACACATGAATGAACGCTCGGTACTCCCAGGAAAAAAAGAAGAAAAAAGTAAGGAAAAAAGCAAGTGTTGTTACTTTTGAAATGTACTTGAACACAATTTTCTCTCACTTTAATGGTGTTAGCCCAACATGACGTCCCTATGCTTCTGTTGCAATTTTTTGACTCGCATATAATGCGGTCGCAACATTTGAATGGAAATCCTTTAGAGTAAATTCATTTCATTGTGTACGGCCACTATTGAGCGACGTTGTTTAGAAGTGGATTTTCGTGCTATTCTCAAAACCAAAATAAAGTTATATTGTTCGATATTTTCTCTTTAGTCGCCATCCCAATCCCGAGCCCAGCCAACGATTTAACATATTTTTCGATATACAGAATGTGTTTATTGTATTGTATGTGGTATTAGGGTTCTGCAGACGCGCCGCACGTGAGTCCGAATCAGTAAACTGATGTCGATGTGTAATAAAGCCCCGGTAACGGAAAATGCGTGAAGATATAAACAATTTCGAATTTATCAACAGCGTTAATTTTGTTCACATGCTCCACCGATGATCACACGCCTATGTGTATGATATGTACGCATAGTTGGATATACACAACACACCTATAGCATCCATAATCCCCTGGCCCTCAAGTAATCCACTCGACGAATCGGTCGCATAGAGATTATCCCTTAAGTCAACTCGTTAATTGTTGTTAATCCTTTTTCGAAAATTCTAAATTCATATTTGAAAGGGGTTTTTGCCTTCTGAATTGACAACTTTAGTCGATAGCGAATTCAGGCGGGATGGAAAAAAAGAATGGAATGGAATAATACAGAAAAAAACTGTTAAGACGGAAAGACTCATATGCGAAAGCAAAAGGACATAGCACGAATTGAATTGAAAATTTTTATTGCATTGTTAGCCACTTAACAACTAAATAAGTTAATTTTTGTTTGAATGTCCGCAATATGTACTGCATGAAACGGACCAACAAATGAATGAAAGAAAAAGGAAAAGAAAAATGTGTTAAAAGCCAACACACAGCTTAAAAATAGTGAGCATCGGGTGTGAACAGCTTCGGTTAATCGAATATTAATCCTCCGGGTGAGAAATGCACCATGATGTTGAATGGTGTACATGGTTTTACGCGGAAGAAAAACACACGATCTCGCTTCCTTTAAAAAAAATAACTCCTTTCAGGAGTGGTTGACGCACTAGCATTTTGACCGCTGGGTCCTTTTTCCTAGTTACTATGAATGATTTCCACACGAAGCGAAATTGTGTTTTTAATCCGGCGTGGACTCATAACGTGTTCGGATATTTCCACATAGATTTCGCGCTCAAAGAGACTAGCTCACTCAAGTGTTCTTTTTTAATATGTATATGTATAGATTTCCTTGTGCCCTTGGGACAAAGTTATATACCCATAAGCTAGTTAGGTCTAGAGTATAACAACTGGAGAAACGTGCGTGAGGCTACATGACACCTTAGCTTTCGATATTTACTTGTATGTTAATCGACATTTCCTACTGGGTTTTGAGAAGTGAAAGAAAGAGTACCCTTTCCACAATAGCTCCTCTTGAATTGTCTCCTTATACAACAATAACAGATAGCCCCATACAAAAGAAATACAAAGGCGAAAACATAAGTGCGGTTAGCTCAATAGATATGGATATACTAAACGAGCTCGCCGATGATTTCGGCTTATTTTCTGCGAGGTGTCGGCCATAGGAGGCACTTGAAATCAATACCTATTGCATTTTAAATAAGTGATAAGTATATTTGATATTTAAATAAAACAAAACGCAGGCTGTATACCCTAATTGTTATCGACACGCCACTCATCGATATTCTATTGAGCCCGAGAATCCATCATCATCATATCTACTTAGACTTAGACCACACAATTTTTTCAGACTGCGACTGTGGTCCGAGTATACAAATAATAAGTTCACCTTTAAGGTGATAATGATGACGGAGAAGACGATGTAAAGCATGATGACGCGGTGTGAATGAGAGATGAGGACGATGATGATGCCTGTATTTGAAGTATCCGTATCAAGTGTTGTCTTGAATGTTTGGACAACGGCAACTTGGATTGATCCAACAACACAGTCTCGAAAAGGTTTAATGCATGCATTGCTACAATGGGCGATTCGATACGAAGCCGCACGGTATGTGGTATGTCGTATGGATGATGGTCACTTTCTCCTTACAAACCTTACAAACTAGACAAAACAAAAACAACGTTCGATCATAGTTGGCTCCATAAAGTGGCTCTTTGTAGATATTAACTTCTCTCGATTGGGTTTGGGAGCACAACAATTTCCCATAAAAGTTGGCATAAGCCATATTTACTAATTGAATCTACGATAATTCTACTGCCAGATCATATATCGTCCGCCACCGGCTAATGGGCCTCTATTCTCTATTCTGTAACTAACTAAATGTTCTCACGGGAATGTCTTGTTTTGTTATAATTAACTATGCCTCGTATCACCAGCGAAATGCCAAAAAACAAAAGTTGGACTGAACATCCTTTCATCCGCTATTTCGGATATGTACGCTTTCTTTTGTGCGCTATTCAGCTCCGCATTTCCGCCCAATTCATATCCTGCGAGAGCATCGAGACACGTTTCGGATTGTGTGTCTTTGTGTAGGGTTTCGACAATCTCATGGAAAACTATATATACTCGTAAAGGGGAAAACATGCGGAAAATTTGGTAAACGGAAAATTAGTTATCCTCACGGGAAATTGTTTCAATTCATCCGCCACCAACCGCACACCATTCAAGTGAGAAGGATACTCGACTACACATGATGTAATACGACGGACTTGGGACCAATTCAATATTGGACGATGCGGAGGATAACCATAGCTCGCTCAGTTTTTCTCCCCTGATGTTCATACGATGAAGCCGATGAAAAAGATGAGGAGCATATAATCGCATTATTATTTTCTCAAATAATCACTGGATTATCTCCTTCGACTTTGGTCTCATTTCGTCCCCTACTATTGGCCGTATATATGTATATGTATGATTGGTTCAAAGAATTAGAGAACAAGAAGATTATCAAATGGGTATCATTGAAAGCATACAATGCAGCAAAAGGCATGACGCTGATAATAAAAAGAACTCAAAGGACTTGAGATGAAGCCGCAAAAAAAAAGATTGGCTTATAAGTCGCATTGGTTACAAGGATAACAAAATTAATTAAATGTCGCGTGAAAAGCGGGGGTGGTTTCATGCCAGCAAAAAGACTAAAGAGTTCTATAACATGGACAAGGCTAGGAGTAGGGTGGAATGTAGGAATCACAGGAGACTACTGATTTTGTGTTTTTTTTAATTAAGCAGCAATTAGGAAGTGGATATCCGGCTTATGTCGACGGGGTTTAGCATTGATAAATGGATCTTTTACTATCAATTTGATGGCCTCGTTGTAGTTTTTGCATAAAGTAGATGGTGGGTTTTTGGTCCTTTGATTTCTGCATTTCTCTTTTGATTTGCTGGCTTTTCAAAGTGAATCTCCGGCATGTGCTGATAACTTTGATTAAGTGCTAACTCACGACGCTCAGGACGCCCATGAAAGTCCGAGCCTTACTCAAATGCCCTAACCCATTGTGGGGAAAAGCGCGTCAACTGTTCCATGTGGTCCAGTTGACGTTTTGTTGGCATAAACTATCATAGTTTCGAAGAATACAGTTGCCAGCATGCACCTCCGAAAGTCCGAGCTTTAAGTCTTCGCGTATACAGGACTTATTTCAACTGTAGCTCAAAAAAATTATTTTTCGTTTGGTACTTATCATATTTCGGGCGATCCAAGGCGATTCACTGCGAAAAGCCGGAAAGGAAAAAGTGAAAAATAGAAAAGCAAAAGATCAAAGGACCAGATGGTTGATTTAATGCCCCACTTTGAAGCAGTCAAAATTATATGTATGGCTAAAACTTCACCCTTTTCAGACACCAGCTTTACGGTCCTTCCTTCTCTATAATAAATAATTAAATTACTAAATAATAGTACAAAGGACTGGGATAGGACTACCATGCAAAGTGCATTTATACAAGCGAACAATATGACAACATTTTCGTGCGGGCAAATATGTTTTATGGGGTTGAACGATTATAGCAAGCGGGTAGCTAAGATGGTGGGCGATATGAGTGATACGCGGGAGTCAATACGTCTGCAGAGTAGGTATTTAGAAGAGACTTTTTTCAATATAATGCGATAATAATAGGGTAAGCGATCTAAATACAAATATGAAAGTAATTGTCATATAATGCTTACCAGGGAATTAAGATATTAGAGGAGGCAGGAGGTGGTGATGGATGTTTGTTCGGTTCGTTATCCTTTACCACTATAGAGTTATTTGTGTTGCTGAAGCTACTATTATTGTTGAAAGGATTACTTTGGATATAACTATGACCATCGCGAGGACAGCTGAGAAGTTTCAACTAAGATCTTTCGATAAAATCAATATTCTTGATCCTTTTCAAGTGGATGCAATTATGTTCAGGCGGCTACGTGTAGAAAAGTTTGCTCATTGACGTTTCGTCAGTTTTAGATGATAAATTGCTGGCATCTTTACCCATTTAGTCCAATTGGAATGTACACATACATGTCCCTCCTACGCTAGTCTCGTGAAAATGTCACAAATGATTAGCAGCACCGGGAACAATTGAGTTTTCAAAATTGAAATGTTCCAAGTAGGAAAATTACAGAGAACGCAAAACATCGCGTAGATATAATTGCGCACCCGTGAAATTTTCAGGGTGGGAAATTTACATATTCCTGCTATAGGATAGATATAAATTCCTCGTTTCATCTTTCGGTTGGCCATAGTCTATACGTTTCCGTATCGCCGGCACTTGAAAAAGAAGAAGTCACTGTTCCAACAACAAGAAGCAAACGAAAAATCTGTAGACTGCGACGGTTGTACTAACATCACATCACAAGGACATGGCACGAATATTTACGTATATGACGGCCAATGCAGAAGAGCAATAGAGAGATGTAGAACGTGGTGATAATAGCAATTTTTCGCTTGAAACAAGAAAGAAAATTCAATTAATTAAGTACTCATCTAATACCAGCCATCATCACCACCCGCTATTGCCTTCGTATTATAGCAATTTTAACTGACTACCCGAAGGCAAAGCGTAAATGCTTTGCGTTCTCGTATTGCGAAAAGTTCGAGGGTGCAGCAACCAAGGGAAGAATCCTCGTCCTCGTTTCCCGTTGATGTTTCATCACAGTTTACGTGTACGGCATGAAACGAGAGAGAAAACAACAGAAGAATCTCTTTGGGGGAATGATGAAAAGCCATGTTACGTTTTTATTACAATGTAAATGTTTTATAATGATCTTACACACAGGGGGATGATGGTCTCCAGAGTATAGCAAATTAGGTGTCAGGCCACACTATTAAGTGTCACCGGCTCTTTTGTCTTCGTATTTGCGGGCTGAAAACCAAGGAGGACGGAAAAATTGCCATATGTACACATCTACACTTACCCGTGGGCATGTCAAACTGTAAATTATAAGAAATTAGTGTACTCAACCTACAGCCCAGTTAAAATTTAGGAAATTCGTGCATGCGGGTGAGGGTTTCAATCGTTCGTAATAGCAATAGGAGTCATATCCAAATGTTTTTTTTAATTTGTAAGGCTTGCCAGCTATTGGCTTTTGGGTATGGTAGGCACGAGTACTTTCAGATAAATCAATCGAGGCCTTCCAACCTATGAAGATTGTATATGGTACAAAGTTTCGGCCACGGTAGCTCGATGGGAAGAATGTCGGTTTGCTAAACGGAAGGTCGGAGGCAGGGCCGTCGAGAGGGGGGGGAGACGCCCCGGGCCCGTGTTTTTCACGGAGGCCCGAAAATTTGAAAAATTGAAAAAAAAAAAAAAAACCTATTTACGTACTGAGTTTTTTGCTCATTGCCCTTCCATACCACTCTGGCGGACTGAGCTACCGGTCGCCATATGTGGGCCCGAAAAACGTACGCTTTGACCTTTTTTTTGTTCATTGAGCTGCAAAAGTTGAGTACAGGGCCCGGATTTTCTCTCGACGGCCCTGGTCGCAGGTTCGATTCCTGCAACGAATAAATTCAAAAAGCCGCTTTTCGTGCCAGCCTCCAGTCGACTCAGCTAAGAACGAATACATTGATTTGTTCGAAAATAATAGAGTACAGGTCTACAGGTGGGAAGTGCGTGAAAACAGTATCGGGAATGAACTGAGATTTAAGAGAAAGTGAAACATGGCACCATTTAGAGCAAACATGAAAAAAAAAAATAAATTAAACTAAAATATGGCATGGAACTTAGTGAAATCTCGAAGTTTTTTTCATATTTTTCTTTTGTAAGACCTTTTTTTTCAATTTTCTCTGAAGGAATAATACTATATGCTCTTCTTAAAAAGACAACGCTTGATGCTGACGAATGTACACCAAGATGGTGGTGAATCTGCCAACAGAGTGATGAAAGGGATGGAGGAAAAAAGCGCTTTACTACGCTACACTTCGTATCCCAGATTGCCATTCGATACGGAAAGAGGAATTAATAGGAGGATTCATGCTCACACCGTAAACGTCGTATTTGTCGTAAAGTTGTAAACTTCTGTCTTTTTACTATGGGGATGACAGAAGTTTACGACGAATACGACGTTTACGACATTTATGACACTGAGCGTTAATCCTCCTAATACTTCTATCAAAGTTTCCACTTTCACAAACATTTTGTATTTTTTTTTTAAATTGATAAAACTGATAACTATGTCTGTTTTATTTTTCTTTGGTAAATATCTCGAATGAATCGCTTCCTCCCAATAACGTACTACATATATAAATGATTATATGTACATATTACACTATTTTGCCTTAACTCCATGTGGGACATAGCGCGTCGCGTCGCCTGTGAGGCATTGTTGACGTTTTATTGTCGTAAAAAATGTTTCCGATGATGCACGTTGCTGGCATGTATTGTAGATCCTGTCCATTAATTGACCTTCTACGACAACCCGATATACTTAGGTAAAGGGTTCTTCTTAAGCAAACCTCACATTAGCAAATGATTGTACAAATTTTTGAACAAAAATTTAAAGATTTCGTGTTTGTGCATACAAACTGCACCAGAAAAGAGAATAGCACAAACACCAGATCTTAAAATTTTTGTTCATAATTTTTCACAACAATTTGCTAATGTGACGTTTGCACACCACAGGGAGTGATTGACAAAACAAACAAAATTTTTAAAAGTGTGCCCTTGTAAACAAATGGAGTTCCCTACCTGTCTTTTTTGTCTAGTCCTCTATGGTAACAGTGAAATCCTGGCGAGTCCTTCTTCTTGTAATATTCGAGTAAGAAAAACAAAGAAAACCTCCACCACCACCGCCACTACAAACATTCCATCGTCTCTAAAACAATGATGGAATTTATTTCTTGTCTCTATTGACATTTCGGCACAACTCCGCCCCTTTTCGTTTATGTCAATGTGTGTGCCGAACGAGAACCGAATACACCCGCCCACCCAAGAGCTATATACGTTTGAAGAATGAGCCCGGGTTGCTCGCACGTTAATTTTGGGTTAATGCTCCTCCTTTTTCGGGAACATAACATATTGCATTAGTTTTGTCGCAGAGCGGATGTGCACAGGTAAATACAATCAACCGACGTGGACTGAAAACAATGCATCAAGAATAGGAATTGTGGTGCGGTATGGGCTGGCAATGTATGGATTACATCTCTATTTTGCTTTTTTGGTATCTTCGGTTCATGTTAAAAAAAATAGGCGTGCTGAGGTTATTTTTTTTTTATTCAGAGCTTTTCTATGCGATAATACATATATACATATGTATTGTCGCATATACAAGTATCGTGACAATGTGCGAGTCGTATTACCATTGTAGAGTAAAAAGTCCGCCGAATATTTCTATTCTTGGCGAATACGTTTTTTATGCAAAAAAAAAAAAAAAAAAATACTGACGGCTGAATACACGGCGAGAACATTTTTGTGTGGCTCGGGTTTAAACGTACGTTTTATCGGCTATTTCCACGACTTACGATTTAAGTTCTAATTTTTGATTTTGGTTAATTGTGGCCAAAACACTTAATCACTCGATCTGAAACTCACATTTGTATGTATCTGACAGTTTTAAAACAAGTGATCTGCTCAGATCAAGTGTTTTGACAGCAAGTGCAAAAATGGCCGGCTATATACATCAGTTCAGATACACCTTGCCCAGGTCTACCGCGTAGTGTGTATTGTCTCACTCTAGAGACCTGCACAGACCTTTAGACCTGTACAGTTGTACCTGTGAGTTATACCTCGCTCGAGGTATACTTGTACGTATATGGCCGGTCGCGGTTGGCGGTTCCCCTATCTAATTTGTTATTGCGCAACCACAAAATACATAGCTACATAGGAAAACTGCCAACCGTGGCTGTCAAAAACCGCCCCTGGAATAAGCAGCACTAAGGTTCGCACTTGCGATGCGAAGTGTGTGTACAGGACCGTCGAGAAGGGGGGGGGGGGGGGGGAGGCGGAAGGGGGCGAAACTCCCCGGGCCCGTGATTTTAATGAAGCCCGACAATTTGAAACATGAAAAGAAGTTTTGGTCAGTTTTGTAAACAAAAGATCGAATCAAACATTGTTCAAGAATGGAGAAAGAATAATTCTTAATTTCTTTCTTCCAGTGTTAAATTTTCGATTTGTTCCGGTACAGGTTCGGTCGCTTCGCTACTCGGTCCGCGCTCGACTTGGTCCGATTACATAGATAGTAACACCAGTGATCTGGGTCGATGCAGCGAGGACCAGGTCTCGGAGTGACGTTGAGTGGACTGAGTGACTATGAAAAAAAACATTTTACTCGTGGCAGAGCTTGAACCCGCCACCGCTTAAATTAGACATCAACTCTCTACTCATAGAGCTACCAGAATCCTCGTTGAGTATTTCGGTACAAAATGTAAAAAGTCATCAGCTGCTTAGCTGATTACGTCGGGATGAATTTATCAATTACTGATGAATGACGGTGGTTAGCAGGATATCTACTATAGAATATTGATATGATTTGATGGAAACTGATTTATTTATTTGGGATTATTTGACAGACAAAATGTACAGAAATAAGCCTCAAACAATTCAGCAGTTAAAAGGCATTGTTTCAGAGCAATAGCGCCAGTGAAAGGAAATTTTGTACAAGTGCTCCTTTTTTGCAAATTGAGACTGTGATTTTTTTAATTAGACATTAAAAATAAAGTATACAAAAATCGAAAAAAAAAAAACAGCTAAAACATTTGAAATCTTCGGAAAATATGGGATATTCAGTATATTTGGCCAATATTTGTTCAGCCCCGGCCCGGATTTTCTCTCGACGGCCCTGTGTGTGTAAAGAAGGAGAATGCAATGGTATAATGAAAGAGGCAAGGAAAACTGAAGTTGCATTTATGCTTCGTCTTACCGTTACGTTTTGTCTGAAATGAAGTAACATTAAAACTTTTCTGATCTAAATAACACGATGACCCGATATGACTGAAGCCAATACGCACAAAATAAAGATTGTAGTTTTCATGACGACAATGAAGGTAAATGAAAAATAGTCGGAGATGCTATACAATTGTATATATGTTTGTATGTATTTGAAAAAGCCGCCCAAAGTGATCTTCAATAATGCATTCTTTCATCCATTGCAATGCCCAATTATTAGATGACTTGGCGAAATGAAGAGAATCGGTTCGTGTTTATATCTACAAACCGATGAGTTTATCGGTTCGTCTTCATTCTTAATATTAACTATAATTTAACAATATACATACACATACATCTGCATATATATACAAAAAGATATCAATCAAAACCTGTATCTTGTCTTGGTTGTAATTATCGATTGATTTAATTGAAATTATCGGCTCTTTTCTCAGACCCTCAATACGACGGCTGTTTTTTTTTCATGGCTTCATTCCGAAATCTAAAGTGCCCACCTTTGCATATGATGGTATTTAATTGGGGGTGTTTATGTGTCATGACACAGCATAAATGCGATTCTTTCTCCTTTACAAGAACGCCTTTGAATAGCCCGTCCAGCACTATACAATAAAATGGGGTTCGTGTTTACCTTTCACTCTTGCCAATACATTATACATACTGCAAAATAACGCGCGGCAGTTGTGTTTTAATGTGTAACCCTCTTACATTTTAGGACAATTAGGCTACAGAAATAAAATACAAAGTATACCATCGAGTTTCAATTATAGATACAATGTCTAAATGCTTCGCGCAAACAAAGTACTTTCGATTATAATCTCACATCAAACCAAGTTGGCCCAATATAATTCGTTGAAGCCCATCGTCATGATCATGACCAGATCATAATGGGGTGGATCTTTGATTGCGGTGGCTGTTTCTCGTCTTTTGAAATGAAAGATAAAAACATCGACAGATCAATAGCAGAAAGTTTATATATATAGCCATCGTCATCATCATTATAATGCTCTTGGCTCATCCTCGATCATAAATAAGAGATAGCACACACATTAGCCAAATCTACTATTGAAAAATAACGAGTAGATGGATGAAAAGATACTGTCCGGGGAAAGAGATGAGGAGGTGATAGGAATCGGCGGCGGCGCTCAAAAAGGCGCTTGGAAAAGTATTAATTACATTAAAAGCCACCTATTCCGTATATTTAAGATACCACAAGTCCACAAAATTTAGACGGGCTGTGTTTGATTGTTTGATTATTATATTGCTAGACCAAGTGAAAAGCATTTGGACCGCGCGGTAATTTTGAAAATACAATGACCATTCAAAAACGATTTTGTAGGATCGATTGCTCAGAAAAAAAAGGTTTCAGATAGATTGAACTTTGTAAATGGTAACATGAAAACTGTTAGGGGATTATTTTCTTTTGTTTTTGTTTCTCGTTACCTCGGAGATAACAATAGGAAATCGGAATATGCGAAACTTTATCAAGTGTGACAAGCCAATTATATTCAGTGTTATACGGGGTGTCCTGTAACTACCACATAAGCGGTGTGTCAAACAATTCCCCATGTAATTCCGAGCAAACAATTATTATTAATTATTCTCCTGTGGTCAATTCCACTCCATTTTTTTATTTTCTGGCGGATGTGCAGATTGTCTTCCCATTTTTATTTTCGTGGCGCATAATCGCTGACTTGAGAGATCTTTGTCATCGCTCGACTAGCCCGTTTGACGCTGGATGATAAGCTGCCGTCCTTATTTTATAATTTGGCGCTGATTGTGTCGTAGAGCAAGTAAAATCATGTTTCGATTCGATTGACGACTTGCCCACTTTGTGGTAATTCATTTTAATTTTACGTCTTTACCACTAATTTTATTATTATTCCTGACGCGTATCGCTGCATCATTTCAGTCAAAAATGCCAAATTTCTGTGTAAAATTTAATAATTTAGCTGGCTAGACTAATCATAAAAATTCAGAATGCGTGTTTACATTTGATGGATATTTTTCTATCCTCATTGATTTTATACAACGAAAGGCTCTTATAATGAATAATAAATTATTGTACTTAAAACTAATGCTCCAACTCTCAGTTCATTTGTTAGAGACTTTATATTACAAGTGAATATACTAAACTGCTAATGAGATTGGACTTTTGACAGCCGTTTATGTAAAAAAAAATATCTACTAGATGGAATTGAAAATAACGTATTTCTGACAATAAAGGATATCGAGTTATTTCATAGAATCCTACTCGAAGAACTATATGGTGGTCGTAGTAAATATCATGACCAGGCGACATATCCCCTAATTACCCTTAAATGGCACGTGAGAGTTTGGTTAAGAAACCACAAAATGTGTCGCCAGGTCCATTAATTAATTCAAATCAATAAATTTTGTGAGATCCCTTAATTTAATATTCCTCGGACTAACAAGTTATTAAAATAACATCGCGGAACTATTAAACTGCTAATGAGATTGGACTTTTGACAGCCGTTTATGAAAAAAAAAAACTTATCTACTAGATGGAATTGAATATAACGTAAATTTATGACAATAAAGAAAATCGAGTTATTTCATAGAATACAAACCATTTTTAATTTCCCTGCCATTTCCACCATTCATCGGAGGATGCAGAGTATCATGTTTCTCCTCTACTAGCCGTTGCAAATGGTTGAGCGCTGTAGTCACGAGGTTTGTAGGGTTCTCCGTGATCCCACCAGAGACGCCGCGATCGCTTTGTAGACATATTGAATTTCGCAACGATGTGTAATAGAAACATCTAGAAACCCGACTGACAGATTCAGTCGAGGCCGAGACGCCATGTCGTATACTTGTGTTTATAATAACATCTTTACAATAAACGTTGTCGATTGTTATCGTGTTTATTTATTATTGTGGACTGCTTAGCCTATCCGCCGCAGTACTCCACAGGTTCTTCTCTGTGCTCACCACAATCACTGCCATCTAGAGTACTCTAGATGTGCCACAATGGATGTAGCGACAACACCAAATTATAGCGAACACAGCGTCAGCATTGTTGAGTAGTGTTAGATTTCTGAATTACAAAAACCGCTAAATTTTAAATTACGATATTTTCTCGGATGTTTTCCACGAAGTCGAAATAGCATTTTACACCGACGACATTCGATTTTTCACATAAACGGTTTTATCCAATAATCACCGGTGTCGCTGCATCGCGCCGTCGAGTCGTGAGAAACTCAACAAATAGTCTCCGTTGTGAGACGATGGCCCGCGTGCCTATGACAATTTCGGGTTTTTAAGATTATCACAACACAACAGACTCGCGCACATCATGTGTGCGTGAAATGCATTCGAGCTCTGCCGAATCGTAGTGGTAAGTATGGTATGTTCACGAGAAACCATACTTCTCGATTACAGTACACAGTATATTTACAGTATACCCAGATTACATACTTCATCTGCGCCGTGTGGAACGCGGTCGAACTAAATTCGATTGTTCATAGATACATCCAAGACTACTACCCCAGTCATCTAAATGTCAAACGACGCTCCCTCATAAAACTTCAAATAAGCGCTGTCACTTGATGGAATTCCTCCAATAGGGAAAATATTCACCACATTCTTGGGCAAATTAACAAGAGGATATCACATTGTGCCATAGCTTCGGGACTACTGAAAGGGACAACAAGGATTCCAGAAAGTTACAGCTCAATATCCGATATTAGGACGGACGTTCACTGAGGGTGAGTGTGACGAGACGTAGGTGCCGTATATTGTATATAGCGGATGCCATCTGAAAAACGACGGGATCGTTGTCCGTTATTCATATGGTCTGCATAATATTGTGTCGCTGTACCGGTATAGGTCTTTTAGATTGGGCTGTACAACTGGAACGATTCGATTAACGTAACCGAACAGCAAACATAATAAGTGTACATTCATTTGCAGATTAAAACGTTCCGTTTAGGAAGAAGTGAGCAACTGGTGGTCTCGATATCCTGGATGAACTGGCCCGGCCGGCGCCCGAAAAATTGATCCTGGCCAACCCATAACAATGGGTGACAGCATCATTGGTTCGGCGAGCTTCCTGCATTTGGGCGATGTCGTTTCACTGTACGCAGAAGGAAGTGTTTGCGGTTTTCTAAGCACTTTAGGGTAGGTTAGCGTTTATCCACCATTTTGCAATTTATTGGACTTCGGAAATATTTGTGGTGTGGTTTTGTTAACGTTGACTTGTTATCGGCTTTCAGACTAGTGGACGACCGGACTGTTGTTTGCCCAGAAGCCGGAGATCTTAGTTCGCCTCCCAAGAAGTTTCGAGGTAAGTATCATCGATGTACATTGTTGAATATTCTTTTCTGATTGCCCGCTTCTTCTCTTGAAGATTGCCTGATCAAAATATGTCCCATGAATCGATATTCGGCTCAGAAGCAATTTTGGAAAGCGGCGAAGCAAAGTGCCAACTCCAACACGGACACCAGCCTCTTGAAGCGATTACACGTAAGTGGTCTTATCCTTTAATCAGTGCATTGTCTTGTCCACTATATTTCCGTTCTCTCCTTGACTTAATTCTGGGTTGTATGTAGCATGCTGCAGAAATTGAGAAAAAACAAAATGAGTCGGAGAACAAGAAGTTGCTGGGCACTATCGTGCAGTACGGCAGCGTCATTCAATTGCTTCATTTAAAGTCCAACAAGTACTTGACGGTGAACAAGCGGCTACCATCACTGCTCGAGAAGAATGCGATTCGCGTCTATTTGGACGCAAACGGTAATGAGGGCTCGTGGTGGTATATTATGCCGTTTTACAAGCTCCGCTCAACCGGCGACAATGTCGTCGTGGGTGACAAAGTCATCCTGAATCCAGTCAATGCCGATCAGCAAAATCTCCATGTTGCAGCCAACTACGAGTTGCCGGACAATCCCGGCTGCAAGGAGGTGAACGTCCTGAACTCTTCAACGTCGTGGAAAATCAGCCTTTTCATGGAGCACAAAGAGAATCAAGAGCACATTTTGAAAGGGGGCGATGTAGTGCGTCTATTTCACGCCGAACAGGAGAAATTCCTCACAATGGACGAATATAAGAAACAGCAGCATGTGTTTTTGAGAACGACGGGGCGCACTAGCGCCACGGCCGCTACAAGTAGCAAAGCACTGTGGGAGATTGAGGTGGTGCAGCACGATTCGTGCCGCGGCGGAGCAGGCCATTGGAATTCACTCTATCGTTTCAAGCATTTGGCCACCGGATACTACTTGGCGGCCGAAGTTGATTCGGGCGATGCATCGCTGAATATGACCAGGGAGTCGATAAGTTCAGGTAGAGAAGCGAGTTAAATTGTTTCAGGATTAAATTGACGTTGTATGTCGCCATTTACAGATAATCGACCTCGAACCGAACAGTACCGTCTTGTTTCCGTACCATATTCGAGCGATATTGCGTCGGTGTTTGAGCTAGATCCTACAACTATGACCAGGGCCGACAGTCTGGTGCCGCAATCAAGCTATGTACGTTTGCGACATCTGTGTTCCAACACGTGGGTGCACGCAACGTCTATACCAATCGACGTGGACGACGACAAGCCGGTTATGTCCAAAGTCTGTTGCTCGTCCATAAAGGAAGACAAAGAGGCGTTCGCTTTGATTCCTGTCTCGCCAGTTGAGGTGCGCGACCTGGACTTTGCCAACGATGCGTGCAAAGTGCTCGCGGCGATGAGCGCTCGCCTCGATAGCGGCATTATATCAAACAACGAGCGACGGTCTCTCATATCATTGTTACAGGATATCGTTTTCTTTATCGCCGGCATGGAGAATGATCAGAACAAATCGAAAGCACTCGAGTTGACCATAAAGAATCCGATTCGCGATCGCCAAAAATTGCTGCGCGAACAGTACATTCTGAAGCAGCTTTTCAAGATTTTGCAGGGTCCGTTTCAAGAGACGGCGTCAGGTGACGCGCCTGTTTTGCGACTGGATGAACTCAGTGATCCGAAAAATGCCCCGTTCAAATACATATTTCGTTTATGTTATCGCATACTGCGTCTTAGTCAGCAGGACTATCGTAAAAATCAGGTTAATTGGATGGATTGATGCCCGAATGTCAGTGGGTGTTTCACAAATGTTTTTTCTTACACAGGAATATATTGCTAAGCACTTTGGTTTAATGCAAAAACAGATTGGCTACGATATTCTCGCCGAGGATACGATCACCGCGCTACTTCACAACAATCGCAAGCTTCTCGAGAAACATATAACCGCGGCCGAAATCGAAACATTTGTCGGTCTAGTGCGAAAAAATATGAAAAACTGGGATTCACGTTTTCTTGATTATCTATCCGACTTGTGCGTGTCGAATCGTAAAGCCATTGCAGTTACACAAGAGCTCATCTGCAAGAGTGTACTTAGCTCGAAGAACTCCGATATTCTAATTGAGACGCATATTAAGGAATTGCCGCCCGTTTCCATTAGGGAGGAGGATGATTCTGATCTGATAGACGATGTGCCAATTGATGGCGGTCGACAACTACACGAGAGTGACAATAGCGGCACCACTGACTTCGAGGTGATCGATGATGATAATTTCAACACCTCCGATGCAATCAGTCGCCAAAGCGATTCGATGGACAAGAAATACGAGGTGTATTTACAATGGAAGGAACAGTTGGTAGGCTAAATGTGTAATTTTCATTAATATTTCGAGATTTCTCACGATTTCCGCTTGCTTGGGTTCTCGCGGGTGCCAGAAATCAAAATCCATCACGGAACTTGCCAAAGGAATGGTGACAGGACGCAAGGAAGATGCGGCCATTCTCAACTACTATCGCCATCAATTGAATCTCTTCTCGAATATGTGCCTGAATCGACAATATTTAGCGCTGAACAATCTTTCGCCACATTTAGATATCGATCTTATACTCAAGTAAGTGATTTTGTGCTATTGATGCGTGGGTGAATGATATGCATCATCTTTTGTGCCCGATTTGCAGATGTATGTCAGGTGAAAAAATTCCATATGAATTACGTGCGTCCTTCTGTCGCTTAATGCTCCATTTGCATGTCGATCGTGACCCACAGGAGCCGGTCACGCCTGTGAAATATGCCCGACTCTGGAGCGAGATACCATCGAAAATGTCGATCTATGAGTGAGTCCTTAATCTCCAAGCGTTGCAATGTCAATTTGGCTTTCTTCTTTCCTTTTTGTTTCTACTTATTTCCAGCGTCTATAACTGCATGCTTGAAATCTTTTGTCTTTCTTATCCCCTTTCATACATATGTTTTTCATTTTTTATCATGCAAAACTAAGAAAAAAAAAGAAAAAACATTTCGTCTTATTTACTCACCACATCCATACAATTGCAGATTTATCTTAAATATTTTCAGTAGATAAATATTTTCAGTGGCGTGCTTTCTCTGTATTACTTTCTTTCTTTTTCTCTTTTCAAAATTATGAATAAATAAAATATATACATATATTTAGCTATGATTGTAAAAAGCAGCCAGATTGTAATAAAGAAGCTGTGCGAGCACGTTTCAACACAACCATAGCCTTTGTAGAAAACTATCTGTGTAATGTAGCGGCAAAAGCTTGGTTATTTACTGATCAGGATCAAAACAAATTAACATTTGAGGTAAGTCGACATAAAACTACACGAAAAAACACACACACATACGTCACATACACTTGCAGCATGTTCGTACTGCGTATTATGGGTTCATGCTAACATAGTATTAAAATGACACAAAAAGAGCGATGATATTCATCGGCACTTTAGGCCCGTCCCATGCAAGTGTATTTTAATTTTGTTCCATCTGCTTTCAAGTTGTCTATGATTTGTTTTGAAAAAGGTTGTCCTTATTGCCACGATTCAGGACACATCCATATGTACCAGGCGAATGGAAGAATGTCCTTTTTCCTGACCAAAGGACTCAAAACACCATCAGCAGTAGTCTAATGCACTCGCCTTATGAACCCCTATCATATGATTACTTCTATCATATCATTGCCAGGAATGTCCTTTTTTCCTCACCAAAGGACACAAAATGCCTTCAACAGTGGTCTAGTAGTGCATTCGCCCCAACATCCCCAGTCATATGATACCCATCTTGCCTAGATATCACTTCATTGGCAGGAATGTCCTTTTTCACACCAAAGGACTCAAAATACCTTCAAAAGTAGTCTAGTGCATTCGCCTCAACATCCCCAATTCATATGATACCCATCTTGCCCAGATATCAATTCATTACCAGGAATGTCCTTCATTTCATGATCATGAGAGTCCTTTTGTTCGGACGCGTGTATGCAGCAGAACCATAATATCACCGTGTTGTACTTATAATCCAAGGAAGCTGCGTGCCAACTTTGATTGAAATCGGACTACGGGAAATGCCTGGAGGAGCGATCTTTGAAAAGACTTAGGCGAGTAACTCTGGTTTGAATACATCAGAATATCCCGGCCGACGATCAAAATTGCTGTCCCCGATTTGTGCTCAAGGTCACAAGAGGAACCTACGTACCAAATTTGGTTAAGATCAGAGCACGGAAAGTGCCTGGGCAAACGAACAAATACCGTGCATCGGACTATACGCCCATCCATTATAATCTGAGACGGGCCAAAAAAACAATGAAATATTATTTGCAAAAATCCAACCACATTTTATTTTTTAATTCATGGAATTATGCCACTTTTCAGTTAAGCTATTATTGTGTGTAGAGTACATTGCGTTTGAAAGTTTTCAGGCCTAACCAATAAGATCAATTTGTTTAAGCTAGGCGATACAATCTGACTAAAAGGCGGAGCTTCTCCTAGCTACATATGTTAACCTATTGGCAATTTTATCACATGAAAAAAAACCTTATTTATTGGTAAACTTGTCAAAGGGAAGGCAGCAAAAAATCATGTGTACTGTAAAAAGCTAACGTCTTTTATAAGATAATGATTAAAGACAATAATTACCTCAATTACTGGATACCTGCGATATTTTCACATTTACAGGTCGTGAAATTGGCACGCGATCTCATCTATTTTGGATTCTACAGCTTTAGCGATCTGTTACGACTGACGAAGACGTTGCTATGCATTTTAGACTGTGTCTCCGAGGCGGACTCGATTGCGGATTCAGCGCGTTTTTCAAGTAATGATACCGATTGTACGCTAAATTTTAATTATTCTATTGGATGTCGTTATAATGTGGGCATTAGTGATGCTTTCATCTTGCGTGATTTCGGTTTGAAGGTTTCTTTTGCATACTGAAGTCGCGGATCGTACACAACCGCTAATTAAGCTATACCAGTTCTTGTCATGATATCAGATGAATGCGAATTACAATTTATCTGACCAGCCGCCACTCTTGATTAGGAGTGGAGGATAAAAAAAACCATATGCAAGATTGGACCATTTTTTCTACTAACGTCCCCGCTATTTATGAATTTGTTTTTAGAATAGGCGCTGACAGGAATTGAGTATTCCCGGCCGGCACCCTCCAGTTTCATACTTCTACACATCCTAAACAAGAATCCATAGAGAAACCGAGTACCCCTAATTTTGCATACGCGATCTCTGTCAGCGCCTAGCCTATTTATACCCCAGGTGACGAGTAAAAGTCGAGGGAAAAGATTCAAGGATTTTTAAAACTTGGCGCGAATTGTTGGTTGGTACTAGAAGTATATTATACTAAAAGTCCCCGCCTGTGAAATGTGAGCTCGCGCGTGGCGAGGGGGTTAAAGGGGAGTTTTCTTTTATAACTATTAATCCTAGAAACAAAATTTCAAAGACATGTTAGAGAATACACGAAAAAGTGCTCTAACCACTTTTTCCACAACTTTAATAGTTTTCGAGATAATCTCACTTGAAAACTAGTGTAAAACACTCTTTGCTTTGTTTACACGAAAATATTGGGACACGTCACCTGGAGTATTAGAGAGCGACTATTTTGTCAATTGCCCGAATGCTCGCCTAAACAAATTCAATTTATGTTGCATACTTGCTTTGCATATAAATTCGCTTTCATCTCTTCTTTTTGTCGCTTGCTAAGCCCCCGCAGAGAATGGTAAGTCTTGTGTCGATCACCTTGCAAATTATTATTGATTTCCTACCCGCGCGATGCATCCTTTATATTACGTTTACACTATACGGAGATTACTTCATCTGCGCGCAGATCATTTAATCTGGGCCAGATTAAACAGCAGATTACTTCATCTGGCGTAGCTTCATCTGCAGCAGATTATCGCACCCAGATTATCTCGATCTTAACATATCATTATCACACGCACACATGTGGTGGAAATAAATTGCAAATTCGAGTTTGATTTATCGGATCGTTTATTTAATGCGGCGGCGGACGTTTATAAATTCGGCTTACCGCTCCAATTTAACGAACATCTTCAAACGAGTTCTTTATCAGATTATTATCCAAATGGGTCCCGGGTTCGATCCCCAGCATAATTCTTATCTTTTTTTTCCTTTTTCTTTTTTATATTGATATTTTTAGTAATCCTATTGAAAAAATATTAATCAATAATAGGCATGTGCCTATCAGAGCAAGAAAAATAGCAATGTTTTTATATTTATGGTAAAAAAAGATCCGTCAATTAGCTAGATTAAAAGCCGGGATAGTGTAAATTCATCACGTTTTAATCTGCGCGAAAATGAAGTAATCTGGGTATAGTTTAGACGTAATATTAGTAAATGCAAATGCCCATATATCACAAAACCTATTTCTTCTTTAGCTGAGGGCGGTGTACTTCGATCCATTGGCGATATGAATACTGTGATGACTTCACTGGCCTTGGGACCCGTTGGCACGGCCATGGTTTCGCCGGCGATCTCCATACAACAACGGAAGTCCGTGACAATGATGATGAAAGAATATCCGCTCGTGATGGATACTAAACTGAAAATCATCGAAATTCTCCAATTTATTTTGGACGTTCGCTTGGATTATCGTATCAGTTGTTTGTTGTCGATTTTTAAGCGCGAATTTGACGAAACGGAGCCGCTGACAGGCGAGGCGATTAGCATACGCCAGAAGAACATTGACTTGGAATCGATAGGCGTTCAAGCGGAGGGCATTTTTGGCTGTGACGGTGAAACGGCCAACTTAGATTTGGACGGACAGGGTGGGCGAACGTTCTTGCGTGTATTATTGCATCTGATCATGCATGACTATCCGCCACTGGTGTCCGGAGCACTACACCTACTGTTTCGTCATTTCAGTCAACGGCAGGAGGTCTTGCACGCCTTTCGGCAGGTTTGTAGTCTTCTTATAAATACCTGCTCTGGCCGGCGCAATCATATGCCTGCCTGATTTACAGGTTCAATTGCTAGTGTCTGATAGCGACGTGGAATCGTACAAGCAAATCAAAACGGACCTTGACATGCTTCGTCAGAGCGTGGAGAAGTCGGAACTATGGGTATACAAGTCGAAAACTAACGAGGATGCTAATTCATCACTTGCAAGTATTCAACAGTGTCTCTATAAGATATTATGCTCGGATATATATCGCCCGTGGATTTTCTCATTTCAGTGGATCGGACACTGGATATGGAAAAAGTAGACGATATAATCATGCACTGTGAATATGGTGCCGCCTTGACCGGTGAGCAGTTGCACGAATATCGAAAAGTCAAAGAGATCTTAATACGAATGAACAAATTCTGTGTGACACCTGGTAGGCTCTGTATTCAAAGTGCCGAAAATATACATCTGACGAAATTTGTTTCTGCAGGTCCAAATATAAAGCCGCGCAAACACGAGCAGCGCCTTCTGCGAAACGTTGGTGTCCATACGGTTGTTTTGGATCTTCTGCAAAATCCGTACGACGAAAAGGACGACGTACTGATGAAGGAGCTAATGTGTCTGGCGCATGAATTCTTGCAAAACTTTTGTCTAGGCAATCAACAAAATCAAATTTTGCTGCACAATCATTTGGATCTGTTCCTTAATCCGGGAGTGAGTAGTCGTCTTTTCTAGTGGTTGCCGGTTATTTCATTCGCTATCTTATTGTCCTGGAACAGATACTTGAAGCGAAAACTGTATGCTCGATTTTCAAAGACAATCTAGCGCTTTGCAATGAAGTCACCGACAAAGTCGTTCAGCATTTTGTGCATTGCATTGAAATACATGGCCGACATGTAGCCTATTTGCAGTTCTTACAAACAATTGTTAAAGCCGAAAATCAGTTCATACGCAAGTGTCAGGATATGGTAATGCAAGAGCTGATTAACGCGGGCGAAGATGTTCTCGTCTTCTACAACGACAAAGCGTCATTTAATCAATTTGTGGCAATGATGCGACGGCATGATCCTCTAACAGACGATAATCCTCTCAAGTATCACGTCGAACTGGTCAAATTATTGGCCTGCTGCACAATGGGAAAGAATGTCTACACGGAAATCAAATGCAATAATCTTTTATCTCTGGACGATATTATAACCATTATTTGTCATGCGGATTGTGTTCCGGAAGTCAAGGAGGCGTACGTGGATTTCTTGAATCATTGCTATATTGACACTGAAGTCGAGATGAAGGAGATCTATTCGTCCAATCACGTGTGGAATCTGTTCGAAAAATCCTTCTTGATCGACATCAATCACGTGATTGGCTCAACAGTTGCCAGCTCACTCTCCGACCCCAGTCATCGTTCGATGATTAACTACGTGGTGAATGGTATCATGAATATATTGAGCGCATTTTTCAGTAGCCCCTTCTCCGACCAGTCGACTATCGTTCAAACCCGACAAATTATCTTTGTTCAACTACTCCAGGCAACTTATAAGCTATCACAGTGCAAGTGGCTTACGCTAGCCGAACGCTTCAATGTCGATAACTGTATTCGGACCCTGTCTGAATCGGCAAAAAATCGTGGTATCGCCATACCGGCGGACTTGGAAACGCGGGTTGTATCAATGTGCAATAAATCGGCGCTGTTCACGCGTCAAACAACAAAATGGTTGCTGGCCTCCAAACAGCCAAAAGTCGAACGCTCCCAGTCACAACTCATGCGAATGGATCGTAGCATAATAGAAGGCTTACAGGACATTGTTTCCCTACTAGAAGATCAGTTGAAACCCCTTGTCGAAGCCGAACTATCGCTGCTTGTCGATATTCTATATCGATCGGAACTTTTGTTTCCCCTCGATACCGAGTCGCGAAAGAAATGTGAAAGTGGCGGCTTTATACGACGTCTGATCAAGCATACAGAAAAATTACTGGAAGAAAAAGAGGAAAAATTGTGCGTGAAGGTTTTACGAACGTTGCGCGAAATGATGGCTATGGACATTGACTATGGCGAGAAAGGTGACAATTTACGATCGGCTCTTCTCACACGCTACTTTGGCAAGCGTTTTTCATTAAAAACCAACGATCCGACCGAAGTGAAGAAAACGATCCAGCACCAGGTGACGCACGGACCCGGTGCAAAGTATCTGATACGTGCCGGGCGCACATTGCACGAGGTACAAAATCATTTGGACAAGGAGGGAGCATCTGATCTCGTAGTGGAACTTGTCATCAAGTCAATCCATTCGTCGTCTATATTCGTTGAGGCTGTGGAACTTGGCATCGCTCTGCTGGAGGGCGGCAATCCTATCATTCAGAAGGGCATGTACAGCAAGTTTCTATCGGGCGATCTTAGTCAGGCCTTCTTCAAGGTAGGCAAAATTATCACGAGTTGTTTTCCACGTAGCCCTGTCACCGACTTGATTTTTCGCTACAGGTTTTCTTTGACAAGATGAAGGACGCCCAACAGGAGATTAAGTCAACGGTGACCGTCAACACGAGCGATATAGCAGCTAAAACACATGAAAGTAAACAGGATGTCAAAGATTTGGAGAAGATTTCTCGTAAACACGAAGGTAGGTTTTTCGTTTTCCAATAACTGGGGACAGATAATCAATGAAGTTGTCTTTGATCTTTTTCTGCAGTAAAATCGAACGGCATAATTATCACGGACGAACTTAGGGAGGAATTGAACAACGCCGGCCTGGCAACGGCCCGTGCATACAGTAATGCTCGCAACATTACACCCGGCGAGGAGAACACGATGTTGAATATTGGCAGTGCACTTGAGGATATGCTGGCGGAAAAGCTGGAAAAGCACAAAGACAAGGAAGATCGCAACAAGCTATCATCGAAAGTTCTCGTGATGCAACCAATCCTACGCTTCCTGCAACTGCTCTGTGAGAATCATAATCCCGACTTACAAAATCTATTGCGCCATCAGAATAACAAGACTAATTACAATCTCGTATCCGAAACGTTAATGTTTCTGGACTGTATATGTGGCTCTACAACGGGTGGGCTGGGACTTCTGGGTCTCTATATCAACGAAAACAATGTGAGTCTCATTAATCAGACCCTTGAAACGCTCACCGAGTACTGTCAGGGACCCTGTCACGAAAATCAAAATTGTATTGCCACACACGAGTCGAACGGTCTCGATATAATTACGGCTTTGATCCTTAATGATATAAATCCGTTGGGAAAGAATCGAATGGACCTAGTGCTCGAGCTGAAGAACAACGCGTCGAAATTATTGCTGGCCATTATGGAAAGTCGCGGCGATAGCGAAAATGCTGAACGCATTCTATACAATATGAATCCAAAACAATTGATCGAGGTGGCATGTAAGGCGTTCCACCAGGAGGAAGTTGTTGACGACAACGAAAACGACGATTACAATCCGGACGATCCAGAAGATGATGTTGGCGTGTCGCCGAAAGAAGTGGGACACAATATCTATATATTATGCCATCAATTGTCGCAGCACAACAAAGAACTGGCAGCTTTGTTGAAAACAACCGAGAACATCCAAAACTACGATACGAAAATGAGTCAGGCACTTCTGTATTATGCGACGCACACAGCTCAGATTGAAGTGAGTAGGTTTGTGAATTGAAACAGACTATTTACAGGAAATGTTCTCTTGTCTAGATTGTCCGAAACGATCGAACTTTGGAGCAGATTGTCTTCCCTATTCCCGAAATTTGTGAATATCTCACGGATGAGACCAAAATTAAAATCCTACACACGGCTGAACGTGACGACCAAGGCTCAAAGGTAGCCGACTTTTTCGACCGCACCGAAGAAATGTTCAACGAAATGAAGTGGCAAAAGAAACTAAGAGGTGATTTGAAATTGTTTCGCATCGTTGTATTTGATTCGTAATTTGCTGTTTTTTTTCTATAATTCGACACTTCGCAGGACAACCATTACTTTTCTGGGTTAGCAGTTACATGTCCCTCTGGAGCAATATTCTGTTCAATTGTGTCGTTGTTATAAATCTAATTGTCGCATTTTTCTATCCGTTTGATAACACAGTACCTGAACTTAGCTCACACATGTCGGGTCTTATATGGGCCATCATGATATTTTCACTGGCCATTGTTCTAACGTTGCCGCGCGAATCCGGCATCCGAACTTTGGTTGCTTCGGTGATATTGCGATTTATATTTTCGCTGGGACCCGAACCAACAATGTGGCTGCTGGGATCCATTACGGTAAGTATTTTAAAGTGTGTGCACTAATGATTGGGTTATATGCGGGATGTGTTTTGTTATAGGTCTCATTGAAATTTGTACATATCGTGAGTATGATGGGTAATCATGGCACATTGGAGAAAAATTTCTTGAAAATTATGACGGACGCACAACTACTTTATCATTTCGGTTATTTGCTATTGTGTCTATCGGGTTTGCTACTTCATCCATTCTTCTATTCGGTGTTGGTGAGTATACATTTTGTTGCGACTGATGCGAGAGAACGTGAAGTTTTTATGCGCCTACGGTGCAGCTCAGTTGTTGCAAACTATGCGTCCCGATCACTCTCACTCCACCGCACTCTTTTGTTCTCTTATGAAAATTTCGGATTCATGACCTTATCCATTCCCGGTCACAACCAGCTCTTTGACGTTGTCTATCGGGAAGAAACGCTGCTTAATGTTATACGTTCGGTAACGCGCAATGGTAGATCTATAATTTTAACGGCCGTACTTGCGCTAATATTGGTTTACATGTTCTCAATAATTGGATATATATTCTTCAAAGATGATTTCCTAGTTCCGGTGGACGAAGAGTTGCATCCAGGTAAGCTGGTTATTCAAATGTGTGAATTTGGTAAATGTGTGTTCTGACTGTTTAAATCATTTCATCATTGGTCGAACAGATGTCCAAAATGAGCCCATTATATATCACATGACCGAAGGCATAACATCCTCGAGTGGCTCTCATCCAGATGAAATTTGTCTGGACTCGTCACCACAATGTAGCCGAGTTGTTCCCAAACAGGCGAGTGTCGCGCCCAGTGGTGGTGGCGATCAAAAGGAACGAGCCTGTGACTCGCTTGTTATGTGCATTGTGACGACTCTAAATCAAGGTCTTCGCAATGGCGGCGGTATTGGCGACATATTGCGAGCTCCCTCCAGCAAGGAAGCCCTGTTTGTCGCTCGAGTCATCTACGACTTGCTATTCTTCTTCATTGTCATCATTATCGTATTAAATCTGATCTTTGGCGTTATCATCGACACATTCGCCGATCTGCGTTCTGAAAAGCAACAAAAAGAGCTAATTCTAAAGAACACATGTTTCATATGTGGCCTGAATCGTTCGGCATTCGATAATAAAACGGTTAGCTTCGAGGAGCATATCAAGTGCGAGCACAATATGTGGCACTATTTGTACTTTATAGTTCTGATCAAGGTAAAGGATCCCACAGAATTCACCGGTCCCGAAAGCTATGTATATGCAATGGTTAAGGTAAGTTAGTCACTTGTTTGGTTTAACGTTTTAATTAATGACGTTGGTATTTTGTTGATGGATAAAAACGAAAACAAATATTTCGGCCTTCGTTCATTGTAGGCATGCATTTTGGATTGGTTTCCACGATTGCGAGCCATGTCACTTGCCGCCATAGATGCTGAAGGCGAGCAAATTGAATTGCGCAGCTTGCAAGTGCATCTTGAACAAACGCAACTGCTCGTATCAAATCTATCGCAACAATTGCGCGAGCTCAAAGATCAAATGACCGAGCAACGCAAGCAAAAACAACGATTAGGCCTATTAAATACAAACACCATGGGCCTCTCTAGTGCATATCAGTTTAATTCGCATTTAGTTTAAAATTACCGACACCAGTACGAGACTAGCCGAGAAACGGAAACTGATTGCTCCATGTTTTTTCTAGAGTATAGCGAGAGGTGAAGTATTGGTGAACCCCATTAAAAAAAAATTCCTACATCGAAAGGTAACATGAATTGATCGGTAATGTCTCGCCTAGGCCCTATAACTTACGTATGATTGGGTTATATAGCGCGCAATATAAGGCGTGCTATGTTTATGAAGTGCGTGTCTTTTTTATTGTTTAATTTCAATTGTTCCTCGAAATCAGTGCAATGAGAAAATTTCCGAGCGAGTAGTACAATATTTTATTTTAATAATAACCTCAATGATAATGTAATAACCTCCTATCAAAAGTAAACATGAAACCATACTTTTTTATCTCATTCGGCCAATTAAAAACTTTCTACTGTCCAGCAGTTGTGATAGTTGTTCTTCATACGTGTCCTTTTGCGAGGGGGCTTCTCATAACAATACACTTTAATAATCATACGTATGAGAATCTCAGCTAACCCCATTTTGAAGACAATTTAATTGAATATTTTTAAATTTTTGTCAGGAATGCATTTTTTCTACTCAAAAACCAAGCGTTCACTGATCGTTGTCTTTCGTTGGATTTAAGGGTTTCAAAATTGTAGTCTCCTTGATTTTCATCCTCTTTTCTTTTTATCCTCCTTTCATTTCATCCCTTCCATCCCGCAACGAAGCTATATGTATTTTATTTTTTCTGTAATTTCTTTTTGTGATTTAACTCGCTATTTGCTCAAAGCAATGAATTAATTTATGTAGATATATAAAATGTATGTTATAGATATGATTTTTGTTGAAATTTATAAAATGTGTATGTATTCAGAAATATATTAATAGATGTAAAATAATTAAAAAAAACTGATATCGTTTTTACCACTTCCTTCTCCTTTCCCGAAAAGAATAAAAAAAGAACACAAACGAGTTAGTCTTTCAAGCTCGAAGTCTATGTGTAAACATCCCATTGCGTTATAAAACGACGCCAAAGTAAAAATACTGTGTGAGCATTACTATTTTGCCTTAACATGAGGCATGAACTACTGAGACGCGGCGTCGTTTTCCGTTTTCGGCCGAATTACGTACCTCTTCATGGGGTGCGATACGTAATACGACCGGGAACCTTCTGATTCATTATCTAGGAGTGTACGCATATTCCAAACCAAACCAAACCAATCTTTGCCATTGAACGATAACCATAGTTATAGCTGAATATAATTTATAATATTACTTGATGAATATTTAACACAAAAAAGTTGGCCATAATTAAAATTACATTATTCATCGTCATTTTTGTAAAAGCCAGAAAATTGTAATTGCAACAATTATGATTTTTTGTATGTTATGGCATGGCGTCAATTATGGCACGGCGACATAATATGTTGATCAACCCAAAAGTAGATAGTTGTGGCGCGAGAGCATGCAGTTCATCCGGTTCATGCGGCAATGTAAATTGAGCCTATGGTTCTCTCATCTCGCCCTCCACTTTAAACGGACCAAGGAAAACGACTCGATGACATTATTTTCAATCTTAACGAAACTGAACGAAGACGTCTTTAGGTCATTATAGTTAAGACATTTTATTGACGTTCCTCGGCCTGCATTCATAAATCGTAGCGCTACCCGAGCGCTCCCATTCTTGTTGTTGCAATACAGTACACAAATGGCACAGAAATGGGAGCGGTACAAACTTATGAATGCGGGCGTCGTATTCTCGCGCATGTCCAATAGTGTGCGTTTGACGTTATGAATGATGAGCGTGTTTACATGTGTGAGTGACTCAACTACAGGCCACCAAGCCACTCAAACCTTTTCGCGAGGGGTCCGAAATGTTGCTCAGCTAGGGACTGAAACAACACACAACAGTCCAGTCGTGTTCCAACAGTATTCTAATGTTGATGTCTGTTACGTGTTGTGTTTAATATGTCATTTTTCGTTGTTGTTGGGGTGGATATTTACATTAATGCTTCTTAGATGCCCCGGTCGTATGTTATGCATGTTTCATTTACGTTGTCCTGTTTTAAGCGTTCTGGTCTTCAATAAAAATCGCATCTTTTTATGAAGTGTTTTTGATCTTTTCAGTTTTTATCGGTGTGTGGCGCGTGTGTTCACCATGTCGTGTGTGTATTATGATCCTCATGATCGTGTTTTCATATTACATCAATCAACGCGTATGCTTATACGTATATATACATATATTAAAAAATAAATAAAGGGTTTATGTTAAAGATATTAAGTAGCAATGCTGTACCGAAAAAAGGATATCAGTTTAAACATCGAAAAAAAACTAAATTTCGAAAATGTGTCTGTGCGAAAATGAAAAGGATCCTTGTTTGTGTACTGTGTGCGAGTAAATGAAAAAAATCAACTTAAGTGTTTATTTTAATATAAAAACAAACAATTCAAAATATTGTTGAACCGATTGTGTTTATTAAAGTTTTTGTTTAGTGTTTGTTAAAGAAAAGCAGCCTGTCAACATTCATTAAGGATACATAAATATCATATATTGGGGAAATACTCGTATTAAATTGAAGATGGTAGGTAATATTTTTAAGGTACTGTTATGCGGGAAAATCTAGAAAACAAAAAGTCCTTCCGGAAGAACAGAACTTACTTTAAGGTCGCCACACATAATCGGGCAGAACCACAACTTCCATCGCACCATCAAATATCATAGAACGGTAGAAATGAGGAGAATTTTCTTCCGCATATTCTATGAAATTGATGGTTCGATGGAAGTTCGGTCGTGGTTCTGCTCGATCATGTGTGGCGACCTTTAGATCCATTCTTCAACTAAACTCTCTTATAAGCAGTCTCAAATACGATCTAACAAATTAAAAGATGAGCACCTTCTTTGCCTAAAAAACTAAATGTATCGGTTAAAAAAAATAATTTTGCTAGGTTCCCCCTTCATGACTAGACCTGTTTTTGTATCGTAGCTGTCGAAAGACATCAGGTCTAAGAAGTGCCCGCGTGAAAGCTAAAGGCCAGCACAGATGCAGAAGCAATCACTTCCATCTGTTTGGATGCAACCAGACCAGGCCAGAGATTGGATATTCTAAAATGAGCGTCGGCAGTCCCACGTTGGCACTTGCGAGGAGCAATCGAAATTCCAAGTTAACTCGAATTGACGAATACAGCATAAAATCAATAAATTTTTCAGAAAAATCAAAAAAATCTAATCAATTTTTCAGAATTTGGCGTGCTAGTTGGCGTGTATCTGACCACACCATCAGAGGGTCAACTAATCGCGTTTTCCTAATCCAGTGACCAGAAATGTCCAATTAGGATGAGTATTGGCAGCCCCACGTTGGGCGCCATTGATGTGATGACATTTGATTGAAGGACAAAGAATACCCTCCGGCTTTCACTGATTGAAAAAAGGCTGGTAAACAATCACTGATCGGTCAAATAAAGCTTATCTGGTGGTTCTCCCTTCCATCCTGGCCCAAGAATAAACATTATTCTCTAACTACAAAGAGGGAGCCATATACGAGATATAACGTATCTACCACGTGACAATAAAAGCCAGATAAGTGCCTAGCGAAACGATATCTTATAAAGAGATGACAGCCGGAAGGGAGAGGTTAGCAGTGCAATGGTATTCCGGCAATGCAATGGTGGTTCGTCTGGCCAAAAACAGAAAATTAAAAAGTGACCATAGTAATTATTTTTTACTTTTCATATATCAAACGCGCAATATCCCCCAAACAACGTCCATTCCGGCAATAAGCCATCTAAGTATCAAACTGTCAACACCATGGCTCATATCTCGTTAACTTATTGGGTCGTTAATCAAGCTCATTCTATTGTTGTCAATTGTCCAGCTTTTTTTCTACTACTTTTTTCTTCTTGTTGCAACGGCTGAGTTCCATTCAACAATGATATATTGTCAATTGTTGTCAATGACCTTTCTTCCATTTTTCGGGCAACTTCATTATCGGATGAGCTTTGTATCTTATCAGTGTTTTAATAGAGGGCCTTTGACAAGTTTGGTAATGTTGCTCTGCCGGTATAATTGTCTGATTTCTCGTCGACATGCGAGGCTTACGCGTTCCCATTATTGAATGGGAATTTTTCAATTTGTGGGCCATTTAGTGTTTTTAGGGTGGCGTGGAAATTCCAAGCACATTACCTGTAGCTGCAGATGTATTTTATCAAAAATCACAGCTGCAAGTACTGTGGCTATCAACCAAAAATTGAAATCCTGCGAAGACGGATCCATACCAAATGGCGCAACAAGTCGCACCAACGGCTTCTTTTTATATAGCCTATTCGATATTTGGTCCTGTGATATCGAAATATCTGTAACATTAGTCGCGGTCACGTAAAGTATGATTCCTCTATTCTTTTTAACAGGAATATAGGTTCGCTATCGTGACACTGACAATGCAGCCCTCTCGAGAGAAAAATTTCCCGATTACCTGTAAACTGCACGGTCCATGAAGGTAATATAACAGAACATCTTTATGACACCTACACCTACCTCCACCCCGCCGGTGAGAATACTTCGAAAATATGACACAAATTCACTTTTTCAAGGATCCAGCGACAGGGACATGTTCTCGATGTCATTGTTATGTTTGTTGAATGGCCGAAACGTGACATCAGATATGGAATGAATTCGATTAAAAGTGGAATGTGACAAAATCAAGAATGGAACTAAAACTTGGAAGAAAAGAAAACTTTGTAATGGCAGGCAAAATTAGGTTTATACTAATCGTGGTATAATAGATAGATAGATAAATGTGTGTACAATCTAAGGTCCGCAGGCTTTGTAATTTTTTTTATTGTAAAATTATCCAGATTGCCTGGTCGTATTCTTCTATTTGTTATTTTTCTTTTTTAATAATATCATCAGAAATAATTATTTCGATCTAATTACTTGTTTTTGACTGTCAATTTTACTCCTCAAATCTTTACGTAATTCATTGTATAATGGAAGAGACTTAATAAACAAATTTGGAATTTGGATCTAATTACTTGAAATTTGCAGCCTAAAAGATAGGTACCGTGCCGTCGTCGTTCCTCCTCTTTAAATCAGGGCCAATTTATCGGGGAAATGTCGGATGGTTCTCTGTATACAAAAACATATTTGTTTGCATCCGTTATGACAACAAAAAGAAGAGCAATATTTCAATGCTGCTACAAACAATATTATTTTTCTATATAAGACAGATGAAGCAACAAGTTCCGCCCTATTTTTAATTTCTTCGAATCGTACATATCTACAAGAAGACTGTGTCTTATCATTATCAGTTCGATATACATGTACTCCTACATATATTACGAATGTGCGAGTCATAACTTTCGAGGTAATCATATTTAACCCCATGGTGCAGCACACAACTGCAATGAATATTCAGAATTATATTATTCATACGTAAAATAAGTCCAGAGTGTTACAATGAAAGCTTCGTTTCGTGTCGCAGGTGTTTTTTTTTCACTGCAGGAGCGGATAGATCGAAAAGTGAATTATTGTACATATCTGGTCTTCAAGAAAATACGAATTAAATTCGATTACAATTCATAATTGATGTTTTTTGTTTGAGGCGCCCTCAGTAGATACCCTTGACTGCTGGGCTTACTAGCTACATTATTGGTACTCTTACTGCACCAAACGAGGCCTTCAATGTCCTAAATAACAAATCAAGACCATCGTAACAAAAACAAAAATTAACAGAAAGTAAGACATAAATTATGGCAAATATGCGCCTTGGATCTTAATGCACTCTCGTGTATACATTATTGAATTATAATGTATTTTTCGCGTTCTCGCTCTTCAGCATTCGATAAACAGTTGTAATCGGCTTATTAGCCTGGATTTTGGTAACTAATCGTCTTACTACTTAGTAAAATGTGGGCCCCACGCTCTCTCTCTCCCCCCAGCCTGCTTCTGTTTAGTTTCGACATATCCGTTCAACATATTCATAAAAATCCAAACTACGAATCACATACATACACTTACAATCCATATACGAGTATCTGGCGAAGGTACTGGTAATTCACCACAAAACCGTAGATTTTTTTTTACCTGGATTGTAAGTTTTGTGAAACTCGCGCGGTCTTCTCATAAAAAGCTGATTAAGTTACTGATTCAGCGTCTTACTAATATCCATGTGATGATTCTTTGAACAAAACGTATGCGCGAATTATCTGTTTAGCGATGCGGTAACATGAGTAGTGATTGTTTATAGTTTGGGGACAACAAAAGGTATCGTGTAGCGCGAAATCACGCTTACTGGGTATCTACTATACGGTGAATCACTGAAAATGCTTAGAAATGCACAACTTATAATATTGTCATTAAGATGATTTGGTTTTGGAGTATGAACGGGGATATGCTCAGATTAAAAAAAAAATCTTTTATGCATGACACGATACTGTGATTGATCCATGCGTCACTATCAAAGACGCAGCAGCAGTACCAAGGCTAATGAAAACCCATCCTGACTAAGTGTATAAGTAGATATACGTCAACCGTATTCTTTATGCTGAATCATTCAATGGGCTTGATAAATTTATCAAGAAACAATAAATTGTGGAACTTGCGCTTCGGAAAAGATAAATCACTTTGGGGGGTTGATAAAAAAAAGTGGATTTTCATTGGTTTAACACATTTTTCTCGGAACTTTGTATCTTTTGATACCATAATTAGGTTAATGTTATTGGCGTCAGGTGTCCAGTATCAAAATCAGATACCCTCTCTCTCTGGTTCCTGTTTACCCCTTGTGGGGCATAGGGAATTAACCACGCCTACTTTCCACCTCGTCCTGTTCATCGTCATCGCTTTCAGCTCACTCCACGACTTGCCTATTGAGGCACCCTCTCTGTTAACTGATCTTCTCCAGGTGTTATTAGGTCGTCCAACACGGGCGACTAGCGTTGGTTCCCTGTGGGTTCCAATCGAGGTCCTCCTGAGCAATGTTGTTCGGCCTTTTTCGGAGAGTGTGACCTATCCATTCCCACTTTCGCCTTTTAATGCAAATGTCTATCCTGTCCTGATCAGTAATAGTACATTTGCTATGAAAATCAGGTACAACCCAAAATTCCAGAAGTAAGTACATACTCGTATGTACTTCAGGAGGGGGGTCCTATGTCCACGTCACGCAGCGCTCCCAGGCGTTAATTACTTGAGCTACACAGTTCACCGGTGACGTCGTTGTAAAATTTATCGTGTGATTCGTTGGCAGTCCATCCTACATCTACAAAGATATTATCGACTTCCGGTAATTTGCGAAACCAATTTTTTGCACTTGCATAATACATACTTCCTCTGCTCATGCACACAGAGCACATAGTCTATGCATTCTTACTTATTTATACTAAAAGAGCACATTTTCTGTTTTCATTTACATATAAATTGCATTAAACGAAACAAAAAGTTGATGGTGGAGTTATACAATAGTAAGTTTAAAAAATTATAAATTTAGAAGAGCTATGTCATGGACCGTATCACAATATCAATGCATGCATACTTTTCATATTTTTAGACATTCGTCGCTGCGGCTCTTTAATTCAACAATGTTTCTCTACATTTATAAAAAGCCTAATTAAGTCCAGTACGTTGCTTTAATGAGAGCACACATCACATTTATGCAAATGTACAGATCCATAGACCCCGGGAGCTACTCGAGACATTTAACGTTGAACTAAAAATTGCAGGAAATGACTATTTGTGCCGGCTTCTAAACAGCTAAATCCAGAAAGATATAATCTTTCGGATAGTACACATTTAATAAATAGAATGATTGTGCACGGGTACGACAATTCTGTGAAAAATATACATACATGCGAGTAAAAATGATGGATAGTCTTCGGCCGTAAGATGCATGACCCCCCTTTTCCTCCAAATTACTAGTATCGATCATGGTTATTTCATGGCAGGTTATTTTATTGCGTCTGTAAGGCTGGGCTTAAGGATGGGGTTGATCGACTCCTCCTTAAGCGTATAATATTGACAAGGACAAAGATTTCTGGAACAACAGTCCAATTTGAACCATGAGTTATAGCATCATCTCATTTTCTAGATCGTGACGGTCTTGTGCAGAGGTGTGTGATCAGCAACACGCTCAACCGAGTTATTTACCCCATAAACGGGTACTCATTTAACAGCTGAGTGGGCTCACAGTCCGACACGAAAACCCCCTTTTTTATCGAAAACTACCGCATTCTGTAGGAATCGAGCCGGGGCCCAGTGCGTGGAAGGCGAACGTGCTAACCGTTGCGCCATCCGGACTACTATTCTACATATTTTCGTACTCTCATGAAAAAAAGATACAAAGTATCTACACTGCATGCAGATACATCGGAACATGGATATGTCTATGACTACCGACTGCGTGGAACCTGTTGTGTTGAAGATATCGACGTAAGTTTTATAAAGACATATCCATGTACCGATGTATCTGGTGGCAGTGTAGATACTCGTCATAAATTCTGCTTTGCTTTGTCCTGTCCGCTCGGGCTCCTTTCTCTCGCGGGATCGTTTCGTTTTCGTTTGCATCGCGTGTGTGCAATATTCACCTCCTCTCGTGCACCCTGTTCCATCTACCCGTTCGGTACAGTTTGCAGACTGCAGCCTATCGACATTTCTCTGAGTAAGTTTCTGCTAATCGCAATCACGCTTCCCACCATCTTTTCCCAATCGGACGTGTATTGTGTTTGTGTATCTATTGCAAAATCGCTCCCACACTATCCGCCTCATCCCGCCCCTTTAATCAACAGTCCGGGTCCGGCACACACAATCCGTTTCTCAAGTAACGCGTGCGACTCTATGCGATTGTGTCCAGCAAACAGAAAGGGAACTAACAAAAGTAAACAAAACATTCCAACACACGCACAAAGAGAATGCACAAGAAAAATTTTGGAATTTTTGCAGAAGAGGGGGCATTTGATCTTCTGGAGACCTCTGAATGTACATCATGTCGCGATGAGCTGCCCGGAACTATAACATCCTGCGACGAATATTTTTCTATTTCGGGGCTTGGGAGATTTTAACTCGCGCAGTACGAATCCGCCATTTTGTTTTATGATATGTTTATTGCACGTGTGGTGGGGGCCCACATTGTGGGCCAGTCAGACCTCAAATCGCCGCCATTGCAAATGCACAACTGTGGTTGGATGGCTGGATCACCCGATTTGGATAGAATGAACTTCATCCGCGATGGCTCTCGCTCTCTATCTTCGGGGGCGGCAACTATGTAATGTACACACTCTCAAATTGCGTCTGCGCATGTCCAAATGTTAGTCGAACTGACTACTTGCTACTTTTTCTGGGACCCTATTGATTCAGATATGTAGTACAACGCGCGCTATTTTATTTGTTTGAATTCCAGCCATTTTAAACATTTTGGAATTTTTGCGGAAGGGGGGCATTTGATCTTCTGCAGACCTCTGAATGTACATCATAACATATAACATCCTGCGACGAATATTTCTTTATTTTGGGGCTTGAGAGATTCTAACTCGCCTAGTATAAATCCGCCATTTTGTTCTACATGTTTATTGCACGTGTGGTGGGGGCCCACATTGTGGACCAGTCAGACCTCAAATCGCCGCCATTGCAAATGCACAAACACAGTCGCTGGATCACCCGATTTGGCTCGAATGAACTTCATCCGCTCTCGCTCATCTTCGGGGGGCGGGAACTATGTACACTCTCTCAAATTGAGTCTGCGCATGTCCAAATGTTAGTCGAACTGACTACTTGCTACTTTTTCTGGGACCCTAGTGATTCAGATAGTACAACACGGGCTATTTTATTAAATGCTGAATGGGAATTGGCGGAAATTGAAGGTCATTGAAAGTCCTTGGACGTCCTTGACCTAAATAATGAGTAAAAATGGAATTTCATTCATTGTGACCTCAGATTGGGTCTATGCATGTGCATGTCGGGAGTGCACAATTTGTTTAATGAAATGGTGAGAATGAGAATGATATGAATGAATGAGAGGAGGAGGTCCGCTGCCCTGAGCGAAATTTCGCATACATTCAGAGACCATAAATTGCGTGTGAGCATGTCGACCGAGGAGAGCAGACAACTTCTTGCGACGTGTTCTGGGGGCCTAGTCAAGTTAGGTAGTACGGAGCGTTTTTGATGATTTTGAATGTATGGTATGGTGTGTATGCAGGAGTTTTGATTATGGCGTCGCGTTGACTGAGAGCGTGGGACAGAGAGCACAGAGAGCGCCTGTTCACCCGTACACTATGTTATTTCTTGCTGTCCACAACGTCAACCTTTATCGCTATCAAATCAACATCCCAACATGTACACACAGGATCCCCGCAAGCGCGCCGCCCGCGCGGATCTACAAGCAACAGCCATGCACAATGACCACTTCACTCAAACGACATGCACAACCAGAAAAGAAAATTTTTCAATGGGCTTCTTTCCTCTTCTGACCCCCGAGTAGAAAAACAAACATTTCGTGTGACGGACAGATTTTTAGGATGACCCCCAGCTATAAGACATATCCATGTCAAAATAATCAGAAGACCTTACGGTTTGCATCTGCTTCAGTTAGTTTATATTTTCTACAGCACATGAGAAAACTGAGCTGAATGACCGCATGATACTGATATTTTGACAACACTGCACGCTACACCAAATGCTCAGAAAACCCATTTAAATCATGTGTTGCTACAGCACTTCGTTGCACGCAGGTATAGTGAAATTTGTATGTACTTCATCTAGGCACCCTGGTTCCCGGTTCAAGCATTAAAGAAAAAATGTATCCAATTGTACACCAGTATTTAGTTTCTGGAAAACTTAGAATCAAGTAGCTGTCCTTGGGCTGAATGACCGGGGTCGTAAGAAAGTGTGCCCGTGGGAAAAACGGTGGTTTCTTTCGTTATTTTTTTCTTTCTTTTCAGAAAACTATTGTATATCCGTGACCTATTCGAGATATTATCGTCCCAATGTTCAATTGAAATGATATTTTGGGAGGAGACAGGTGTTGACCCTAGATTTGCAAATTCTATCTACACAAATACTGAGACAGACCATGCACGACGCCACAGGCAGTACACATCGTCGCGGCGGGTTACAGAATAAAATCTGAAGAATTTTAATTTGAACTCGAATTAAAAATGTATGTGTACTCGTGGGTTCACTAGCTGTGTTTTGTTTTTTTTCCCTCCGATAATCATTCTTCTTTACATGGACTTGTTCAAATATAGTAAAAATGTGTAGGGTATACATAACTTTGTAGCGACAAGATAACCGGTTTCTTGATGTGGTTTTTTACGATATCATGTTTATTACTACAGTACACATAACTTCTCTGAAGAATAAAAGGCATGCTTTGGAACAGAGCGCGGCGTTGGTTGACTGTTGCGCTTGAGCTGAACTGAAACTGAACTGACTGGTTTTCGGAGGCTGTTATGGACGAAATATATAAAAAAAAATATACGACTTTATATAGCTTTCAACTTTTTCATGTCGATCACACACGAGAAGGAGGAGGAAAGAGCCTGAGGCCCACACGGCGACAAGCTAATGGAGCAACCAAATAGCCGACAACAAGGGCACGTTCGCAATGGCCTGGTTCCTAGAAGACTGATTTCGATTCTGCGACTCACTACTGATTCACACTTACGGGATCGAAATAGAAGCTAGTCTCTTCTAGGACCCCGGGTTGACGGAAATTTGTAGTGTGGCTCAGCTGTTTTGCGTAGAGGGTCCCGTACTGTAACCATAGTTTAACTTTTTGTTCCATAGCTTGAACTATCTTATGAATATAAAATATGTTTGGCTCGGTGGAGTTTGGAAGTTCGATTTTGTATCTGTATCAGAGGCTATGCCTTTTTCTACGTCCTCATGTAATGGCTTGTTTTTTCTTCTAGGAACAGTCAAGACGTGCTAAGGTGAATAGGCAATATGCTAGTATACACACGGTACAGGTTGTCGCTCGCCGTGGTCGTACGTATAAGCTACAGAAGCTAGCCCGCTATGTATCTCAGAGATAGTGCGCGGAGCTCACACAGTATTTTTTTTTCAAGACATGTATGTATGTCTAATAGAAAACAACACGGTAAATCGTAATAAAATACTCGTAGATAGATACTCGCTGATATATTGGGGGAGGGGGGGGGGGGACTCTGTATAGTTGGAAACTTGACGACGATTCGATTTCTGTTCCAAAGCAAAGCAGCTCAGCGCGTATGAACTAACCATGATTTAGCGGCATATAAGGACCGGTTTTTTTTTATCTTTTCTAGGCAATATCTCGTCACTACGACCCATGAATACTCATGTATCAATTGTGTACGAGTACATGTCCATTGGTTTTTTTTTCTGGCTATGGGATAAATCTTTAAGATTGACTTCGACTGGTTTTGATTGATTTTCTAGCCACACGAAGTTAATGTCACTTGAATTCAAGTCATTCCTGCTGTAGTAGTTTTTTTTACATATGTTTAAAAATTGATTTCTTAAGATAGCGACATTCTAGATCAAATCAAGGCTAAGATAGCTATAAATCTCAAAGAGAATGAAGAGTCTGAATAGACTAGTCCTTCTGATACGAAAAAAAAAACAAAACAATTGTTCCGTTGCAACTTAAAAAATATTCGGTGTTCTTTATAGGCTTCGTGGAGTTAAAACCATCAGTATACGAAATCACCCCACCGGCAACAATATTACGCAAAACATGTATCGTGTCTATACCGTTGCCTTTTGTGAGTTAACCCTTTTCTTTTTCGTACTAATACAATTTTCCATTGAATTGAACATGGTATGCAGTTTGCTTGCAAAAAAGAAGGCAATGAGGATGCAAGATATCATCGCCACCCACCACCACTTTGCTACCACAACCCCGACCTGGTGCCGTCCGTCAATCGCGCTAAGCTAAATGCTTTGTAACATGGCATTAATACGAGGGTTGGCGAGCGATTAACCCCCTTTATCGTGCAATTTAGACATTTACTCAACTTACTTAGTGCACTTGGATAAATTATCCTCGCAGATACACCTACGAGGATACGTGTATATACGACGTACTATACATACTTCCCATGAAATGGCCTCTGAGACGCCCGTCGTTAAGCAAAATGTTAAAACTATGTTTGGCGTGTATTGTCTAATTTGCATACATGGTCTGCCCATCATATCCTTTTTGCTGATTAATACTGCGTCAATAGTGAACGCTGAGTCGTAGACTCGTAGGTTGCCATATACACACACCTCATCCTTATGGCTGGTACACAGTTCGGGTGGAATTCATTGGTACACAATTTTTTCACCGGTGAACCGGCTTGAAATTTTTGTATGCATTTGACAGCACTTTTGACTTTACCGAGAATTGTATACCGGGCTTTACGGCAAAACATTAATGTGGATGAATCATGCAAGCGGGTGTTGTTCGTTCTATAAAAACGGATTCCCCGATGAGCCACGTTTTCGAGAGGTTTATACTGGAGAAAAACATGTCGGCTTTCATGTGTCACGACTATTGTTAATTGTCGAATGCTTAATATCTATCGTAAAGCCGACACCCTCCACCTTGTAATTCGTTGTAATGCTGGTGATTTAGAAGCTTTTTAGGCACAGGTAGTGTGGTAACGATGGTCGCGCTTTTAAAATTGCATTTCCGTTCATTAAATTTTTTATGCGTATGTAAAACCCCCATCAAATACTATTTCTGTTGGGCAATTAGCGAATTATCTGGACGTTAGGCGATTGTTAAGACCTCGGTTATTTAAGTACATACATATATGTATTTGCATTTGACTTTTCTGGATTAAATATTGTTCGTGCCGCCAATGTGGTTTTATTCTTATTATTTGCGCAATGCGCACACATGCCTCAATTAGCATATTAAGTCTCTTGCTTACGACAGACATTGTGGCTACACGTAAGTGTGCTACGCCTTCTTAAACTGAGAGCACAGCATTCATCATATTAGATACAAATACTCGACAGACCTTTTTTATTTTATCTGTTTCTAACCACTGTCAATAAATCGATTATTACGTCGTACTAAAACACAGGAAAAAGAAATTAATTAGGTGTCAATCAATGCAGAGTTGTGTAGGCGCGGAAAAGCGGTACTGAATATAAGCGGCTTTGGTTTGATTGACTGCGGTGTTGTTCGTTCGTGTGATTCAGATACAGAGTGATCTGTTTCGAATTATGTACAATACTAGCATATTTGCTCAGTATGTCCTTTTATGATCTTTATGGGTAAGAATGTATCAGGTTAGAAGTCCTAAGTCTCGGAAGCCCGGCGAAGGCTTAACATCGGCCAGTAGAGCCACAATGATTATAATTTCGAAGCAAGCTCTGCTGTTTTATATTCCCATACTACCAGCCTTGGGTATTGGTTAAGTCACTTTGCGACCCTCCTCACAAAAACTTTTTTCTCTGCATCTGTGTAGTACCAGATATACAGATGTTAACCAGTATGCAGCAGCATTGCTTCGTTTTGCCAAACAATACATAACGGAGCCCGGGGGTGTTGGAGCAGACTCGATCAACCTATTTATGGCATTCGTTTGGATTGGCATGCCGCCAAAAATCGTCAAAAGCAATTACAACCATTTCGAATATTGCAAACACACGTTTCAAAATTATTCCGGCCTATAATTGGATCAGTGGCGTGTGTGATCCCTCTTTGGTTGTACAGCGGGGTTTGCCCATATGTTGTTTTATGCAAGAAAGATACAAAGATACGTTTTGGGGTTGCATAAAGTATACAAGTGCTGTGCTGTGGTCCCGGAGTGAAGATATTTTTACAATTGCATTTAGTAGTTGGGTCATATATGCTTTCATGCGTGATGTTATAATTTAAATACACGTACTTACTATGGTCGGTCTTTTTTTTTTGGTTTGGTTTGCCTTTAATTTTGTGCTGATGTTGCATTACTACACAGTAGTATCAGTATCAGGTTTACTCGTTGCGTTCATACATATTGCGCCATATGTTTGCATTTCTCCATAGCTGAGTAGTTGAAAAGATGATGAGAAGAAAGGTGAATAATGGATAATCTAAAGAGTTGCAGTGTGTAGCAAGATGATGAAGGAAATACCGCGACCCATCTCGACGATTTTGTCGACGCAACTAATAGCCGCCATACATTATCCGATCCGTCGCCCGATCGATCGGCCGATGGATCGCCACAAAATGTCAGTTGATCAAAAATTATACGGAACTGTCAAAAAAAATCGTCAACGATAAGCAGGCCGATCCATTGGCCGATATCGATATCGGGCGACGGATCGGCCGATCGATCGGTGTGTGTATGGCACGTTTAAGTAGACTGAAAAATATACTAAATCTTACTCTCTGCCTTGCTCTGCTTGCGAAACTCGCGCATCTCTTTTATAGGCACAGATAATACAATCACAGCTTATTTACATATCTTGACTCCTCCAAAAACTTACAGAACAATTTATACGTGTTTGCCGTAGCATAGCGCCATTTGAATAATTTAAATTTGAAATAGTGTCAATAAACTCAACTACCATTTCGGCCATAACGTAAAAGAAATAAAAGAAAAAATTTTGCCGTTTGCCCATTCACTCCAGAACACAAAATTTGCATAACTTACGAAGATGTGTATTTTTTATAGTTTTATCGTAGTCAAGATAATACTCGAAGCAAAAACAAACATATTTGTTTGCTTTCTTTTATACCCTTCACGCATGTGATAGGATATACTAACTTTGTCATGAAGTTTGCAACGCACAGAAGGAAGCATCTCGGACCATATAAAATATATATGTACCTATGTACATTTTCTTAGTCAGTATGACGAGATGAGTCGATTAAGCTTTGTCCGACCGACTGTCTGTCCGTCCGTCTGTTGCTATGCAGTTTTAAAGCTGTCAAGCTGAAATTTTGTGCATAGCCTTCTTTCTATTGCACGCTGTATATGTGTCGAATCGGAACCAACGGAATCGGACCACTGCGTCATATAGCTGCTATGGCAGCTATATGACGCAGTGATCAGGTCAGTGGTCCGATTCGAACGGAACGACCGGTCCAAAAATCTGTGTTTGTGGGAAAACTTTTCTGATTCTAAAGATATTTCTCGAATTTCATATTATTCAATATGTAGTATCTTTCGCCAAATCACATTCTCAAATTTGGTTGAAATTGACCTACTCTATCAAAGAGTTGACATAGGAACGACCGTTCCAAAAGTTTTTGTCATTATTTTTGAAGATATCTTTACCAACCAACGTATTATTCAATCACATTTACCGCCAAACCAAATTCCTAAATTTGGTTGAAATCGGCCCACTATTTCATATACCTCTCATAGGAACAGTGAAAGCGGAACAAGTTTTACTATACTAATTTCAGAGTGGCAAAGTGGCGAATGCACCATAAATCAAAATGAAGGGGGTATAATACCTTTTTTTTTGTTTTTTGACGAATGCAAATTTTTATTGATTTTGTATTTTGTTTTTCTTTTGGTCGCAGCACCTGTCATAAAGTTGAAAATGAGTTGCGACATTTTCAGTGATTATTAGTGTCAATGGGTGGGTTCACAGGTTACCCAAAATCACACAGTCCTCGCGAGCGGTTCCGTAACCGTTCGGTTATGCAGTCTGCGCCTGCTGAACGCCACTCTCGTTGTCACACACTTTATATGAAAACCAAGGAGAAAGAAGAAGAGCGTAAGCAGAAATATTTCTTGCTCGGTGATCATTGGATCGTGATCATCTGAGCAGAAGTTGCTCGGTAACTTCAGAGCCCACCCAATGGGATACTTGGCATCTGTATGACCAAAGGTTCAACTATGCAGGTCTAGGCAGAGGCGTTAAGGTCTTGAAGTAATCTAGAGCATTATATTTATTAGCGTCATGTTGCACACCGCTTTTAAAACCAGGTTGAATTTCGGATTGCGTTATGGTTTCGCCCCCGAAACCCGATGAAAACCGTCCACAGAGCAGAGAAACCGTATAGCGCTTGACAAAAAAAAAACTCACCGTGAAACCCACCTTTCATGTCATTTTTTTTCCGTATCAAGATTTATACATCAGAGAGTGGAGACTAAGTATCTTTGATGGTCGTATCTGTGTTTCTTCCTCAACCACGCACGCATACAAATGAATTTGTTAAGATACATAAGATAGTGTTGTGTTAGAATCCAATCTCAACTTACCAACTAGCACAGATGTTATAAATGTTGGTAGATATCGACATATACGACAACATGGCCGTCATGGTCCAAGGTAGTGAAACTAACAAACCATCCATCCAACTATAACGTTGCTTGGGAGGGCCATGCTACCACACATGAGTGAATGAGGAAGCAAAAGAATTGAAAGTCCAGGACAAAACCAGTTTTTCACAACTCAATCGGTTTACAACCCGTCAGCAGTAACATAACAGTATACAGATAATGGTAAGATACACTCTCGTATACAATACTAAGGTAGATGTGTATAAGCGACTTTTTGTACATGTGTCGTAAAATAAAGGTCTTGGGAATAAACAGGCTGACAGTTTACTACTTTTTTTTCGGCTTTTCTAAGATTGTAAGCGTGTAAAGGCCTGTTAAAACTCTATTATTAAAAGTTAGATTAATTCATTCCAGAGTTTCTGAAAGCTCTTTAAGGCAGCTCAAAAACAAACAAACAAAAACATAATTTTTTGACGCTTAAACTATCCCCAAATTTCCAATAAAATTGTAGTTATCTGACCAAAAAGAAGAAATGCAATCGCCCAGCATGCCGAAGACTGAATTTTGATTTATGCAAATAACTTGCAAATGAACGTGACCTTAAGCTTAAGCTACAGCACATTATTTATATCTGGCTTGGGTATCAGTCGTATCCAAATCTTATCTGAGGAAAATTTATACAAAACAAAATAATTTAATACATGCGACACACCGTTGGCGAATTCAAATTAAAATTTTTAATGGAAATAAAGCGAAGAGGTGCTGCATATTTAATTTTACTGAATAGTAAATCGGGGCGTCACGTATCGGTTTAGAAGTTGTGACCGTCCTCGGCGATCGTCCAAACAGACAAATCAAATAAATAGATACCCGTAGGTAAATAGATAACATGTAGTAGGCTAACTATTGCATAGTTTCACGTATGACCTGTGTCCATCTAGTGGTCAATTTTGAAGAACTATAATAGTTAAAATGTGCGTCATTAAATATTTATTCTTGTGCCTCTAACTAGCGTATAGATATTTTGAAATCATCACTTTATGAAAGGAGAACGCTTTGTTGTCCTGAAAACTTAACTGACCATGTTTAACTATGGGTTCTTAACGGCTCGCAAACTGTCCCAATTTCTAGGCACCGAACTGAATTGAATGATGTTGGAGTTTCTGGAATGCTCTCAATTTTTTCGACATCATTTTACAGCGTATTTAAATACCAAGTGTACGTACGACTGTCGTAATTCAATTCTATTCATCAGATTACAGTGTCGTCAGGTTCTGCTTTTTCTGTTTTTTTTTTATGTATGTACTATGATGAAAAAAGCTTAAAAGACTTACCAATGAATGTGTGCATACCCGCAAATTAACTACCATATTAGGGGCGCAAACTGACGACGTAAAACGTTAGAAGCTACAAATTATTAAGGCCATACAGTTTCAGGCTTGATTGGGTGGTCACGTCGAGTGGTTTAGTATTTGTAGTGTTAGGCCCATCTGGAAATGGGTCGAGTCATATTCTTATGGTCATCACCTTTTGAAACATACTCCCTTTATCGGACAAATAGAATATAGAAGGTGAATCCGCGAGCCATGCATTAGGTTGTAACAATACTATTTTTTGTGCTTAAAGTAGGGAAGACATAGAGCTAGCTCTTCGAATCATTCAGAAGCTTTTCATTGTTAGTTGATTGATCGCGTGGATCCGCTTTACATACAAATTGAGAATGCACCCCCCTCTCGATAACAACAATAATTGTATTCCTAAAAGTCGACTCGGCACCATACTTTTCTCTTGTATTTTTATCTGGGTCTTGTCCAGACAAACTAAAATTTTATTTTTAGAATACACACGGATGCTTGCACTTGGCAAGATATCGCAAGACTATGTTAATCACGGAATTAGGATGTGCTTGATACTTGCATATGGAAATCCTCGACAAGATATAGCCACTTGGTACAAAATGGGAAAAAGCATGACTATGGATGGGTGCAAAGAAAAAATGTTTACAAAAAGATGAATTTAGCCCTTCAGAGATCTACGATAGAAGATGAGATATTTTAAAGAATTTTCTGCATTTTAGATTTCCAAGACACAAATTAATAATGATGTGAAAAGGGTTAAGAATGAAGGGCATTTCCGGCCGGAATCTTAGTATTTAATTTTGGCGCCGAATGTGGGATGCTCAACACAGCATATTACATAGCTTGTACTTTTCGGGATATAGTAATTGGATGCATCTCCCTTAGTGGTGCTTAAAAACTAAGCTGTTGAACTTCAACTGTGACTTTTTGGGTTGCGAAAAAAACGTGTTTGCTTCTTTCTTTGGAAAACACTTTGTTCGACTGTTCCTGTTCGTTCCTGCGGCAGCCAGTTCTTCGTACCGGAACGACCCGTTTTTCAACGGCCAAGAGTTGCCAAACCCCCTCGATGCAAGAAGAATTGCAGTATTTGAAGCATCGCTACCACAACAACAACAACACTGTTCCTGTTTTTCCAAATGTTTCCGATTGCGGGGAAACGATTTTTTTAATTGTTTCGGCTGCTATTAATAATTTTGTGTTGTATAGGGACTATTGTGTAATTCAATTTAACGTCAAATTATAAATTTTGATTTACTAACCTTCTTCCTTATTTTTTCAGATACATTTGATATATCCATGTGTGTAACACGACGCTTCCTCAACGATGACATCGTCTTTCACCTCATCTGGAAAAAATAAAAAAATAAAAAACTTGAAAACACATATGATATTGGCCACAACAATCATAACATTAATTCATCCAATTCACTATATCTCAGTGACGCTTTGACAAATTTTCCCATATGTTCTGGGCAACAGAGTTAACTCTACGTAACGAGGAATATCCCGTGTATCTTAATTTTTTTTTTTGTAATGCTTGTATGATTCAAAGAAACGCGATATTTACGAGTAGATTTCTTGTGCCTTCTCCGCTAGTGGTGTTTCTAAATAATGCTTATTATAGCAAGTACCTGCAAGTAGTTATAACGATCTGCAGGGTCAACATAGATACAATTGCTTCTTCCATTAAATATTGCCAGACATTACAACGCACGCTCGCCAATTCGTCCCAAGGGAATAATAAATATCACTGTAGAGAGAACTAACGATCGCCGCGCGACTGCCGAAGAAGAAGAAGTGTTGGTGTCAACAAAAGATCTAAAATTGTTAGCAATTTATCAACGTGTCAAGCCGAGATTGGACCGAGCGAAACGAAAAAGAACGTTGACCATTACGATTTGACATATAGGTCTATAGGGTTCAAGTGTTGACTTTCTCGCGATAATCTCTAAATTGGGCTTACGACTGGATAACTGAAATCATGCTGGCAAAAGTGCAAATGCATTCACAGCAAAATCAAAGAAGTGCATCTTCACTTTTTTTCTGGAAACCGCAGCTGTAGGGGAGAATCGAAGACTAAGACTAATCCCGTACAAAAACAATAGTAGATTTAGGGTATCCGCAAAACTATCAGATACCACAAGATATTAAAATGGCAATCGGCTATATGCATAATTATAAATTGTATTGCTTGGTCAGTAGTATAGTCTTGGGCGTGACAGGATGGGCGCCGGATTTAAAACCCAAACTAGAAAAACTGGAAACAGGTGAAAGATACTATCTTTTTAACCCGAATTATAACAAACTACAATATTAACTTTTTTTTTTAAATAGCAGCCAAGCCACCAATGTTTTTCGGTAACACAACTGACTACTTTAAAATACTTGATCAGGACGATAGTACAATTTTGATAGGAGCAAGGTTAGCCCATCTCATTTATCCTGTATGTGTGTCCACTTAAAATCTGTAATCTTTCCATATTCGTCTGAACAGAAACTCAGTGTACAATTTAAGCCTAAGCGATTTAAGAGAACGTGAACGTATCGAATGGATATCTTCCGATGCTGATCGTGAATTGTGCGCTCTCAAAGGACGAACCGAACAGGATTGTCAAAATTACATACGTGTATTTGCCCGTTTGGATGATAAACGTATTATGGTGTGCGGTACGAATTCGTATAAGCCACGGTGTAGAACGTATGCAAATTTGCATGGTACGAGTCCGGATGAACGAACGTTCGAGGAAAGCGAGGCACAGGGACGATGTGCCTATAATCCACAGCATAATAGCACCTACGTGTTTACGGGTATGTTTTTCTTTTGTATATATAAATACGTATATATTTTCTTTGAATTCTGAATTTTTGTCCCGCCTGATATTCCGCGGCAGCTTGGGCATGGGCAATGGTCTAAAACTCCCTGGCCTAATAATTTTTTAAAGGCCTTTTATAATTATTCTTTCTTATACAGATGGTCAACTATATTCAGCTACAGTTGCTGATTTTTCAAGTGCCGATCCGCTAATTTATCGAGAACCACAACGAACTGAACAGTACGATTTGAAACAGCTTAATCAGCCAGACTTTGTCAGTGCAATGGAAATGAATGGCTATGTGATATTTTTCTTTCGTGAAATTGCAATGGAGTATATGAATTGCGGAAAGGTAATATGTAGATTTGATTGATAATTTATTAGGAAAATAAATAATATAAATAATAATCTTTGGTTCGAGGATTTAAAACTCCCTTGAATCGAATGGCTTTGATGCAATAGCTTTTACAAGCGAGATCCCTAATCAAATGTCCTTCTTCTCCCGCCCACAGGCAATTTATTCGCGAATAGCGCGGGTCTGCAAAAACGATAAGGGCGGACCGTATGGTTTCGCTGATCGTTGGACATCTTTTTTGAAGGCTCGTCTAAATTGTTCAATGCCGGGCGAATATCCATTCTACTTTGACGAGATTCGTTAGTATCCTATTTTCAATCAACCTTATTATCGTAAAAAAAAACAAAATCACTTATTGTTTCTCATTTTGTTATTATAGAGGCTACCAGTAAAGTTATCGAAAGCCTCTATCTCGATCGTCGAACATCCATAATTTATGCTGTCTTTACCACCTCCATCAACGCCATCCCCGGCTCAGCGGTGTGTGCCTTCAGTACGGATGACATTCTGGAAGCATTCGAAGGTCCGTTTAAGACTCAACGGAACAGTACATCGATATGGCTACCACTGTCTGTTGACAATTTGCCGGAACCGCGGCCAGGTCGTTGTGTCGACGATTCGCGAACGTTGCCCAGTTCGGTAGCAAGCTTTATAAAAACCCATTCCTTAATGGATACCGCCGTTCCATCAATCTACGGTCGCCCACTATACACGAGTGTCAGTTTTCAGTATCGTCTAACCGCTGTAGCGGTTGATCCACAAGTTATCGCCAAAGATGGCGTTGCCTATGACGTTGCCTTTGTCGGTACAGGTAATGCCACACAACACTAGTTATTTAAATTGGACGGGGTTTTGAATTCACACCACTTCTCCACAATTTGCAGACAATGGCCTCGTCATCAAGTTCATCAACATTCCATCGACCGCCAGCCAAAGCAGTAATGGTTCATCCAGTGAAATCGAAACGGTAGTTATCAGTAAGATACAGGTCCTTGACGGAATGCCCATACGTGAGCTGACCGTATCACCGGGTGCCGAGAAGCTGATTGTCGTTGCCGACGGATACATTGAATCCGTGCCCCTACACCATTGCTCACAAATGCTCACCTGTGCAAAATGTGTTGAAATACAGGATCCCTATTGTGCGTGGCATGTGAAGGATCATGAATGTCGATCGATACAGGCTATAGCGAATCCTAGTGTGCTCGACTATTTCATACAAAACGTAACATCACCGAAATACGGACGCAGGTTGTGCGAGGAGCATAGTGGTGGTGGTGGTGGTGGTAATCGAATTGATCAAGGATTTGCCGTCATTCAGCCCGCACACGGAACACTCTCCGCCGTGGCTCAGCGACCGCTCAACTATCCTATTCCCAAGAGCAATGATGATGGAAACTCGTTGGAAAACACGATTTCGCGTAAGCCAGAGATGGGAAAGGATCTTTTAATGTGAAATTAACATATTATATCTTACAGATCATTTGGTGAATGACGCGAACAATATACAATTGGCCAGCAGCAGCCTGCACTGGTTTTGGCTCATTGCATTGCCGCTGATGGTCCTTTTCTTGGCTATTGGCATTGTCATTGGACGATTGCTGACGAAAAGGGCGTGCAAAAATTCCCCTTTTGCCGAACATCGTAATGAACTGACGTCGTAAGTATTAAATCGAAAATTTTCTTTTAGGGATTAAAATTGTTTAATAAACACCATTTTGACTTTCTTTTATTACATTTATTATATTTCAAATATTTTACATTTTAAGTATAGTAAATTTATTAGGGGGATTCATGCCCGCTGTTTTAAATCGTAAAAGTGTCGTAAATCGTAAACAAGTTCACAATTGCCTCGTATTTGCACCAAATACGAGGCTATTGTGAACTAGTTTACGATTTACGACGCTTTTACGATCTACAACAGCGACCGGAGCGACCGGTAGCGCTGTGTGGTGAGGCATCGGTCTCATGTTTGACTACCGGCGTTTCAGGATCGTATCCCGTCCACGACGAGCATGGATAGCCATGGATGTGCAGGAGGTGCATGCTGGCAACTGCATTCTCCGAAATCAATTTATGCCGACGAAACCTCAACTGGTCCCCTTAGAACAGTTGACGCGCTATGCCCCACAAGGGGTTAGGGCAATTGAGAGAGAGAGATTTCGACAATAGCGTCAACATGTTTTTTTAACAATTTTATTCCCGAAAATTTTGAACTACTTACGGTTTTTAATGTTTTATCGTTTTTATCTAAAAACTAACAATTTTCATTCTTTTCCGAATTTATCGTCAAAATTTAGCAAAAATAAAATAAAAGCGCAAACTTATTAGTCTTTCCCAAATTTTTTTATAAATCCTCTTCTTCCTTTCCGTTTTTCTATTTTCCAGATCGCGCCCGCTAAATTCACGCACTAGCGGAAAAGATACAAATCTCTTAATGAACGTTGGTCCGCGCAACAATAAACGCGACAATCTGGAAAATGAATTTGTCGTGGGCGACAAGGATCGAAGTCATGAATGTAAAAATTCGACGGAGAATCTCGAAAAAGTGGTGCATTGTAAGACAACGGGAACTCTAACAAAAGTTAAAAGTACGTATATCTGAAGGATATTGTTTATGAGGCTGAAAATGTCGAAACTAGAGATTTTTTTTCGTAAAACTCACGACAAATAACAAATTCAAGAAAAAAGCGATTAAAAATATTATAGAACTATAAAATTATATACAGGAATGAAACGAACGATATATAGAAGAGAAAACAACTGTGGACGCAAAAGTTTTGCTGATTTAATGAATAACGTGTGTTATCCATTTTTTTTTTAAACATTTTACCATATTGAATGTATTTCCCCACATTGGGTTTCACCCCCTCCCCCCCCCCCCCTTTGTCACACAGTTTTTCTGGGGAGCTCCCGGTTTTGGGAGAAGGATCACTGAGCTTGGGCATTCAAGGGTTCCAGCACTGAGCGCCTCGTTAAAAACGTGGAAGACGATAAATCATGGGATAAAGTTCATAAGTTCGATCCCCAGCGAATTTCCCTCCCACGCACATTTCCTATCAAACCAGTCGTGAAATAATCGTACTGACAGGATTGTGGGCGGTGCGTCGCAAAATATTGTAACCCTTGTTGTTGTACTCTTTATTCATTCGATTTTTTTTTTAATAAATTTAAGGATAACGCATTTCTTTGACTGAATTCCCAGGGGAAAGTTCTTCCATTTTTTTTTTGTCTGTTTGATGCATACAACAAAAGAGGAGACTTTTTTCCTATCTGTATTATAAATATTTTCAATATAGGCAAGATTATAAATAGAAATGTGGATTTATAAAATATGATACTATATTTTTATATATTTGGTCTACAACTTAATAATGAGACTTTTTTTAGAGATGGCAACACCGATAAACCAATGGTAGTCCATCTTTGACATACATACCATTTGAAGTTTGTATTCATAAGCTGTCAATGTCAGTATAAACATTTCGTGTTGATTGTTGACAACGTATTTTACCGGACCATGGAAAGTTTCGAAAATTCACGAAAAAAACAACATTTGCGGGAAGTTTTACTTGGACATTATTTTGCTAAGAAGACTGCAGCTCAGAGTCATAAATTGCTCGTGGAAGTTTACGGTGACGATGCTTTTTCGCGTGCACAGTGTTTTCGGTGGTTTCATCGGTTCAAAAATGATAATTTCGACATTACCGACGAAGAGCGACCTGGCCAGCCAAAAAAGTTTGAAGACGAAGAATTGACGAAATTACTCGAAGAAGATTCGTGCCAAACTCAAAAAGAGTTGGCAATTTCGTTGGAAGTGACTCAGCAAGCCATATCGAAGCGGTTAAAATCACTGGGAATGATCCAAAAGCAAGGCCACTGGGTTCCGTACGAGTTGAAGCCAAGAGATGTTGAGAGGCGCTTTTGCATGTGCGAACAACTGCTTCAAAGGTAAAGACGGAAGGGTTTTTTGCATCATATTGTGACCGGCGATGAAAAGTGGATTCATTATGATAACCCAAAGCGAAAGAAATCATGGGGACCGCCCGGGCACCAATCAACATCGACCGCGAAGCCAAATATTCATGGTTCCAAGCTTATGCTCTGCATTTGGTGGGACCAGATCGGTGTTCTTTATTATGAGCTGCTAAAACCGAATGAAACCATTGACGGGCAGCGCTATCGACTGCAATTGATGCGTTTGAGTCGAGCATTGCGTGAAAAACGGCAACAATTTGCTGAAAGGCACGACAAAATAATTCTTCAGCATGACAATGCTCGCCCTCATGTTGCGCAAGTCGTGAAAACGTACCTGGAAACAACCAAATGGGAAGTGCTACCCCACCCGCCGTATAGCCCTGACATTGCTCCATCCGATTACTATTTGTTCGCTTCGATGACTCATGCGTTGGCTGATCAGCACTTCACTTCATATGAGGATACTAAGAACTGGCTCGATTCATGGATAGCCTCGAAACCCCAAGATTTTTTTCGCGACGGAATTCGTAGACTTCCCGAAAGATGGGAGAAAGTTATCGCTGCTGATGGCCAATATTTTGAATAATTTAGTTATATGAATAAATCTATGAACAAATGCCCAAAATTCCAAAAAAAGTCTCATTATTAAGTTGTAGACCAAATATATTGAAAAAGAAATGATGTAACAAAACGAATTTGTGATATAGCGATTTCTAAATTATATAATGTAGATATATATTGAAAATAATAAATTTAAAATTTAGATGCAAACGAACACACACACACACACACACACGCAAAAGTGCTATATGAAATAAGATTCAAAATGAAACAAATATTGTACACTCATGCATTAAGAAGGCTCCTAGTTTTTTTTATTATTATTATTTATAATAATTGTAGATAGTTATTATCATTGCATCCATTAATAGAAATTTCGATATATTGTACTATTTTCCCGTATATTTGAATTTGGGAATTAAGTAATCCGCCAGGTTAAGTAGTCCGACCTATGCTGGGAGCATGGTATAAGACATTTTTTTACTTTTATGGACAAATAAAATAACGAACCAAAATCGTTCGTTTTTAAGTGTAATTTAGCTGATGTTACGTAGGACCAATCTAATTGTAAAGAATCTTTTATAATATTAAAACCAACCAACAAAATAAAATGCGAATAGAAAAAGGAGCTTTAATATAATTAAATTCAATCAAAAAAAAAACACGAAATATAATTTAATTGGGAACAGAGAATAGTGAAAGGAAGCCAATGAACTAACTGTGCTCTTTGCCTTAATCTCTTGTGGGAGCATAGCGCACGTCAGCTACAGAAAATTTCGGATGATGCAATTTGCTGGAATACATGCACCTCCACTTTGTCGACCCCTTTTAAGACCGAACGCTGGAACGTTGTGGACTAAACTTCAAACTCCGCACCCACAGAGGGAATTTTCGATTCATATAAGTCTCTCTTTTACGAACTCATTCATGTCTCTGTTTTTTTTCGAATGTTGCCCAACGAATATAAGTTAAAAAAAAAAAAACAATATCACTACACAAAAACGAAAATTCCGTCCTGAAATATTTTATAAGCTATCAATTCGTAAGAAGTAACATAAAGTTTATGTCCGCGAAGCATTGAATTCGAATTTTATAAATGCAATTCGTATATATGAGTACATTTATAAAAGAAAAATCCAAATTTCGGAAAAGAAAATATTTTTCTACCATATGCCTTATACATATAGTGCGAAATTGCTTTTGCACACTTCTGCACTATACAAATGAAAACATGTTAATATACATTTATTGAGTCAACACACTAGTATGTAAATTTGCGCGTAGAAAAAAGTGACTAAGTCAACAAATATTTTGTATATTTATACAAGAAAAAAACAAAGTATATAGAACAGACAGATTATATATTTTTGCATGTCGAATATGGACTTACTATTAGACTAAAAGGACTTTGTAATATTTGTCTTTTCTGTTTTTTTATTATATTTCGAATATATTTGTGTTTTGCTCAAATTTAAAAATCTTCTGCCGCATGGAAATTTTTTTTTTTAAATACCAAAAACAATTTCTTTATCTAAATAACTAAAGCATTTTTCATATATGTAATAAAAAAAAGCGGGAAAGCGGAACATACGAGTATTTGTAATTTTAATTAATAAGACATTGAAAATTTTTATTCAAATCTATCGATTTAGTCCAATCCATCTGTACATATCACCTCGCATCAAATGGGGAAGAACTGATTTTTGATAAGATGTATATGATTGTGGTCTTATTGTGAATCTAAATTTTCGACCTCCCCGGTGGACCGGAAGTCTACGAGAGAGGGGGTTAAAAGGGAGTTTTTTTTAAGTTTCTTTGCTTTATCCACTAACTAATAATAGCCTAGTCATTAAATGCTTATAGAAACTGTTCTAAAGCAAATAGTGGTGTAGTTTTCATTTTTGGGGCCGCTAATTACGGAATCTATTAGTTACAGACTATACCACATATATGGTGAAACTAAATTACAAATACGGATGAGTCGGATCGTTTATTTATTGCGACGGCGAGCTTACCGCTACAATTTAACGATAATCTTTAAACGAGTTTTTTTTTATCAGCGATATCCAAATGGGTCCCGGGTTCGATCCCCAGCATAATTCTTATCTTTTTTTTTTTTCTTTTTTATATTGATATTTTTAGTAATCCTATTGATTAATATAAATATTATTTAATAATAGGCATGTGCATAATGTGGGGCGACCGGTAGCGCAATGTGTTGAGGCATCAGTCTCATGTTTGACTACCGGCGTTTCGGGTTCGAATCCCGTCCACGACGACGTTTGTGGCCATGGATGTGCAGGAAGGTGCATGCTGGCAACTGCATTCTCTGAAACAGTTTATGCCGAGAAACGTCAACTGGGCCACATGGAACAATTGACGCGCCATGCCCCACAAGGGGTTAGGGCAATTGAGAGAGATGTGCATAATAGAGCAAGAAAAATGGCGTTTATACGTCAATTGGCTAAATTAAGCCGGGATAGTGTAAACATCTAAACTCATCTGCGCACAGATGAAGTAATCTGGGTATACTGTAAACGTAATATAAGACCACAACCATATTACAACATATCCAAAAACCAGTTCTAACCCATTTGATGCGAGGTAACCTCCCTTTGAGATGGCAGATTTACTGGCGTAATTGACGAAAACGAAAGCATTTATTAGGACTTTTACATATGAATAAATATATAAATATCGTATGTGAGATAGTTTTATAAGACGTATTGTATATACATACATATATATATTATATATAGATAGCTTAGTTTAAAATATGAAATTTTATAGCTTATTATATAACAGATTTTTAAATGAAAAAAAAAGTCTTACAATACATTTATCCAACGTTTTTTATTTCCTAAAAAAAATTGCCTCGGAACCAAAAAAACTCTTGTTTTAGGTGGAAACCTCGTTAATACCGTTCTTCTACTGTTTCCACTTGCAACGAAACAATGCATTTATTTAGAATAAAAATAAATATGTGTGTGATGGGGCCCCCGGTCCATTCATATTGTGCGAACAAGTTGATAGAGAAACAAAAAGTGGACAATCAATATTGCTTTTATTTCGCTTTCAAATAATAGTTCGTTTTAACAAATGGCATTTTTTCAATACTCGCTAAATAGAAACGATTGCGTATTTTCAATTGCACAGGCGTTCCGGCTTTTTTCCATTTGTCCGCCACATATCCCATACCAATATTCGTTCCCAGACTAGGACCTGGACAACCGCTCGTAACTTCACCGACTTTTTCATTGTCCACGTAAATTTCCGTCCCATGTCGAGCAGCGGGTCCCCCTGATTGCATCGTGAAGCCAACGCGACGCTTTTCAACGGGTAGCGTACCATTCAATTGTTTATTAATTATATGCGATCCTGGAAAATTATCTTCAGCACGACGACGTTTAGCTGTAAATGGAGCAGAGATAGGTCGATAGGGGATGTTGTTACGTTAAAGTGCCAAGTGCCCGAAGAATGTCGTCAGATTACCTATGAGCCAACTAAGATTTGCCTCCACTGGTGTTGTGGTCTGATCAATATCCGTGCCATAGAGACAAAGTCCAGCTTCCAGTCTTTCCGGCGAACATATACAGATGACGAGGATTATTTGGTTTATTTTTTATTTTAGTTTTTTTTTTTTTAACCCTTACCGTAAGGAGTCTCGCGCCCCCAGACCAGCCAATTTCATGGACTCACCGCCGGCTGCGAGAATTCCCTCGACCACACTTTGGACGCGATCGGACGGAATCGAGATTTCGACACCATCCTCGCCTGTGTATCCACATCGTGTTATCCGACATCCTGACACTCCAACCACTTCCGCTGCTGTGGTGGACATAAAATAGAGTTTGCTAAGATCATATTTTACTGGTACGACTTTTTGCAGAAGGCTAACGGCTTTAGGTCCTTGGATGGCGACCAGTGATCGATCACGGATTGAGTAGAACTCAGCAGATACGTCTTTTCCGTTCGATTTGAAGCGTCTCTGAACAAAGGCATAAGCATATGTCGATTAGAATCGCGCGATCAGACTAGACTACTAGGAACACCTACAATTGCATTCTCCATAATGTCCATATCCTGTTTACGCATAGCAGCGTTCGAGACAACGTATAAACAGTCATCGGAGATTTTCGTGACTATCAGATCGTCATAGATACAACCCTGGCCTGTTGTAAAGATGGTGAGCGTCCCTGAATTGACTGGCAAGCGTCTGATATCGGCTGGACATAGAGTCTCGAAACACTCTATGCAATCTTTGCCTGTAGACGGGAGATAAGAGAGAGGCTTGATCTTGTACAAATGTTAGTTCTTACCTCGGATATAAGTTTGCAACATATGCGAAACATCGAAAATCGATGCGTTCTTCCGAGTATGCAAATGTGACGCAACTATAGACATATCAGCGTACTGAACGGGCAATTGATAGCCAGCAAAATCCACAACTTTTCCCTGTTTTGTAATATGGAGGTCGTAGAGAGCCGTCTTTTCAGACACGGCTGAGGAAAATTGACGGAGTTGCCGCGAGAGTTTGATGCCATGGCGTGTAGTTAGTCCTGCCATTGCTCATATACAGACGATTTTTTAACTCACAGACTGCACACTAAGTACTTTCGATGATACACCACGTGGTACCGCTCACTAAGTCACTTTACCACACTGGGTATGCTACAAACTGAATTGATATTTTTGCCGCTTCTTCGGTTAATGAGTATGCGGAACACCAATACGTGATAAGCAACACAAGGGTCAACATATTTGTTTGACCCTTGATACGAAATAAACGAGAGAGAGAGAGAGAGAGAGAGAAAAATAATTATATATCATATCTATTAAGTAGACGTTTTCTTTTAACTGACGACAGCTACCTTGCAGTAGTATGGCCACTTGACTTGAGCACCTTTCCTAATCTTAAAAATTGTTGAAGGTTACCTTCATGTAAGTGCCCATTTCCGATACTTAGACCACAAATTAATGACGACGATTTGCAATTGAAGGACAGTATGCAAAAAAAAAAAGTTAAATCTCAGGAAAGGACAGTATGAAAAAAACGTCGATTCACAGCATTATTTAAATATATTTTTTTTTAATTAATACATTTTTTTTTCTTTAATGCATACAACTCAGCGCTCTGCATTTCTTCTTAAAAACGAAAAAAAAGAGGGAAGTGCAAGATTTTTCTTTTCCTCTCGCCCAAACAATGGAGGGCTTTGGCTCGTTGTTGCATCTTCGATTATACGAAATCAAGTCAAGTCTGCACAATATTATTAATTTTGAATTGACACGAAAATCGCAGTCAAACTAAACAGATATGGAATTTAGCACGGTGGACGCCATTGGAATGAATCTCCTTGGATACCGTTTCTTTTCGATTTTTTTGTTCTTTAAAACTTTGTTGAGTTTTACGTTTAATTTGTTTGTTGACTTTACAAGAACGTCGACCAATAGACAATGTTTAGAATAAAAAATGAAAACGGAAAGAAAAATCGGGAAAATTTGTCTATATAAAGTGCTGTTTCACGTCCATGACAAAACGTGTCGTACTGTGGCACAGCCAGGGAGGCGCGATGATGATCGGCATTCTGAAATTCAGAAAGGATTATTATCTATGTTGTGCACTCGTACGTCATGGTATTTGTTCAGTTAAAATGAAAAGACTACTAAATTCGATTTAGTGCACGAAATCTATCCAAAAGGCAGTCATAATCTAATAAATGATGCTTGCATCGGGCTAAGTCGTTAAAATACACACTAATAAGCTAGAGTATAGTGGTATAGTGATTTAATCAAACTGCAAATTGGTAACTAAATACTAAAATGCATATTTAGACAGTGATTTAGCCAAGTTGCAAGTTGTACGAGTATACTGAACACTAAACAAAAATACTATGTATGCACTAAGTGCAAATAAATTCATTTGAAAGGGAAGGGGAAGGTACGTTGCTACTTTTTCCCCTTTACCTACCTTCAAATCATCAGCATCGGCCAAATCTTCATCAGAATATCCTTTCATGGCTTTTGTCGCCACCGGCCCCATATAATTGTTGACCACGGCAAATTCCATAAGTGACAAAAAGACAAAAACCGAACAGGATGACATCCAAACGTCGATTGCTTTCACATATGAAACGGGCGGCAGGGATTGTTGTGATTGGGTATTTTGTGTGGCCAGTGTTAGCAGGGAGGTGACACCTAATGTCACGCGTGCCGGTATTGCTTCCGGTTTAATCCAAAACGATATCCATGACATGACAACAATTAGCGCTGACGGTATGTATGTATGAAATAAATGATATCCTAATCGACGTCGTAAATTAAAAACAACTGCTAAACATGTGAAATTTCCTTTTTGGTTGTTCCCGCGATGTTGTCGTTGTTGTATGTGAGTGGGTGTTTTTTTTTATTAATATATTTATGTACCCAATCCAACAAATTCGAAAATAAAATAAAATAAAATGAAAAACAATAGCAGAAAGATGCAGAATAATTAAAATATTAAATTATTATTTTGTTTGTTTTAGTGAATCGTATGGGCCGGCATAGCGTAAATATGCATGGTCCACAGACTACACTACAACAAAATGGCGCTCAAGAACAAAATGGCGACCAAAATGTCGATAATGCAAATAACAACATAACCTACCAGTTGAGTATTCAATTGTACAATCTGTTGTGTAATTGTTTGATATATCCAACTGCGGCAGTTCTATTTCAGTATTAACAACTAATGGATCAGTCATATTCCAAATAAATACTAAATCTTGTACAGTATGTGATACTAAGACCCGATTTGATTTTAATATATAAAATACATACACACAATCACAAGGTATAGACATGCAAATAGAGACAAAATATAGAGTTTACGATGAATTAAAATTGTATATTGCCAATATGTGATTTACTAGGAGACGGTCAACAATATTAGAAATTGTACACACGAGCCTAAGCAGTTACAACAAACACAAAGAAAAAATAAATAACGCTTATTATATAACCTGTAAAAAAAAAATTGACAAAAAATGCATTTAATGCCCGAATCAGATTGAACGCAGAATGCAGCAACAACAACACCAACATGCAGATCTGATTTCGCTGCTGTCACCGCCGCTGCGTTCAATCTAGGTCGTGTAAGGGAAATGCATGCTTTCTAATTTGACAGTTCGCAGCCGCAGCCGCTGCTGCTGCATTCTGCGTTCAATCTGCTTCCGGCATAATGCCCGAACCAGATTGAACGCAAAAAGCAGCATTAGAAGCAGCAGCGGCAACCAAATATCAAGTTACAAAGTATGCGTTTCTCTTACGCCACCTAGATTGAACGCAGCGCCAGCGACAGCGGCGAAAGCAGATCTGCATGTTGGTGTTGTTCCTGCTGCCTCTGCTGCTGCATTCTGCGTTTAATCTGGTTCGGGCATAAGGATCAAGAGCAGTGAAACTAAAGTCAAGTTAGACCTGGATAAGGTTTCGTTAGGCTTGACTTTTTTTCAATTCGCCTTACAAATATATCCTGCCAGTTACTAACCGTCTGGTTCTCAATCGAGCTAGAAAACATAAGATTTCTACGAATAATCACAATAACTAGACCAAAGAAACAACGAAAGCATAAATTCTAAGGCCGGCCCATCATACGTTCCGGTATACCTCTGCGGTGGACTGTGCAGTTCTGGACGCCTGTCCAGATATATGTAACTGTACAGGCGTGACAACACACACGCTCCGGTATACCTGTACAGTTGACCTGTGCAGTTATACCCTATACCGGTACACGGGAATGTACATATATAGCCGGCCTAAGTAATTGAATAGAAGAATTCTAGTGATTAATAGAATTGGGAGCGTAATATATTATATTTTGTGTAGATTATATTTTGTGCTGCCCAAATCTACTAAGTTGAAATTTTGCAATTGCAATCTTTGGAAGAAAATTAAAGTATGCTCACAGCTTTCAATCATCATGGAACATATTTGTGTATCATGCGGATATGATTCGAATTTCATTGCACATGACAGTACCAAAGTTAACCTATAGTTATATTGAAAGAGAGAAAGATGAAAAAAATAGGCAGGGAATACGGGATATAAAATAAACATACTCGTATACAGGGCCGTCGAGAGAAAATCCGGGCCCGGTACTCAACTTTTGTTGGGGCCCCTATATAAGGTCAAAGCGTACGTAGCGGTAGCTCAGTGCGTCAGAGTGGGATGAAAGGGGAAGGAGCAAACAAAAAAAAAAGCTCGGTGTGTAGATACGTTTTTTTTTTTTTTTCATTTTTCGAATTTTTGGGCCCCCGAGAAAAACACGGGCCCGGGGCGTTTCGCCCTTTCCGCCCCCCTCTCGACGGCCCTGCGTATAGATAAAAGTGTGTGATGCTAACACTGGATTGAAAAAAAATTTCTATTCCGCGAAAATTCAAAAAACATAAACGGAACCACAGAACGTTAAAAAAAAACTCGAGAATTACTTTGTGTGTGTGTGTGTGTGTGTGTGTGTGTGTGTGTCTGTTGGTTGATGTCTTTATCAATTAATTATTGAAATAGTGTTTAAAAATTGAACAATTGTGTACATAATGCGAAAAGAAAAGGGATAAGACGAACTTTCAGCTCCAATGTCACACATTTTCCATATTTTGAATGTTGTCTATAGAGGTGCCAATTACGATGTTAACACATAATTTGTCACATTAATAAGACCGGTCGAAAATCACACTCCTTCAAAGCATGTTTCATTGCATTCGAACTGAAAATTTCACCAGATATATACAAAGATATATTATGAAAAAAAAGTGTCAAAATTGTGTTAATTATAATTTCAAAATTATTTTGTTTGCTATTTGTAAATATCACCAAAAGATTTCCAATCTAATTACTTTGACATATACAATAGCGTCTTATCATGATATAGCCACAAATAATGATTGGGTATGCTCATTTCGTGGAATGTAACTTTTTTAGCATTCTTAAAAAAACAGTCTGGTCGCCAAATACTATGCAGCCAATCCACATCAAGTATTCGGTACTCTTCACTCATATTTTCCGGTAGGCGTAGACGTGGATCACGCCAACTTTGAGCTAGAAATATGTCCGTAACATATGTCTGAAATATTGATGGAGAGAGAGACAGTGGGGCAGACTTAGTTAGACAAAAATATTAAAATTATACATTTACATTTGACAGTTACAATGACGATGCTATTTTTCTTTCAGAATGCTAAATTTGGCAATTGAAATTACAGGGTGTCCGAAAATTAGCGGCCAAGGCCCGACGTCGGGCTGTCGCGCCACTATGATGATGATGAAAATTTGCGAACGTGGCAGTGCGTTTATACGAAAATTTCCGGACACCCCGTATGATGATGAGACTATAAGGCCGGCCGCACATTGCGTCGTAGGCAGAGCAGCTCGCGCAGCGCGCACATGGCATTGTTGTTGTAAACTATGATTTTGACAGTTGTTACAACAACAATGTCATGTGCGCGCTGCGCGGGCTGCCCTGCCTACGACGCAATGTGCGGCCGGTCTAATGATGAAATGTTCGACAAGAAACTTCTTTTGACATCTGTAATCATGAATCTTTTTTATAAGGCTTATTTTGGCAGCTACAATGGTGATGATATACCTATTTCAACAACGTAAATATTTTGACAACTACCAACTTACCATTGATTCTTCATTAATCGAATCTAATGAGAGTACAGTGACGTGAAAATAAACAACGGTCGGCTGTCCAAGTAGTTTTGGAGCTCGATTTTTATCATACTGTTTTGACGGTATTGGCAATATGTCTGGTAGCGATAAACTTGATTCATAATTTGATACAAGTTCGGCGCTTTCTGTATTATTTCTGGTTATGGGCAAATTGAAGGAGGCGAAAGAAAAAAAATTTAAATTTAATGTAAACTTTAAAAGTCAATTATCTTGGAAAAAACTTTAAAATGATGAAAAATTAATGTGATTAGAGAAATTCTACGATTGAGACAAGGAAACTTTAGATGCTCTTATCACGGAAACGAATGGGGGTAAGGTTAAGATGTGCAATTATTGGGGTAGAAAAGAGAATTTTATTAAAAAAAATCAAAGGTTTCTGTTCTAACAATAATTGTACAATGCAAAATGGATGATGTTCTTGTGGCTGGATTGATTTTTTTTTCTTTGCCTGTCTTTGTCTATTTCATGGCTCCTATGTCCGACGCTATGACCGAACGAAGACGATATTAAAAAAAACAGGGGAACAAACATGTACATATATGAATTTAAAGAACAAGGGTGGAAAACAAATCAAAAATATCTAAATGCCACTGTAGGGGGGATGGACTGGTAAAGGGGGATTTATGATGTTTGATATATTTTACCTGTAACTGCTATGCGAACAAGATCCGACTTTCCAAAACATTATGCACACAATCATAATAATAGAGTAGTTGGAAAAATGTTTACTATTAAATAATTGAACGTTGTTATTATTATTCATGGAATTATTATTAAGCAACAACGCCGAACAACCAACTATTCTTCTAGTATATAACATTATTCTTATTATTGTTACAGCACGTTTTAATCGTATTGCGGGTGCTGCAAGTGGTGTTGTTGACGTTTCTACTTAATTGTTTTTTTTCGTTACGAAAAATCGCTATTGGAATTTCCAAGATTATCGCAGCAATAGCAGCCGTACTATGAATCCCACTAAACATGAGTATTATTCGTAACAATTGCGTTTTCAACGTATTACGATATATTCGATGTCGATTATGTTGTATCAAATGGTGCACGTGATCGATAGCAGTTGTGCGAGTACACAACGTATTTGAAGTTTTTGTTAAAACATTTAATGTTTTTAATAGGTGGTTATTTTGGTATTTGAACGTGGTTATGATGCTGCTGACGATAATGATGGTGTTGTTGTTGTTGTCAAACAGGGACACGAACCGATGATAACGACGAGTGTTGTAATGATTAAGATGCTCGTGTTGTTCTTGGAAATAATGCGGATATTTCGTTTCACGGAATTTTCGATACACCAATGTTTGAACCGTGATCGTTATCAGCATTGTTTATTATCGAATATAGAATAGAGAATATCGGACAAAATATCGAATGACAAAACGTCGTACATGGAAGACTTTTGAACGTTTACAGTCATTATACGGGATTGCCCGAAACACGATAGCGCAAAAAGTACAAGTTTTCTCTTATTAAAAATTAAATATTGGGAGAATATGCATGTTCATTGATTTGAAAATGAATTTTACAATGGCACTTCATTGAATTTATTTCACGATATTTCATCGGAAAAAGTTGCTTGCCACCAGCCCGATATGTACGATAGAAACGAGTAAAAATAGTTTCCAAATATGTATGTATCCGTTTTTTTTCATCTGCCCACCTATCTCATGTTGCCAAACTGACAGACCGTAAACTACAAAAGTATAATTTAAAAAAAATTAGATCTAACACACCCTTATTTCGGAACGGATGCGCTAAAATGGGGGCACATGGTTATGAAAACACATTTCTCTCCGGTGAAAAAGCTAAAATATTATAATATCTAATTAAATTTATAACGTATGCTTGAATTATAATAATATAACTATTATTTTTGCATAAGACACAAAACACTCGCGTAAAAGCTAAAAAAACCTAAATATTATAAATTTCTTTTTCTTTCTAGTTGACCAATTGAATGTTACAGGCTCTACGAAAGTACCGTAAATTCACTACACACACAAAAAAACATGGCCACCCTAGCACCTCGCGAGGCCTCCACCGTTTCTCCAGCTCTCTAAATCGTGAATCAATCGTCGTCAAACCCACCCCCTACTACATGGCTTTTCTCGCATTGTGACTTTAGAAAATAAAATAAATGAACCAACTTGAAAGGGAAAAACTAAAGAAAATCGTTGGTACAAAATAAATAAATAAAATGCAAAAATAGGTGAGGATTGTGTAAGCCGAAAGCTGATAGGCGAGGGAAAAACAAAGCGGGTAAGAAACATCTATGAATGATGGAGGGACCACCCTTTTTCGCTGTGTGCCGTGTTTTCCACCGCGGAAGAGGGAGCGGGGGACGATAGGCTGTCTTGCACTGTGTATCCGCGAGCAATGGATTGAGGTGACTGAACGCAACGGTCGGTGCTGCATAGGCTAGGCATTTATAGTCGCGTTTAGAATATGCGAAAAATCTGCCTTCTTTCGCCTCAGTATACCTACACAAAGTATTGTAGTAATCGCCGTCTTGTTCTAATTGAAGACTACCCTGTCCAAAGAATAGAAACTAACTCAAGCAGACATTGATGCGGTTAGAGATAAGTATGTGAATAAATTTGGGTCAAGACTAATAAGTTATTAGAGCCTGTCCATATGCGCGGACCGCCGCTTTTCGTTTTCAAGGGCGAGCTCTCTACGGGAGTTCGATTTTTGTGAAAGTAGATGAAAGTGAACTTCATCACGGACGGTCCAAATCCAAACTTTCCCTGTCAAATCCATAGTGCAACCGGAGAAATTTTGGCCTCGACAAGGGGAAATTTGGCTTTTGGACGTCCGTGAATGTCCAGCATAAGGCCTGTTGACTTGATGTTAAGCTGGACATTCACGGACATCCAAAAGCCAAATTTTCCCTGGCCACAGCAAAAATTTCCCTGGCAAATATCCATACATCGAACGGGGAAAATTTGGCTTTGAACCGTCCGTGAATGTCCAACATTATAGTATAGATCCAATACGTATTGGATTTTTTTGACTTTGCTGTACAGAAAGATTATTACATATTCCATATCGCTTCTATCTTGTTTTATCACTGCATCTTAATATACCTTCTGCATGACCTTCGTTATTTTTTCGGTTCACCACTAGGAAAGGAACTATTCGCCCATCATTTGATCTCTCAGTTCCATAACCGAAAAGATGTCGCATATGGGAGTAAATTCCTTCGCGATCGGTTCAACTTCAAACTCTGAACACCACACTTTTAGCGGTGTCATCGTTGTTTGGCCAGGGTGCTCGTATTCGTATTGTATCTTTTGCATGACCCTCACATACTAACACCCTACATCACATTAGCAAGTTTTTGAATAAAAACTTAAAGCTCTGGTGTTTGTGCGAAAAAATTTATGTATTATCCGCAAACACCTCTATTCTGGTTCCAATGTTTTCGCGCAAAGCTTAAAGTTTTTGTCCAAAATTTGTACAAAAATTTGCAAGTTTGCGGTAGGTGTAACTAAAATCTATCGACAAGCGGCAACTCACCGTCGCACTTGTCTATCGCTAACGAGAGAATTACCCTGGACACACACTGTCAAACTCTGAACTTTTTCGTATGGGAATACGCATTTATGGAAAAGATTTTTTTTTTTCGCGTTTCGGCCAAATCGTTTGACTTGCTGGGCTGGTACAAGTGTCCTCCGAATGGCTCAAGCCACACGCAAACACTTCACACAAATCTGAAAAAAAATTATCGACTTGTACCAGGTTCGTGTTCGACAGTGTGTGATCTGGCTTAAGGAGAAGGAAGAAAAAACACAGACCATGTGGCTGGAAAGTCAAAACCCCGCCGCGCCGGGCGTACATTAACATCTATGCTGACAACATTATAGTCTTTAGATAGTATATAGCTATGTATTTTTCGTGCAGATACACACATTTACTACTACATGGGGAAAAGAAATACATAAGCGCAGCTCGGGTTCTCTATATTGCGCGCGGTATACGGTTTCAAATGTTTCGATAATTTCAAAGTAAACGCATGGTGCGAGCTGCGAAAAGACGTGCACCACAGTCCGAGAGAGAAAATCTTTTTCCTTTCTTTTTTAATATTAAATTGCACTACGAAACAAGAAAAAGATAAATCGAGTCCTAGCTCGATAGAAATACAAAATAATACTAAGAAGATGTTAAATCGTCAAATTAAAAAGTATTAGTCAACCTGCACAGTTAAATTTTGTTCAAAGCGGAGATAAAAGGAGATTAGAAAACGCCCGGAAAATTGCCCGAAAAAAGGCAAATAAAAGCTAAAATAAATCTCCAAGAAATTCTTTGTTGGGGTGGCGAAATTAACGAAGGACCCGCCGTCAGGTACAGTAATTCGTGAAAAAAAAAACAAATTCGTAAATATCCTCGTCATATGCATATCGTTTTCGGTAAAAAAAAAATAGATACTCCTGCCTTATTTTCTTAGCTCGGCATTAATTCCTTTCTCATATATAGATATGTGGACTATGTATGTATATAATCTCGTATTTCTATACATGTGTTCGTGTGCTTACGAGTGTGTATGTGTATTGGATGCCCCTAGTATAGGGGACAATGCGCGCGTTTGAATTTTATAGACGCAATATGTGGGCCAAGCGATTTCGACAATAATAAATCGCGTATCTTGCTTGGTAAAAGTAGAGAATGTGCGCGCAAATATCATCTGAAAACTTGTTTTCCTATACATATATCTCTTCGAAACATACACCCACTCAACGAAGTGTATGTGGGTCTTGGCGATATATAATATGCGCAACTTTCATGAATAACGATTGTACTCTGACTCTCGTTTTTCATGGAAATTGCGCATATTATTGTCATGTTGCTGAAGTCAGTGTTAACGTCTTTGATGACTTTCATTGAAATGAAACAGACGACTTCGATTCTTGCTGAATTATAGTCCCCATATACTATGCGATCCGTCGTCAAATCGATCTGACGATGTAGTGATCATCAGATCGTTTGCACCGTGTATGCGCCTATCGTTGGCGATTTTTTTGACAGTTCCATATAACTTTGATCGCACAGTCTATGGCGGGTCTTCAGGTCGCGACACATGAACGCGCACAACCACGACCGAACTTCCATCGAACCATCAAATATCATAGAACGGTGGAAACGAGATTTTTTTTCTATTGGGTTTGACGTGGTTCGATGCATGCTCGCGTCTAAAATGCTTGCCGTGTGTGTCGACCTTTAGCCGAACTTAAGAAATAGAAAGTCAGAGAGCCAAAAAGGCAGCATATGCCCTCTTTCTAGTCCAAGCGTTGATAAGGGATGCTTTTGACGAGTTTAATCAAATTAAATTATACATTTCCTCAAGTTAGAATCTTCTCTGTATTCCGAGACTTGTTTTAAAATGTTTTCCGCTTTCCAACCATTCTTACAAAAAATTTAATTTGCAGTGTTTGGTAATTCTTGTCAACACCGACCATTGTGGATTTCTCGCTGAGTTTACAAGACCAAAAATCGCCAGAAATAAAATGCACATAAGTATTTTACGCTCATGTCGCTAAAGAGCGGTAACACCGCTGATCTTATGGCTATGGCGTGTTCATGTTCCGAATTTCACTCTATACCAGGTGGCCAATTGTACTTTCGAACCGGTTTTCGATGACTCGCGCACCACTACACATGTATACTTATACGATTTGCATGTGTGCTACTCCCAGCTACACCCCGCCAGAAAATTATCAGTCCATGTGTAAAGAGCCGCAACATTTCTGAGCTCTCCAATTTTGTGCGGATGTTTTGATATTTTGAATAGCAAGCAGTAAGTTTGTGTTCGTTTTATTACTGGCGTGGGAAAATATTGTGCGCAGTCGCTTTGCTGCGCGTTGCTGAAATCCCCTCCATTATTTTCTTCACAAGTGCACACACTAGTACAGAAATATAATTTTCCTGGCATCCAGGCCAGGTCTGAAACTCTTGAAATTATTTCCGATTTTTGCTCTCACCGTGAAGCGTGAAAGATATGGTGTCTTTGTATGTTTTTTCTGTATTTCCGAGACAAGGAGAAAATAATTCGCGGCGTTTGTTTTAAACAATATCCAGAATAATCAACTCTACCCGAATAATAATATACATATTATTTTATAAATACATACAACCTATTTATATCAAATAATATTGCACCTGATCTACGATATTTGACGCCACATTTACAACGCAAACGAATTTCGTACAAATCCCGAGAAAAGGATACAACGAAGAGCGATCTTCGGTCGTTTCGGTGGTTGTTTTCTTATTTGCCGTCGAATATTTTTTTTCGTACGACGAAAACGAGACCCAGAAAGCGCATAATGGCGTCGAAACACATGCCAAATTAAAGCACAGAATTCGCAGTGGTCATTCTGGCAAATATAATAAAAAACGAAACGTACTGTCCACATCTAAACATAAGGCCAAGAAAGTATCTAAAAGTTTCGCCCCCGGGGAGGGCGCGAAAGCGAAAACAAAAGAAACGACACCCCGCACAAGCCCAACGATACCAAAGGGACACGTAGGAACACCACGCACTCGCCACCCCGAAGAAAGGCGCAAACCCCGTCCTGACACGTAAGATCCATAAATAATATGAATGCAATATTCCGTATTGAAAAAAATTCCATCAATATGTTTTTTTTTGTACTTTCTGTTCCGTTGCTTTTCCACGTTACTCGTACTGTTGTTGTTAAACTTTGCTCTTCTTAGCCAGTTTTCATGTCGGAATTGCACACAAGAGAGGTTCAATTCACAAAATTAACATAAACTAATAAAAAAAATCGTGCGACGGAGAGGAGTAAGACGAGCTTTCCACAGCAAATCGGAACCAAAACTCAAGAAGTCATCTCCGAGAAAGCGAGAAGCAGCGACAATACTACATTATATTTCCGAAATTAAGACAAGTTGGTATAATATGCAGTGTAATAGTGATTTAATTTCGTAAATTCGCGAAATTTTACATCCAGATGAGGATCCGGTCGCTTAGGCGGCTACTGTCCTCATTCTGCCACCCGGATTATGGGAGACATGAGGATATCGGTGGTCTTAATGATGCTGAGGGCCTCCAGCCCTAAGCGCTGTTTTTTTGTTTTAGGATACGTGCGATTTGCGTCGGTCACCGATTTCTGATTTGTAGACATATGAGTCTATAACGTCTCTCTTGCGCCATTTATATAAAAATTCAAGATTTGTTCATCATACGATTCGTACACCCTGCACTATGCTTATTCACCCACACAATCGTGATAACAAAAATATTCCGATAAGCCAGTACATAACATGCTCAATTGTAAAAAAGAACAAAAATTCAAGTTCCATGCTCTGTGCACTCAATAGCCCAGCCCGTGATGTATTTTAAGATTGTGTGATACGACATAAAATAATTTGTTGGATTTCCACGTTTCCGATTAGTAGTAAATGCGCGTCAGTGTATGCTAATTGATGTAGATTGACCATCCCATCGGGCGACATATTAGTTGTCCAGTACCATTATGATTCATGCTAACATTCACCTGTTCAGAGTGTTGTACACCATATCTGTGGCTCTACATCTAAATGAACAACAATCTTTTCCGCGCGAAGGAGCGATGCCTTGTCCTTAAAAAAGGACCTCGCCGGTCCTTAAGGTGCGTTTTGCTAGACACTTGATCGTCGCACATTATAGGCGACTAGCGATCAACCCATAGAGCACGGAGCACTATTTCTGTGTATCTTTTTGATCGTCGCCTGCGATCGACGCACCTTTAAATGATTTACTATAAACAACGCTCCTCGAGCGCTTTTGAAGTAGACCACTTTGTGCGTTTCAGCAGCGCTAACTTGTCCTAGATCGCCCATTGGGAGATGTACGCTCGCTTCAGCAGTTCAGAGTTTTCCTTTACTGCTTCATTGAAGTCCAGGCGTAGAAGAAGTCTCTGAATCTTAGTCAAGTCTAGTCGTACAGCCCGGCCTTTGAATGATCTCCTGACCTTATACTCTCCCTTTCTATTATCTTTCAGATATGCAATTGAATTGAGCAACTGACTCAAACCCAGATCCAAAAACATCCAGCTCGGGTAAAACGCCAACAATATGGAAACCGCAACAGCAGCCCCACAGAACAGTGATGTCGAATCGTCAAAGATCCAACAAAAATCCGCAATAGACACGGATCATGATGGTGGCATAGTTGATGATGACCATACACAGAACAATGGCGATCATGATAAAGATGAGGAGAATGAAGTGGACGACGATTTGGAAGACGGCGAAATTGAATCGGAAGATGATGATGAGCCAATTGTTGTAAGTGTTACTGCAACAACTACAAATCTGTCTTCCACACCAACAACACAAACAGCAACAGCTGCGGTGGGAACAGCAGGAACACCAACAATTGTACATCTTCCAAAAAGTTCACCAATTCCTGCTGTTCCGCCAACGATCAAAACAACAACCACAATGCTGGATATTATGGAAGCGAAATCAAAGACATCGCCCGTTATGTCGAGCAAAGCGAAAACTAAACGTCGTATTAATATACCGGAAGGTAAGTGTACGAGTGTGAAAGGACTCTGAAGATTTGGCTCAATATGAATGAAACCAATTCATTTTTTTCTAGATGATTGGGCCGGAGATCTTGAGTATGCGCTTGCGGCTGCTCTGAAAAAGGACGGAATCGAACCGCCTATGCCAAAATTATCCAAAGGTCACATCGATTCCGATAACTGCTACGATAAGTCCGACAAGGATGATTATGTCGAGGAAGTCCGGCGACCGAGTAAACGAAAGAAAAGACACGATCGGGAAAAGAAAAAGGTAAGCGTAGCAAGTCGTACTTCTGTTTACCGAGAGATTCTAAGCGGATCCCATTTCGTACATTTCCAGAGCAAACGCTTAAAACATAGTGACGGTGATCGCCACGTTAAACACAATGACGTCATGGACGCCGATTATGATGAGGACGAAATGGTTTGTGTACGAGGCGGTAGTCCTACACCCGGTAACTTTAATATGGCCATGTCACTTCACCCGATCGCGCGTCATCGTGCCTCACCGTCCGGTTATAATGAAAGCGACGATAGCTATCATTCATCCGACGATAGCTACGATTCGATTGAGAATCGAAAGATGAGCTATGACGACCGAAGACAATCGCGTCGGGCAAAAGATCGACGAAATCGTGGTGGTGCTGGCAGTGCGAAAGGCGGTGCCGGTGCCGGCGGCGGAGGAGCAGCATTGAAAAGGCGCAATCGACACGATTCGGACGGTGTATGTATTATGGACATGAGGGGTCGTTGCTTTGATGTAATTTTACTTTTCGCCCTTACTAGTTGAATAACAATCCTTTGGGTCCCCTAATTTATGTTTGTTCTGATCGAGATGCAACAAACACTTCTCGATCGCCCCCATTTTCCGATTTACGTAGTTTCTGATCTGATCGACCCAGAAGCTCTCATCCATCCTCCCCATCTAACGCAATTTGTTAATTCTTTCGTTGATTCTGGCACACAGGGAGACGATTGTCCGCGGTCGCACGATGCTCGCGCCCCACGCAAACTTGAACTGTGCAAATTCTATCTGATGGATTGCTGTGCGAAAAAGGATAAATGTTCGTACATGCATGCGGATTTTCCATGCAAATACTACTATTTAGGCATGGAATGCGTGTATAAAACGGAATGTAAATTTTCCCATGGTGAGCCGCTCACCGAACAACTCAAAAATATTCTACTCAAGCACATTGAAACGGCGCCGAAAGAGATTCTCGGCAATTTTCGGCGTATAAGCCGCGAAGCGGCAACCCAACAATTGCTCGCAACGCATGCCAAATTGTGCTCTGAACGTGGTGTGGAGAATACGTTTGAGCTGCCCTCGTCGAATTTTGCCGGGGGTGGGGGTGGTTTTCGTGGTCGGCAAAAGTCACGATCGCCTGGACTCGCATCGTTCAATCGGCAGCAATCACGCTCACCGTCGGCAAATCGAGGTGGTGGCGGTGGAAATCCATTCGCCAGTTCAGCGCCGATTCAACCGCAGTCGGTGAACTTTGATGAAGGTATTGTTGAAACTCAGGTACTTAAGAAAAATGGTGAATTAAATTCAAATCACTTTGCAGAAGACTGGGATAAAGAAGATTGGGACAAACCGACAAGTAGCACGAACAGCAACGCCACAAATCTGAGCAGCGCATTTAATGCCCATAAAGGCAACGATAAACCACGCAAATCTCGCTGGCAGGACTTGTCCGGATCGCAGTCGGGCAGCCAACCAGCAGCTTCTCCAGGTATGTACAGCCTTAAGGTCGCCACCCATTGACGAGCACAACCACGACCAAACTTCCATCGAACCATCAAATATCATAGGACGTGTGGAAAAAAAATTCCCCCTATTTCCACCGTTCTATGATATTTGATGGTTCGATGGAAGTTTGGTCGTGGTTGTGCTCGTCAATGGGTGGCGACCTTTATACACTATCGTGACCCAATGAATGATTGATGTTTTTCTCATTTTCGATAAAGCTGGTCCCACATTAGATATTCTTAGTTTACGCAATCTCAAAGGTGTTATAACGCCCGAGCAAATCGAACGACTCGAGGCTATCGGCATTGAAAACTTGGAACAAATCAGCCAATTGACTGTGGCCCAGCTAAACAGTGTCGGTCTGACTATTAGTCAAATCAATGAGATTCAATTAAATGCGATGAATATGCAAAAATTGGGTCTTGGCACGACGCCGGCCCCCGCATCAAAGGCAACACCGTCGGTTCTTAAATCGCCACTGAGTACAGGTGGCGTACCATCCACAGCCCCCGTCACAGCACCACCTTCGGCCACACATTCCACGGCATGTTCGTTCAACGATGACAGCCAATCGATGTAAGTGTGAGAGGGATAACGGGAATTACTTACGTTTTCTTTTACGAATTCTTTCCTCGTATCCTTTATTAGGCAAGACGTCGACATGAGAGTTCTAGTTGGTGCTGTACAAGGCACATCAGCAACGAGTACGTCCTCTCGATTACTATCTGCAAGCCAAACAACTGAGTCTTCCAATAATTCAAATCACACAACTTCCGGATCTCAATCTCAACAATTGCAAGATCTCGACATCGCGTCGCCCGAACCTACTCCGAATTCCGGGAAATTGATCACGAGCACTGGTCGCGGCAATACTAACACTATGGACTTTTCACAGTATTTAAAAGACTCGAATTTAAAAGACGCGGACAAGACGAACTTTAATGACATACTGAGTAAGTGCGCCGCGCGCAAAAAGCATTTCATGCAGATTGTGGATTGTGGATTGTGGATTGTATCGTATTGTCGATTTCATGTATTTTCAGATGATGACGATCCTTTGAACGAGGATGAACCTGAACTGCTTATTGACGAGTCACAGTGCGATGGCAGCGACGATGAGGTAAGAGTTTCGATTTTTTTTTTGATCCGTAAACATCATCTGACATGATACGGCATTTAAAACCGTGGAATCTGCAGAATGCGTGAACGGCATTAGTGTGGATTCTGAATTTGTATTCAGTGCTCCATTTTATGTATACCACATAGCGTGTACAAGGAACAACTCTTGTTATATGTTGCGTGGCTGAGTTGGTAGTGCGCCGAGCTAGCAAGCATATGGTCTGGGTTTCAAGTCCCCGTCGCGTGGGACTTTTTTTCTTCTTTTTTTTCGAACGACACAATTTTGTGGCTTTTGAATAATGAAATTTTAACTACGGCCAAGTAAAATTGAATTTGTTACTGTCATTTTCCCATATTGATCTCAGCTAGCCGGAAATAGAAAAAGATACAGCGGCAGAGCAGTAGGCCCAATGGGAGTTTAGTCAAAATAGTGATATTCACGCACGTCGATTCACAACGCGCTGAGACAAATTTACACCTCGAATTCAGAATTTTTAATTTTTGTGTCTAATTGGTTTTACTTCCTTCGACAGAATGGAACGTTACCCAAACGGTCGCAGGATACGCTGCCTGCAGCACAGGAGCCACCAACGCCGACTTTCACTTCCAAGGGTGAAGATGATGATAATTGGGATGATGACGGTGGCGGCGGTGGTGATGGCGAAGCGGGATCTGTAATCCCTGCTGCAGAAAATTCACAAGGATTCTTGGAAGTAAGTGGTAAGAGTGGTAATGATTACAGCGATTCGTGGCATGATAGTGCAAGCAATGATAAGTGGAAAGTGGACAATAGCGGCATGGATCAGTGGCAGGATAATAATAGCGGGTGGTCAAGAGGCGGCAACAGTTCGCGATGGTCGAATACGGACGCAGATCAGATGCAGCAGCATGGTCGCGGAAACGCTCGAAAGCGACCGGCAGGCCATCATAAAAAAGGTGGCAACAAGGATCTCGATATGTGGTCGGATAGTAGTAACAAAGACGATGATGCTTGGAAGCCGCCACACGAGGAAGATTATCGCAATAAGGATCATAGTAGTGACTATTACGGCGGAGGTTCGAGAGGATTTTATGGCAATCGAAATAAGGCCTCCAATGATCCACGCAATCGGTACGGATCCACTTCGTCCCACGAAGATAAGAATCCGTTTTATGATCGTGACTCCTCATCGCATCGTGATCCGCGTCTAGGTTCATCGGGCGCCGGATTTTTCAATTCGCCTAGTGATAACAGTAGAAGTGACGCACCCTACAGCGATGGTGGCTCGTCCCAACCGGTTGATAATTACTGCCACGATTGGGATGCTCAGGATGATATTCGACCTTCCAAAGGCAAAGAATCAAAGGATAAAGATAGATCAATAATGAGCGAAGAGGCAACACATCAGGATATTGTGCCGAGTGTTATACGTGAGCCGTCCCCGCCCCCTAAATATCAACGAGCAAGTATCTACGATGGGACTGGCGGCGACGATGAGGACGAATCGCATCGCGGAACAGACGATGACGATCGCGACTTTACCAGTGATCGCGATTTACGATTACCATCCTTCACAGATTCCGGCGATATTGATCTCAGGCTTCCGTTCAAGCCTGTTATGACGAATTATACGCCTGCGACTGAAATCGATGGATCTATAGCATCTCATGCACCCATAACGTACAAGGTAAGGCTCCGACAGAGGTTCCCTGAATCTTTGTTAGTTATTCGTATTGGTTCTACCCCTCTCTTCCTCTCTCCATAACAGGTTTACGAAGTGATTATTCCCAAGCCAGACTACAGCGAAATTCGACGTACAATGACTGTAAGGGAAAAAACTCTCGATCCGCGCCTGCGACGAATCTTTTGCTTGAAAGAGCCCATCGCCGATCAGTTTGGATCGGATAACGATGTCATGACTGTATCCCTTCTGTCGCCCCAGAAAACCTCAATTGCAGAGCCTATGGAAAAGCCTAGTCACACCGTGTTAATGGGCGGACCACGTCTCGATCCCCGTCGCCGTAAAGAGAATCTGGACAATAACGCTTCGCTGTCTATTAAAGGGCTTGGCTTAAATATCCCTAGCACGGGTGCTAGCAGTTCATCAGGACTAGGGCAAAATGTCGATATACGATTGCTCTTGCAGAAATCCGTATGGTATAAAAATTTGAACTCCAAGTTCAAGATTATGGTCAATCAGCAATTGGCACTGGTCTCCACTGAGCTGAAGAAGTTCCACCAAGATCCGAATCCAGATAAGGTGTTCGACATGAAATTTCTGGTGACCAATCAATATTTACAACAGGTGCTGACAAATCTGGGAATATTCATCGATGGCAACGGACAAATACTACAATTGGATGCCGATAATGATGATAGCCTTGGCGTCGTTGGTCCGATGATGGGCGGACCGGGCGGTGTTACAGCCGGGTCGGGCAATATGATGATGCCCGGTAGCGGTATGATGATAGATCCGACAATGCCACAAATGGGCGGTATGGGTATCGATTACATGCGAAACTCGCCGGGAACTATGGGCATGGGAGGACCAATGAATGCACCACCACCATTTATGGGTGGTGGTGGTGGCGGCCCCGGACCGGGAATGATGAATTCATACGGAGGACCACGTTTTGATATACGACCGAACCTTCAGCCAATACAGAAAATCAATCCGTTCGGTGGTAATCGTATGCCTCTGGGAGGAGGAGGCGTTAGTCCGTATGATGATTATGGCAACGACAGCGGTAGTGGCAATCCTTTCGATCAAGCGATGGGCAACGATATGGGCATGGGAATGGGAGGTAATAGTAGTGGAGGCGGTGGCAAATATTATGGCGGTCCGGATCGACCATCATCAGGCAATCGCGGCGGCGGCGGCAATCGAAACTTCCGACAAGGTGGTAATTCGCGAAACAACTCGAATAACGATCGATGGTGGAGTGGAGGAGGAGGAGGCGGGGGTCGAAAACAGCCTCGAAATTCCAATTATGACAATCGTGGCGGTGGCGGCGGAGGTGATCGCGATAATATGGGCGGCGGTGGACGACGCAGCGAAATGATGCATTCACAATCGCCACCACCGCCCCAACCGCAACCTGCTCAACAGGAGGAGGAAGAATGTTGGGATTAGGCATGGGCCGCTACACACTCCCGCCCCGCAATCAACACACCACATGATAATGATCATCCCTTCCGGCTGGGTAAGAAGAAAAATATAAAAACAAAATGTACCAAAAAACTATAGTAATCATAAGTATGGCTTTTTTGCGAAATTTTTTACCTATTTGGCCGGTTCGATGACACGTGGGTCCACAAGATTCGGATACCTTGTCATTGCATTTTCTCGCTGGGAGAGAGGTTCGTGTTGATGCGGACCGCCTGCGAACCGAGAGTAATGTGGTTTTGAGAATATGCAAAAATGGGGAGAAGACGCAACGGGGCGAACAGTCGCCAATTCTGTTTGCATTATACTCATACTTGCCCTGTTTCTCTCCATTCCTTCCGTCTTTAACTTTAGCATTAATATAAGTACATGTAACCAAAATATGCGCCCCTCTCCCCTAGGACTTAAAGCCAATTTGAAAAGAAAATATTGTACTGTACATATTAAGAATAATTTTTTTTTTATTTAAAATTATTGCTAAAAGGACAACAGAAACGCGTGTGAAACGTGTGGACGTGACATTCATGTCTATGTGCACTCACTTTTTTTTATTCGTCCGTTCAGCACATTAATATTTTGACGCGCGTCGTTATGTGAATAACTGAGAACAAACCTCTTTATAAATAAGTATACATATAGTGAGAAAGAAAAAGAGAATGGGATAAAAGTATGAAGAAGCACCGTGTGTGCATGATATGAGTCGATTTACAGTGCGATTTTGCTCTATATTTATACATGCATATTAGCATTCTCTGCATCCGGACAAAGGTCCAGAGTTAACCGAACGCCACGAGTCTGCGGCGAGCAAATTCAAGCAGCCGCCATACAGACTGGGCAAAAGTGGGGGCGAATTCGTTGATTCATTGAACCGAATACCGCTAATATACATATTTCTGCATATATCGAGTACTATTATATAAAAATATACATAAGGGATATTATTTATTTAACTTTTGCTAATCCATCGATCGCATATACATATGTACGTCTCATTTTCTTTTTTGCTGGATAAAAACGTGTAAACAGAGAAGTCAGGAGACGGATTTCTTTTTTTTCTGTATTTTAGTAGTTTCCCAGTGGAATTATTCTAGGGAGAAAGTTAATTTGTAGATATACATAAATGTAATATAAATGGATACTGTAAATAAAAAATGTAGGCAGGTAGAGCAATAGTAATAGGTTCATTTCATTCTAGTTGCATCGGAGAATCTTATTCTCTTCACAATATCTTAGATAATAGTTAAACAAAATTCATAACATAAAACGAAAATGTAGGACGCCGAAGATGGCAAACATTTAAATATTTTTGTGATTTTTTTTCACTTAATTTTGTGCGTTTTTGTGTGGGCAAAAAATATTGGCTATAAAATTGGCGATTTAGAGAGCTCGTGCAGACGGCAGTTCGCAGAAAAACTAAATAGTTTCGTCAGAAAAATAGAACACACGGCGGCTTATGAGACCACCGCGCACACAGCAAACTAAAGTATTTAGTAATCGCTGTGTGGCCTCACTAAATACAGTGTGTTCTATTTTTCTGACTAAACTATAATATTTAGTTTTTCTGCGAACTAAAAAGTTTGCCGTGTGCGCGGGCCCTTACTGTAGGTTCCAAACACTATTGCTTTTTAGTTCGGTTTTTTTTTTGTTGTCAAGGATAACACGCATAAAAGTGCAGAATTTTCGAATCCTTGTAATCTCAATATTTTGAACGCTACAATATTTTCGACTAGACTAAAACTGAGCTTTGGACACGAAAATAATGAATTTTAATGGATATGACAACGTGAATAACAAAAAACAGTGAATTCGTATAGTATTTTTTTTTATTTAATTTGATAATCCGCAGAAAAGAAATGAGGAAAAAAAAACGAAAGGCGTCAAAATGTCTACACTTACTCACATTTGTGAAAACAACAAACGAATCAAAATGTCAGTCCAATTGTAGACTGGAGGTGGAAAAAATATGTACTATGAATACTATTAATTCCTTTTCTATTATTATTATTTGATTTTTTGGTAGGCGTGAAAATAGAACCTCAAAAATGCAACCCGAAACAAACTGATTAACAAAACGAAAATCCTAAGTGTCTTCATAGACTGAAAAGGCAGACAAATGTATTAACTAACCTGAAATATTAAATACTTGACTCAAACATCGTCCCATCATAAATTACTCTAAAACCTCTTAAGCTCTTGTGTTTGAAATCTGAAAATTTGGAGAGGGAAAGAAATTCAATCCAAATCCAGTGTTAAAAAATGTATTTCCACAAAAACACAGATTTTAGTTGAAAATGTATTCGTTATTTAAAAAAAAAAGAATTAGAGATCTTCATTTTGAATTAAAAAATACGACTATTGAGGCGCAAAATTTGAATTAAAAAAGAAAGGTAGGTGAAGGAGATATGTAGATTGATTTGGGCGAGGCGTCAGAAAGAACAAAGATCTTACAAAAAAAAACAACTGACAAAAACAAACGGAAACTAAATAATTTATTATTGATGTAATTGTCCATGTTCATACAGACAACGTGTATATATATATAAATTTACTTATGCCCCTTATGAATTAATATACCTATTTTTTTTATATAAAAAGAAATGTGATCAGAAGAAAACAATCAAGAAAAGTTATTTTTGTTTTAATTTACTTAGGTCTCTCTAGGGATAACAATAATTACGTGTGTGCTGCTTGATCAAATTGTGAGGCATTCTCATTCCATGGATATCGTCGAAGTGGTCGCCATGGTTCGAAATTTTCAGTAGGCGAGGCACGATTTCAATATTTTTGGGATCTTTTTTCTCCCGATAACTAGAATGCGAAAACAAATTTCCGGCAACAATATGTGTCATTTTTATAGTTTTTTGTTGTTGTTGTGATTTTCAGGTGTACCCAAAATATGTATGCATTCATTGGCTTCTTCCATGATAGTCAAACTGGGCACAATATGATAATGATGACTATGATTATGATGACTATGTTAATGAATGTACGATATTTGAGTCGTGCTTAAAAATGTAAAACAAATGACAATATGCGCCATTTTATTTCTTAACGCAATTGGAAAATACGGAGAAACAACCATGACACTGCCATAAATACACATGCGAATTGTCGGCTTCCTTTGAATTTTTCTCTATGATGCTTTCAGGTGCTACATGAATGATTCTGATGATAATGCAAATGCAACGGATACATTTTTTACAGGACTAAAATGTCAATCGGTCAAGACACTCTCTAATATGTATGAAATGCGCTTGATTTTTAGGTAATTTTTTCTTTTAGTAGCTCCTGGAATGGTAAGTATTTATGGTCCCGACATACACATAAACGAATCCTTTTCTATGTTCAAACTTCCCGAAATAGATAACCAAGAACATGCGCTCCCACCGGCAACCGGTTCAACGCACCGGAGCGACTTGTTCCTCATCAACGGCCAAGGGCTGCCTAACACCTTCAATGTCAGCAGGCGTTGCTACAACAACAAGGACGTGATCGCGCGCTCCTGTTGAAATTTATAAAGCGACGTGCGTGCGAAAGCGCGTTTTCTACAGTCGAACGAACCAAAATATAAATACATATATATTTAATTTGAAATCAAAAACGAATACTTTGTCTAATCACTTTTTATTATTGTTCCCTGACGCGTTTCGCTCTTTCGAGCATCTTCAGAGGGATTAATTTATTTGTTACAATTGCCTGTGTTCTTATACTATTTTAACATAGCGTGTACATAACATTATTCAATACATCCTTTTTGATTTCAAATTTAATATGGACTATCACAAAGTGCAAATATCGTCAATCGAGTTTACATATATATTTCTTTCGCTAGTATTTGTCCTTTCGAACTATTAAAAAGAAACATGTGCTGTTGGGATCAATTTCATGGAATTAAAACAGCTCATTTGCCGAAGATGCAAAATTCTCAATTCTCTGGACGTAACCCCTTAAAAAAAAATTATTTGTCCCAGGTAATGACCCTATCGAAAACAAAAAGATACAAAGTATCTACACTTACACTGCATGCAGATACATCGGAACATGGATATGTCTATGACTACCGACAACAGGTGTTGTGTTGAAGATAAAGATCCCAGTATAGTTATACTGGATGAAATCTTTCGAAAAAACACGTCCCACGCTTTCGGTAGGCATAAGACATATCCATGTACCGATGTATCTGGTGGCAGTGTAGATACTCGTCATAAATTCTGCTTTGCTTTGTCCTGTCCGCTCGGGCTCCTTTCTCTCGCGGGATCGTTTCGTTTTCGTTTGCATCGCGTGTGTGCAATATTCACCTCCTCTCGTGCACCCTGTTCCATCTACCCGTTCGGTACAGTTTGCAGACTGCAGCTTGTCGACATTTCTCTAAGTTTCTGCTAATCGCAATCACGCTTCCCACCATCTTTTCCCAATCGGACGTGTATTGTGTTTGTGTATCTATTGCAAAATCGCTCCACACTATCCGCCTCATCCCGCCCCTTTAATCAACAGTCCGGGTCCGGCACACACAATCCGTTTCTCAAGTAACGCGTGCGACTCTATGCGATTGTGTCCGGCAAACAGAAAGGGAAATTAACAAAAGTAAACAAAACATTCCAACACACGCACAAAGAGAATGCACAAGAAAAATTTTGGAATTTTTGCAGAAGGGGGGCATTTGATCTTCTGCAGACCTCTGAATGTACATCATGTCACGATGAGCTGCCCGGAACTATAACATCCTGCGACGGGGCTTCGGAGATTTTAAGTATATCTGATTAAGATGAAAGATTTTATAATAATTTTAACTCGCGCAGTACGAATCCGCTATTTTGTTTTATGATATGTTTATTGCACGTGTGGTGGGGGCCCACATTGTGGGCCAGTCAGACCTCAAATCGCCGCCATTGCACAACCACAGTTGCTGGATCACCCGATTTGGATAGAATGAACTTCATCCGCGATGGCTCTCGCTCTCGCTATCTTCGGGGGGCGGGAACTATGTAATGTACACACTCTCAAATTGCATCTGCGCATGTCCAAATGTTAGTCGAACTGACTACTTGCTACTTTTTCTGGGACCCTATTGATTCAGATATGTAGTACAACGCGCGCTATTTTATTTGTTTGGATTCCAGCCATGTTAAACATTTTGGAATTTTTGCGGAAGGGGGGCATTTGATCTTCTGCAGACCTCTGAATGTACATCATAACATATAACATTCTGGGACGAATATTTCTTTATTTCGGAGCTTGAGAGATTCTACCTCGCCTAGTATAAATCCGCCATTTTGTTCTACATGTTTATTGCACGTGTGGTGGAGGCCCACATTGTTGACCAGTCAGACCTCAAATCGCCGCCATTGCAAATGCACAAACACAGTCGCTGGATCACCCGATTTGGCTCGAATGAACTTCATCCGCGCTCGCTCATCTTCGGGGGGCGGGAACTATGCACACTCTCTCAAATTGCGTCTGCGCATGTCAAAATGTTAGTCGAACTGACTACTTGCTACTTTTTCTGGGACCCTAGTGATTCAGATAGTACAACACGGGCTATTTTATTAAATGATGAATGGGAATTGGCGGAAATTGAAGGTCATTGAAAGTCCTTGGACGTCCTTGACTTAAATAATGAGTAAAAATGGAATTTCATTCATTGTGACCTCAGATTGGGTCTATGCATGTGCATGTCGGGAGTGCACAATTTGTTTAATGAAATGGCGAGAATGAGAATGATATGAATGAATGAGAAGGAGGTCCGCTGCCCTGAGCGAAATTTCGCATACATTCAGAGATCATAAATTGCGTGTGAGCATGTCGAGCGAGGAGAGCAGACGACTTCTTGCGACGTGCTCTGGGGGCCTAGTCAAGTTAGGTATTACGGAGCGTACTCTATATTTTTGAGGATTTTGAATGTATGGTATGGTGTGTATGCAGGAGTTTTGATTATGGCGTCGCGTTGACTGAGAGCGTGGGACAGAGAGCACAGAGAGCGCCTGTTCACCCGTACACTATGGTGGCTAGAGACTTGAATTTTAGCTTCAAATGCAGCCTGAACCCTGCCCCAAAAACCAAAAACACCATTCCGGACGAAAACCTGCGAAAAACCCCGAAAATTTCATGGCAAAGTGACCCCTCGACTGCCAAATATAAAAGTGCCTGTAACTTCGTTATTTGAGCAGCTAGAGGGGTCAAACTTGCACTTTTTCAAAAGGCTCCATCTCCAAAACCACGGAGGCTAGAGACTTGAATTTTAGCTTCAAATGCAGCCTGAACCCTTGTTGCGGCACCCATTTTGAGGCACCTTTGCTTCCAATTGTTGTATAGCACCCATTTCAAGACGCCTTTGCGTAAAAGCATTGTTTTGCTGACGAGAGGAAACGATTATTATGATCGTTCGAATTAATATCCATATTTGTTTATAATCTGAAATGTGATTGCGTCACCATTCGGTTTCATTGATAGAGCGAAAACATTGTGAGGGATACGCGAATTTCAAAACAAAGTGGCCTACGTGACTCAAAACGACTAGTTCATGATCGAGGGCTTCTTGTGAAAAATAAATAAATAAACAAATCGAACTCACAACAAACCCATTCTCCATTGCAACCGACGCTTCTCACCAACCACCCATCTCGCCCAGAAAAGGGGGACGCGAACTGATGATTGAGGATGAGGAAGCACAATCCGGGGTTAATAGTTGGGTTTTGTTTTACAAATTTGGGTGTGAGACGACGGATCGCGAAATTCGCTTACGGATCGCGAGAACTCACGTACGGATCGCGAGGATTTCAAGTACGGCTCGCGAGAATTCGCGTACGGATCGCGAGGATCCGAGTGTTGGATTTGAGGAGTCTTTGGAGTGGCGCTCTGTTGAGTTTGGTTTGGTTCTTCCTTTGTATGCCCTAGTTCCCTCTGCGATATATACAAATCTGAGTGTGTTTTATATAAAGATCAATGTGTTTTAGTAAAAATCGATTGACGTTTTTTTTACGAGCAGAAATCAATATTAAATATGTATATAAACAAAGTTACAAAAATTTGAGCAAATCCAGATACATAGTATCTACTATAATAATATACATTAAATGATTGTGTCCATTTCTCCCACTTAACTTTGTTGTCAAAGAAAGTTATTCCGGAAAAGTTTTTGTTTTATTACAATGAAGTCTCTTGTAATAAGTTTTATTATCTTCGCGGGTTATCACAAGTGTGTGAGGTTCTTTTATTAATCGTATTATTAATAGATTATGGAGATCATTCGTTGATAACTCTTCCGGTGGATTCAAATTGAAATTGTGCGTCATTGATTAAGATCGTTTCGTGACTATATACAAGTTGAGCTATATATGTATATAAAAACAAAAGGAAAGAGCATTATCGTATCTTCTTCGACAAGTTATCTACCAAAGTGTGTAATTTAAAATATATCTCTTTCGCGTTTCATCATCACATTTTTATATATTTTCCCGCGAGTCAAAAATCTTGTTTTTGAAATGCACTCTTCACATTGTGATTTTGAATGTTCGAATGTGCAAATTATTTAAACGATGCAACGTTGGTTTAAAAAAAACACGCTACAATTGTACAATTCAGTTGACAATTCGAAAAGATACGACGTCGAGTGTATTCAGGCGTAATGCGATTCGAAAAATCTGAATTTTAATGGAGAGGAGGAAAGGAATATACCGTAATGCCACGTACCATTTGTACCAGATTTGAAATTACTATATGTAAGTTACAATAAAACTTTATACCCGACTTGCTTGTAAATGCGCATCGCGATTAACAATCAATATTTTATATATATAAAAAAAAATTAAAATATATATATATTCGTATTAACTGTAAACCATGTTTTTTCATTAAAAACAAATTGAAAACATTTCAGTAGGTGGTTTCGGCTGGAACCATTAGGGAAGATGGAGGATTTTTTTTTCTGTGTGGTCATTCTTCTAACGCGACGAGCACGGCCGTAGTTCGAAAATGCTGATTTTGTTTTAAAGAACCCACCCACACGCTGACTAGCCGGCAAAAGTCGCGTTTTTCTATTGCAGCATTTTTGAAATGGCAAAGATAATTTTTTTTATATATGTTGCCACACTTCTAAAGGTATTAGCAAAGAAGATTTCTCCTTGGAGCGCTGCAGAAATGCGAGGTGCGCGCGAAGCGCGCGGTGAGGCAACTATAGATTCAGTGAAATAGATTCCATCTATAAAAGAGTCATCTCGAATAAAAGTCTAGTCCTTTTCCACTGGTTCACCGCGCGCTACGCGCGCACCTCGCCCTCTGTATGTTTCCTCCAAAGCGTGTAGAAGTATTGTGAAAGGGACGTGCGCGCTCCTTCAAAGCCCTTTTGTGACTGTGAGACTTAGTCACACCGTAAGGACCTTTATTGATAAGACAGCGCTCCTTGGACAGTGGCAGAGGTAACGCGATCTTCAAATTCAACGGAATGGGTTCCAACTATAAAAGAATCGTCTCGAATCGAACTTTTGTGCTTTTCCACCGGCTCACCGCTGTCGAAACAAATTGAGGGCGAAGTGCGAAGACTTAGAATCACCCTAAGAACCTTCACCGATGAGGCAGCGCTCCTTGGAGCCGATTTAACTGGATTCCAACTATTAAAGAATCATCTCTTAGTCCTTTCTCCGCTGGCTCACCTCGCCCTCATTGCATTTCGGCAGTGCTTCAAGGAGCGTTGTTTTTCCTTCAAGGCCCATTTCTACCTGTGAGGCTTAGCTTAGCTCCCTGGAGCGCTGCTGAAGTATTTAGATGGCGAGGTGCGCGGTGAGCCGATTTAAATGGATTAAAACTTCTTGTCCGTTTCCACTGGCTCATGCCGTTTTTGAGGTAATAGCATTAGCAGGCGGCCAAGGCCCGACATTGGGCTGTCGAGCCACGATGATGAGCTGCGATTTTGCGTAAAACTCAACACTCCAATTGCCGTAGTTTTCGAGTTGTTGCGATTTTTGTCAACTGGTGGTTTTTTTCTGGAAGTTTAAAGCGTTTTTCGAAAATCGAAATTTCCGATCTTAGCAGTATTGGCTGCGATTTAGCTAAAAATTCCCAAAGGCCCAACGCGTGCGCTTCACCCGAGGAATGCCTTTCAAAACCCAAAATGGTGTAAGGGACGGCTTGGTGGACATCCGAACATGCCCGTGGGGACGGAGCCTAAGCTAGCATAATGACCGTGCCATCTGGCGAAGAAAAACACCCGTCAACGAGCTATACAGCGGCCTATGCTCGTTGTAGCTCAGTTCGGGAGACGTTTGTGGGGTTTTCGCCACTCGTTGCCCCTGTCGCTTACATACTAATAAGAATTCATAGGCCTGCGTGGGGAAGACAACACAAACATGGGAGGCAAAATGGGGCATAATAAAAAAAAATAAAATCCGCCGATAAGGATGGAATGGTTGGCGGACGCGCTTGCATTCGGGTCCCTAGACCTCTGGTTTCGTACCACCAACAGCTCACTATTCATCAGGTGCTGGCTTTGGTCTGCCGATGGAAGCAGCGCTGCTAGGATATGGTTCATTACAATGGCGTCAAAGAAAAAAAAAACTCTTCCCATTTCAACATTTTTTTTATTAAAATAGTTACAACATAAATGATTCAAAATGCCCTGTCCTGAACACACACACACAGGCACACACACCCACATCAAATTCGCACGCATCCCTCTCCAGAAACGACCACGCGACCATTCACCCTAACCTAACTTAATTCTACTCCTTGTGAAATTTATTCGGCCGTTTCGTCTTGGACGACGTTGCGTGCGAGAGCTTTTTCGCCCGAATCTTGGCCATGTGTGTCATCACGAGATACGTTCCGGGCAGTATCAACAGGAACAAATAAAATTTTATAAAGCCGGGCATCGAGAAGATGAAATTCCACTTATTCGGCAAGAACATTGAAAATTTTTGCGTCTCCTCGAAGTAGGGAATGTTGCGCAGCAGAACGATACCCTCGCATAGTATGCCCATCGGATAGAGCGGTATCCACATCGTGTATCGAAGCCACGTGAGCAATGGAATGTTTTGTTTCAGAATCGTGACAATGTAGTAGGGATATCTGGCAGAAAAGGAAAAGAAAGGATGTCAGCTAGTTGCTACGTATGCGTCCAATATAGACAGTGTACGGCACAGTTACCTTATAACCTCAATCAGCGACCAGATGAAGAACAGATAGAAGATAACCGGTTTGGTTTGCATACGCTCCTCGCACTCGATCATGGCAAATAGGACGAAATTTCGTCCACTTACCTGCATAAAGGGCACCAGCATGCCACCTTTTGTATAGCCAAAGAGCGGATGTAGCACCTCGAGATATTGAAGAAGCTGACAAAATTTCATGGCATTGCCGACAGTTTCGTAAGTGATGCTCAGCGCCTCGCTACCGTCCCGATAGTACAATATGGACATGACACAAATGATGTACAGATAGCCGATAAATTGTGCCAGATTGTAAAATATCAAGTAGACTTTTTTGCCTTGCTCCCGGATGTAGCCGTACTCCTCCTTTTGCAGTCGCTCGTACATGCCCGGATAGTCTTGCATCACGTCGCGGGTCGTCTCGTGCTGTTGCTGCTGCTGCTCGTGCTGTTGATCTTCCTCGTCATCTTCGTTTGCCCATCGATCGAAATCAATCTGTACTTAATGGCGCGGCGCATGGTTCTTCCGCCCCGGCGCCCCACGCCGGAGGAGAAACATGCGAAGATACTATAGGTAGGATGAATGGGGTTGTAGCAAGCGGATCAGAGGAGTTTACCTTGAGCCAGTGGGGTTTTTGCGGTTGAGCGATGAGTCGCGGCCACCAGACATGTTCACATTTGTCCACCACTAGATCGATTTTCGAGTCCAGGACTTTGTAGGCGAGCGACTGAAAGTAGGACAGAGAATAAAATATTAATTTGGCCCGAACCGCTAGTGGGGCATGTAGTGCGTCAATTATTCCATGTGGCCTGGCGGACGTTTCGTTGGCGTAAATCAGTTTCGGACTTGGCCTTAACGCCTGGCGGGGCATAGTGCGTCAACTACTTTTGCGCGCCATCGTACTCTGCTCTGGGCAATGGGGCGCAACTCCCCAAACGACTTAACCAGCGCCTTACACTCCTTTGCCACAGATCGACGCCCTGTGACTTTATATATACAATGACATAGAAAAAAGGTCGCTCCCACACGGCAGCCGGTATGACGCATCAGAGCAACAGGTTCATCAGCAACGACCAAACCTCTTCACATAGAAAGAAGGTCCTTTTGTCCGGACCAAAGGACTCCAGTCCATTAATCTCACAAGTGACAAAATAATTCGAATACGCTCGTGGGGCTGTAGGATTTAAACCCACGGCCATTCGCTTCCCAGATCGACCCGCGTGATACGCCGACTCCGCGCCCCAAAAATGGTACATTTAGACGGCTTTCACACGGAAAGCACGATACACGAGATTCTAGCAGGAAGCACCAGTGGCGAGCGACGATTAATTTAATTTAATGGTGCTACAACCTCGTGTATCGCGCGTTCCGTGTGAAAGTCGCCTTACCATACTTGCCCTAATCTCTAGTAGGGGCTTGAGCGTGACCGCACAACTACCTCCAACTGGCTTATAGTCGACGTTAGCATATAACTGGCTTCGGACGATGCATGTTGCTAGCACACATATTTCCATCTTCTTGCATTGTTGCGTTGTATCTTTTCGTCGCCATAATTACCTACCGCTTCATCCACCGCTGTGTATAAATTCAAATTGAATTTATATTGATTATTGCCGCGTGCACCGATTCCATTCGATTGAAATTTCAACAATTTGCCGTCAACCAGTCGAATATCCGTTTGCTGTGAAAAGAAAAAGAAAAAAGACAAATGGAACGCCGAACGAGAAACCCGCATGCACAAATCGCAATCGATTTTAAAATTCAAAAGAACAAAACACACAAACGCCGAAGCACACACGCTGCGTCGCGCCGCACCTTTGCATCCTTCAGGTCAACTTTAAGGGTCAATTGCTCTTTGGTCTGAGCCCAATACACGAATGGACTCAACTGTTCCGTGCCGCTGCTCGTTGCCATTTTTATTTTTTTCTATTTATTATCCGCTTTCAGAGTTTTTACTGTTTCTCTTCCCTCAATCGTAGAGACGTAGACAGCCGCCGCACATGTATCACACGAAATATAATGAAAAAATTAAGAAAACTTCACTCACGGACGCAACGTGCATGCGCCCACACGCTCGGAGCAATATTCTCAGACTGGATGGGATATTGATAACAAATGACAGCTGTTATTTTACAGCTATCCTTGTTTGGAACCCGGCAGCAGCGACGTCTATCGGCGAGTGGATGTCAACCACCGTCAAATGTCAGATTGTGGGAAAGCTGCGAGACACACACACAGAATGCTATTGTGAATATTTTTGTGGTCAGAACTTTAACAACATGAGCCGCGTTCTTTTCGCTGGATCAAAAGCTCGGTCCCATATAGAAAACGACTTAGGCCGCGTTCCCATTGAGCGATTTTTGTTGAAAGAGACTAGGCGAGACAGAAAAGTCGCATGGAAGATAAACTCGTTGTTGTTCACACGTATAAACAAAAGTCTTTCATCGAATCCGCGAGCCCACACAACATAAACATCACTACGAACACACTCACACACGATTGAGACCGAAGACATTTCCTCGAAACTATTGTATCACGGAGTACGTCTCTCTTGTGACATAGTGTAGGGTTCTCCGTGATCCCACCAGAGACGGATGCCTCTGCGCCAATCGTCTGGGATCACCTCGTCCTCCCATACTCGCAGCAGTAATTGATGAATGGCATTAACTCGTTCCACCGAATTTCAGCAGTTCAGCTGGGATCTCGTCAGCGCCCGGCGCTTTATTTTGTTTTAGTGACCGCAACGCGAGCTCAACTTCCTCTACTGTCGGGGGCTGTATGGGTGGGCCTAGATCAACAATATCATCAAGAACTTCTTGTGTGGGGATGTTAGATGGTGGGTTCAGAAGCTCTTCAAAATAAGAGGCCCATCGTTTGTTAATGCCCTCGGTGTCGCTAATGATGTTTCCATCCCTGTCCTTACAGAGGCTAGTCCTGGGTTGATAGCCGTTCTTAATTGCATTTACTAGTTTATACCCTTGTCTGGTGTTCCTATTAGCTAAGTTTTCATTAATATTCAGCAACTGCTCGTCGAAGTATTTACGTTTCTTACGTCTCATTATTCTATTCGATATTCGCCGAAGCTCGTCATATTCTCTCTATCAGTTCTTCTGATATTCACAAATATGAGACTGGTCGTTGGAGGACTGTCCACACTGAACTGAATATAGCGGTGGTCGGAGGAGTGCTCTGGAGAGATTATCTAATCCCGTACCAACTCCCAGATATCCTCCGAGACCAGTGCACTTGTTTATTTTTTATAATGAAGGCAGGTTTGCCTTACCCACGTTGCAGAGTAACAGGTTTCTACCAAGGCGTTAGATATTTTCGTTGTGATAAAAACGATATACACTATACATTTATAAGGCCTAGGGTTTTATACCCTAAAAAGTAATAAAAATGAAACTTTATAAAAATATCATGTTGGTATATTTACTAAAAGAACATATTAAAATTTGGCACGCTTGAAATGTTTTGTTTACGCATTGAATTCATTCATGAACGGTGTTTATGTTTGCCTAAAAGGATTTTCTGATAAAATCCCCTGAAATGAGGACTTACAACCGCAGATATAATTATGTGACTACCAGTGAAGTATTACTATAAAATCGAGTCGAGTTCTCAGTAAAAATATTCAAATACAAAACTATGTATATCAACACATACGATAGATTACTTATCATCGGTTGGTATATTGTAAAGGCCACATTCACGATTAGCAGGCACAGCTTGATCTGAAATAAAATGGAGAGTTAAATGAAATGATTATTTGTAAAGGAAAGAAAAAAGGTATCTTGTCTTGACTGTATCTGTAACTTACCAATCATTTTCGGTTTCGGCAAATTCAGATTTTTCATAATCTGAACGAATGTGTGCACGTCTTTTGAGATGCGTGGATTATAGGTCTTTTCTTCAATCACAGTGCTGGATAGCTGTCATATAAAGTCCTTGCATCGACCTCTTGGAAATCAGTGCGACCGCAACCTTTAATCGCCCGTGAAAACAAGACCCTGCTCGTGTACAACAAATGACATGCATCCATTCGTATGGCCGGGCGTGGCTCTAGCCTCGATTTCATGTCGTCCAAAATTCACTTTTTCATTATCCCCCAAATGTCTGTCGGCTTTAGCACCGCTTTCTACAGAGATAACGCTTATGGTCGGCATGCATGTGAGTATTCACTGGAATAATTGATACACTCAATAGCACATAGATAAGACTTGAGTGATACTTACTAGCATATTTCAAACTGAATCCGAGATCTTGAATAAGCTGTGCATCTCTCTTGGCATGTTCCAAAACGGGGTCGATAATGACCGATTCTTTGGTGTTCAGGTCGGCCAACGTACTGCTGGTCGCGTCGAAAAGCTATAAAGACACCGAATCTAATCATTACACCTCCTGGGAATGAGGACATGGGAATTACTTACCTGTCTGAAGAAGGGGATTGTCCTTGGAACCACCATACTAGTAAATTTTGCAACTGAATCGGATCCTTTCAAGAAGATAGTGCAACCAATGCCATAACCTCACCATAACAAACAATAATTTGACAAATGAAACAGCTGATCGAAAGGAGAATTTATATTTATTCACAATAGCAATTCACAATTGCTTTAGAGAGAATTCTCCTAATCTTTGCGAAACAGGAATGTTCCCCAACTGATTATCGAGCCATCTGGACTCTAGAACGATAATGAGCACTAGAATCTAGAATCTTCGCTAACTGACGGGTACATGGGTCTAGCAGCTACAATATATAAAGGCAGATGCCACCAAGAAAAGAAAGAAGTAGTAGGACTCGACACTCAGTGGAAGTCGGATCGTTATAAAGTATCCGCTCGGAAGCGGAAAGGGGACAGTCGTTTTCCGCCGTTAACAAATATTTTGAGCTAGTTTGACGTTGGTTGTTAGTTACGCGTGTGTAGTTCGTTTAAGCAAATAAAGTGTGTGTGTGTGTGTTTTTCAATCGAAGTGTTTTCATTATTCAGCGCAAGAATATCTAACGAACCCGGCTTCGTTCAGAGGAAACATTAACAATATATATATATTATATTTGGCAGTCGAGGGGTCAATTTTGCCACGAAATTCTCGAGATTTGTCGCAGTTTCTCGTTCGGAATGGTATTTTCAGTTTTTGGCGCAAGGTTCAAGCTGCATTTTAAGACAAAATTCAACTCTCTAGCCGCCGTAGTTTTGGAGATGGAGCCATCTGAAAAGGTGCAAGTTTGGACCCTCTAGCTGCTCTAATAACGGAGATAAACGCACTTTTATATTTGGCATTTCCCCGGCCCAAAAGCAGCAACACTGCTGCCGAAAAATTGCTTCGTTTCTCGCGGGTAATTTAGTTTCCTTATATCTCTCTCTTCTCTGGTGTATAGTCATCCACCATTAGTACCATTATACTGCTACTGTCATTTGGGTACTGACAAATGACGATGATAGCGCCGCTCTGGTGGCGGGAACTTGCACATCAACCATCCATTCATTCGTCATCCGTGTCATCCAAACACTTGTCAACAGCGAGCTGTCACTTTGCCTTGTCAGCGGCTACTTATGTGTCGGGGTTTCTTTTATTCTTTTGTTTCTGGCAAATTTTGCGGAGTCTCCACGAATCGAACGCGGCAGATTGATACTATTTCCAGCGTTGCGTAATTTTTCCTCGTCATTTTGCATCACGACGGCAGAAGAGTCGCCAGTCTCAATCCACTGGCGCATTCACACCAGCGCCAGCAGCAGACATGTCGTCGTCGGCAATTTACATTTTGGACGTGAAAGGAAAGGTTTGTGCACACATTCGGGATACGCACCCTTAACGCACAGCGGCTCAACAAAACAAACATTCTTCCCTCGCCCATTTCAGGTGTTGATTTCGCGCAATTATCGCGGCGACATTGACATGTCGGTGATCGACAAATTCATGCCGCTGCTCATGGAGAAGGAGGAGGAGGGTCTCATCACGCCCATTCTGCAGACCGCCGAGTGCACCTTTGCCTATATCAAGACCAACAACCTGTACATTGTGTCGACGTCGCGTAAGAATGCCAACATTGCGCTCGTTTTCGTATTTTTGCACAAAATTGTGCAGGTCTTCGTCGAGTACTTCAAGGAGCTGGAGGAGGAGAGCATTCGCGACAATTTTGTCGTCATCTACGAGCTGTTGGACGAACTGATTGACTTTGGCTATCCGCAAACGACGGACAGTAAAATTCTGCAGGAATATATCACGCAGGAGGGACACAAGCTGGAGATTCAGGTGCGCATTCCGATGGCCGTGACGAATGCCGTGTCGTGGCGCTCCGAGGGCATAAAATATCGTAAAAATGAGGTGTTCCTGGACGTGATCGAATCGGTGAATTTGTTGGCCAACGCCAATGGTAATGTGCTGCGCAGCGAGATTGTTGGAGCGATTAAGATGCGCGTCTATTTGTCGGGCATGCCCGAGCTGCGTTTAGGCCTGAACGATAAGGTCCTGTTTGAGAGCACGGGACGCGGCAAATCCAAATCAGTGGAGCTGGAGGATGTGAAATTTCATCAGTGCGTGCGACTGTCGCGCTTTGAGAATGATCGAACGATTTCGTTTATACCGCCCGACGGCGAGTTCGAGCTTATGTCGTATCGGCTGAATACGCACGTCAAGCCGCTGATTTGGATCGAGTCGGTGATTGAACGACACGCTCACAGTCGGGTGGAGTATATGATTAAGGCCAAGTCACAGTTTAAGCGACGCAGCACCGCCAACAATGTGGAAATTGTGATACCAGTGCCGGGCGACGCCGACTCGCCGAAATTCAAGACGACAATTGGCAGCGTGAAGTATGCACCGGAACAGAATGCCATCACGTGGACGATTAAATCGTTTCCGGTAAGTAATACTCTCCTTTTTAGATCTCCAAACTATACGATGGTCCCATCTTTTCCCAGGGTGGCAAGGAGTATTTAATGCGCGCTCATTTCGGTCTGCCGAGCGTTGAATGTGAAGATAGCGAGGGCAAGCCACCGATTCAGGTGAAATTCGAAATACCCTACTTCACAACATCGGGAATTCAGGTGAGCAACAGACAGAACGTCTTAAATTAATTTCCATTTGAATTTTCTCAAGCGCTTTCTTTCTATCCCTCGTGTTGTCGCGCTCGAAAACGCAGGTACGCTATTTGAAAATCATCGAGAAGAGTGGCTATCAAGCACTGCCGTGGGTCCGCTACATAACGCAGAACGGCGACTATCAGCTACGAACAAATTAAAAATGCGCAGTGGGACAGCCTTCCCCCGCAAATCGTTTAACCTTCGGCGTATTTTTTTTGTTTGTTCCGTACTTTCTTTTTGCGTTTTGTTGATGATACCCCCACCCCTCCCCGTCTATGATGCACTGCACATCACTTTCGCGACCATCCATTGATCGGGACACACTCCGTCTGTGTTGAGCTGGCATCTGACTGATCGGAATTGGCCGCTTCTTCGTCTCCTCCCATCACTCTAGCTAGCGCGCATTAATGTTGTTGTCTCCTCATATCATTCCATGATTTCCGAGTTAATTTCTTGTGTTCGTCTGTATGATAAGAGTTATCGAATTGGGCGTTGTACATTTGCATGTTATCAAATAAATAAAAAGTCATGTTTCTTTTAAATTTCGATTCTTTTTTATTATTAAACAGCAAACTTAGTTTTAATTCCAGATTATTACGATTAAGAGAATAAATCCGCGTGGGAAAAACGAAGGTGGCGCTTACTGACTACTTAACATAATTCGGATTCTTCTTCAACATCACGAAACCTTCCATCACTTCGGTGAGTGCTATGTATTCATCGGTGGCGAGTTCAGCGCGCTCCCCCATTCCCAACAGCACGGGGGTTGTGTGCGTTTGGAAGCCGGTAATGGTTTTCGGCTTGCCCGCCTGGCCCACCACATCCACCGCCATACCGACACGTACTGGCACCTGCAATTGATGGAGGTTCTCGTCAAATGTGATGAGCATGCGCGGTTGCATGGCGGGCACCATAGTGTAGAGCAAATAGTGCGATCGTCCCAGAATGACTGTGGAAAAATAAAGTAGATAGAAGCTTTAATTAAATATAGGAGGCAACAAGTCTACTCACTGTTTTTGACATCGAGAAAAGCGACGAGAGTGGCAAGCAGACCGGCCACCGCAACCGGATTCATTAGTTGTCGATCGCTATGGAACGGACTCAAGGTCAACGTGCCCTTGCCCAAATGTGTCAGTCCTTGCGCTATGCGCACCATAAACAAATTGTTCGGATCCTTGGCATGATACTGGGCCAGTTGACGCAACATGGCGGCCAAACGGGCATTATTGGTGCCGGCACCCACCAAACCCATTGCAAATACTGCATTGTGCGCCACCTCGACATCACTATCGTGCGAATACTTGCTGAGTGTGTCGAGAATGTTGAGTTTCGGATTCGAAACTGAAATCAGACCGAGTGCCAGGGGCACGGCACGACGTATGCACGGCTCACAATAGCGCATCAAATTGCCAAACGACCGATAGGCCATTTCCGCTCCAATTTCTTCGCCCATGGCAATGAGAGCGATTCCCAGCACGGCCACGGCTTGTGTGGCGGACAAGTCCTTCTCCTTGTCCGTTTTCTCTTTCGCGTCTTTGGCTGCTTGTTGGCTGGACGACGACGAGGACGATGACGACGACTTGCTGCTCTTGTCATCCGACTCGGAACTGGTCGGATCATAGTGCTCCGAACAAATGTGCAATAAATGTTGAATTTTCAAAACATTTCCCGTGCCAGCGTAGGCACAAATCTCCACCATGGTCGTGGCCATTGAATTAAATGGCTCGGCTAGCTTCTTATTAAGCGTCCCGATCACCGTCTCGGCCGCACCCTGACGGCTCAAATACAACAAGCCCAGACCCAGGATCAAGAATCGCGTGTATGTGTCGCGCAATTCACTCTCTGTTCGAGCCAAAATCGCATTGAGCAATATTTCGCTGACCTCGGCATTGCACGAGCCGACAGATATGAGACCAAGCGACAAGGCCGCTATGCCCATCACCTCCGAATTGGCGCTGTTTTTCGCGTCCGGATTGAACACGGTGCGCAACGATTCGATGACGATGGATCGATTGGAGCCGGCGTAGGCTATGCCCAGGCCGAGAATCGCTCCAATTCGCATTGACGCGTTCTGATTGTTGATGTAATCGGAGAGTAGAGCGTGCGCCGGATCGACTTCGTTGCGTATCCCGCAATTGACGATACCGCAAGCGAGCAGAGCGCCAGACTTGATGTGATCCTCGGTGGAGTACAGATACTTGTCGATAGATGTCAACCCGCCATCAACATCCCACAGCAAGATCACGCCCAACGACGCCGTCGCACTCAACATGCCATGCTCCTTGTTCTTGTACAGCCACTTGTTTCCGTCCTCGGTGAGTAGCTTGTCCACACCAAAGCCCGCATTCACGAACCCATTGACAAAGCTTGCGGCCAAGTTCTGTCGCGCCGAGTCTACCTGCGTGGGTGCAAACGTCGTCCGGGCGTTGTCCAAGTGCGACTTGTACACGTCCTCGGGCGTCTTCGGCTCCATAATGTCCAGTTCGCGGGCCAAATTCAGAAAGTAGTTGTTCAAGTGTGCGTTGGACATGATCTCGACCAGATCGTCGTAGTCATCGTACACGGGCGTCGACGGCAGCTCAATCCATTTGTGCTGACGCGCCAGCATGAAGGCAAGTTGCTTGCGAATCGCCGAGTCCGGACATTCGAGGAAGATCTTTTCAATGGTCTGCAAGTGAGAAGGGAGGGGGAAAAATGAGATTTTCGGGTGAATGAACGGTGTGTACGAGACGTACCTCCTGCGTGTCGAGCATCAGTCCGAGTCGCATCAGTCCCAGGCGCATGGCTTGTGTGTATCGCTTGAATTTCAGCGACAAATCCAACCCCACCTTGAGAATCGTCACGTTCTCCGGCTCGGGCACGTACGGCATGCAGCACAACAGATAGAGACACACTCGCGGAAACGCACTCTCGTCCACATAGTCCTCGAGCAAGTACAGTCGATTGATTTCCATCAGCAGATCGCACGCCTCCGACTCGGCATTGTGCTCCATGTTGTACGGCACAATTTGCTTGACAAGATCAATCAAACGGCCGCGAAAATTGCCCGTCGTCTCGGGCCAGTGATGGGCAATCTCACCGGCCAAGTGGCGCACGTATTCGTGACCCCAGTTGCCGATCTGTTGATTCGAATCGCACAGGAAGCGATAGACCAAACACTCCTTGCCGCTACCCATGGTCATGGCCAGCACGGAAATGATGTCGGCGCACACCTGACGAATCTCCTGACCGTGCAACTTCTTGTACACCTCCTTCATGGTCTCGTAGTGCGGACGCATGAATTTCAACGGTTTCGGCACCGACGTCATGCTCGTCGTGGACGCACGAATCAACTTGCGCATACTTTCGAACGCCGAAATGGCCAGATCCTCGGGCGAATTCTTCAGGCGGTCGACCAACATGGCGAGATCATCCTGGAGCTGTTGATCCTCGTCAGACTGCAAAGGGGCGGGGAGACGTAAGGTGAGTGGAGTGGGAAATTTTCCAATGCCCCGCCGATATCCGGGGTCGGACACTACTCACCATTTCTTGTGGCGGCTCCTCTTTGTTGTCCTTCTTCTCATTGTTGTCTACGGGCTTTGATTGGGTCGTGCCCGCCTGTGACGTGTCCATCATTTCGCCATCCTTTGGTGCCATTCTCCCGGTCGCTTGCAACTAGTGTTCGTCCTGTCGAGCAAAAGTTTCAAAGCAGCGCGTCGCAGTGTCTTTTCACCGAAATCTTGTTCGATAATTTTCCGGAGAATTTACGGACGCGCTCTCTAATATCACACACCACACTTTTCGTTGGTTTCTCGTGCGTACAAGTCAGCCAAATAGCCAGCGAATTTAAAATCCAGCAAAACAAAATAATTCCCGAATCACAGTGTCTCCCGTCCACACAAACAGTCAGCAATCGTTTGCGCTAGTTTGAGGTTAGCATCTCCGTACAGCAGATTTGAAATGTCACTGCATGATGGCTGTCCCTTTCACTCATCCGGGCAGGTGTCTTTCTGTCTTTTTTAATCGTAGCCGGGGAATGCATATCATCGTTGTTCGGTGCTGCCAGAGTTCTTACGGTTTGACAGTGACTTGTATCGTAGAATTCTCCATAACAGTGTGTCCTGCCACCTAGCGGGTTCGTGTGTAAATAAAAGCCCATATTGGTTCGTGTCTAGGATGTTTTGCTTTGTGTATGGCAAATAGGGGGTTTATTGGTAGCGCAAGAAATGCTTAACTGAGCTACCGCCGTTGTACCCAGAGCGAGCGTTCATGTTTGTGCGATAAATGAGTGGTGACCTCTTCAATAGTTTCCTCCAACCCAGTTTGGAATTTGTTTGCCAGACACAAGCTCGCTAGACAGCAGGACACACAATGTAAAGTCGGTGGTCTTCTTAATGTTGCAAAACAGAAATATTCCAAATATATATACACGCACTTGTACGTTTTTTATTTTAAAAATTAAATAAACATGTTTTCAAAACATTCTCCGTGTACATTCATTCTTTGTCACGTTCACAGCATAAAAAAAAGAGAAAAAACCTCATACACAAAACTTAACCCCAACAACTACACAATTGGAACTGGACGGGACGACGGTATCACTCGCGACACATATCCTTGCAATAAAACAGAAAAATACGAATGAGGAGCGGGAAACATGTCCCAACTCCCATCACAAAACTTCACATGTCATTCGATTAATGCCAAATGGCGTAAAAAAAGAGAAAACAAAATTAGAACATTCAAATTCAAAACGACAACGACCACGTCCGTCACATCCACTTCGCGATTGTCTCAATCCTCCGTATGCAGATAAAGTACGGAACGGGGATGCAGGCCAGCATCCTTTAACGTCATAATCAAATCCAGGCTCAGCAAATTGCGACGCGGACATGTTGTTAGGATCTTGTACGGTTCGTCGGTATGTTCGGGAAATTTGGCCTCGACAAACACCTTTAAGGCGCGCAACTGCGACGTGCACGGCCAGTTGAGTTGCATGGAATTGCCATCGGGCAAGCGCAGCTGGAGCTGTGTCTTTTCTGCGAATTGAACAAAACAACAATTACGGGAAGAAATTAAACATTTTGTTTTTTCCGCAAATTACCATCCTCATCTTTGCCCAACCAGACTTTGTACTGATCGCGATTGTCCGCCGCTGTATCGGCAATGTCCGAAATGTAATCGTCGGAATTCTCATTGCCGTCCAAATCAAACTCTTCCGTATCCGAGCTGAGTATGATCACCTCCTTGTCTAAACGACGACGCTTAATGGGACGACGGCTGCGATTTTTCGCGTAATCATCCTCGCCACCCTCCGCCTCTTGCTCATCCTCCTCCTCGCTGTCCGAATTGTGCACCACAATCTCGGCCAATGAATTTTTAATGGCCAACTCCATTTGCTGTTCCTCCGACAATTCGGCAGCCGATTTTGTTGTTGTTGTCGTCGTCAATTTCCTGGCTTCCGTCGTCGTCGAGAGATCATGGGTGAATCGGACCGATGTAGACTCGGCCGATGGCTGAAGATAGAATAGACAAATGTCAAGTGGGATGTAAGGGGGGGGGGGGGGGCTATTATATAGTGCGGACGTACCTTTTCTTTATCGGCATCGTCGCTGCCATCCAACCGTGTACCGTTCTCTTTGAGGAAACTCTCCAGATCGCTTTTCAGTGCAACGGGCGTGCTGACATTCAACACTTTCTTTTCCTCGCCCGTGCGCGGATCAAGCAAGCCGATGTAGGGCGTGGTTTTGACGTGATAGAAGCACTGGAATTTGCTGCCCTCCAAACTGTCGATCGATGACTGTGTGTGTGTGTGTGTGTGTGAAAGAGACAGAAAACACGTGTGCTTTAAGATCGTAAATAAAAATGACGAGAAACAACAAAAGAAAAATCCATCACCTGCCAGAAGATGAAATGTCGTTTAATCAGTTCCCGGAGGGAGGCATCACTCCACACGTCCCGATTCAACACCTGACTCTGAAAGTCCACGTTGTTCTGCAAATTGATGAGAAGCCATCGATTTTGTCGCGTGGCATGCTCTCGCACTTCGTACACGGTGCCCGGCGATATGAGCTCGACGGGCGGACGGAAAAGATCTTCGAGTCGCGATCGTTTCAGGATACCCGAACCGCCAGCTCTTGCGCTGCTGACTACCACGGCCGCCCCGTCGTTTACCGGCACATTGGTCTCGTTGTCCAATCCATCGCCGCCGCCGCCGCTATCGCCCCCGCTGCCATTCGATGTCTTGTCGTAAAGTCGATTGAGAGCCTCCTCCTGAATGGCTGCCTCGCGGGCAAAATTGCGCAATGGGACAACCGTTTGGGACGGGACACGTCGCCTCCACATTCGGAAATTGTCACTTTCGGGCGTGACCAGTTGGTCGAATTGTGCCGGTATCGGACTACGAATGTTGTCCTCAGCGACTGCCGCGAATGAAGTTGCTGCCGGAGCAGCACTGCTCGCTACAACACTATCAGCATTTTGTGCCTGCCGGGCCATCCATCCGTCCAAGTGGTAATCAATGGCACGAGCCATGTTACCGCTATGTTCGGCCAGCAACTTTTTCGCCTCTTCGGTGGACAGACCTGTCGGGAAAACGGAGGGAGGGATTGTGAGTGTAAGGTTGGAATTGGGATACGACCAAAACTTGCCGGTCACTTCGATGATGCACTTGACGCTATTCGGGTCGACATCGACGATCGCTCGAAGCGGCTTGGGACTCGTAACATCCACATACGGCTCTTCTACCGGCGGCCACCCATTATTCGGATCGATATCTACGGAAACTTGATCCTCCTTGGGACTCGTAACATCCACATACGGCTCTTCTACCGGCGGCCACCCATTATTCGGATCGATATCTACGGAAACTTGATCCTCCTTGGGACTCGGAACATCCGCAAGCAGCTCCTCTTCCGACGGCTTCCCATTATTCGGATCGATATCGACGGGCGCTTGATCCTCCTTGGGACTCGCAACATCCGCAAGCGGCTCCTCTTCCGACGGCTTCCCATTATTCGGATCGATATCGACGGGCGCTTGATCCTCCTTGGGACTCGGAACATCCGCAAGCGGCTCCTCTTCCGACGGCTTCCCATTATTCGGATCGATATCGACGGGCGCTTGATCCTCCTTGGGACTCGGAACATCTGCAGGCGGCTCCTCATTTGCCTGCTCGGCGTCCTCCTTCAATTCTCGACTCTGGCGGCCGCTTTCCTCGGGCCCATCCTTTTCCGCTGACTCGGCATGTTCCGGGCCGGGATCTGGCGCGATCTGCTGTTGCTCAGTGTTCGCTTCTTGTTGTGACTCGTGCCCCTCCTTCTCGTCTATCGCCGGCTCACCTATCGGCGGCTTCACATTCACTATTTCTTCCATCGCGTGTTACAAAAGAAGACACCAACAAAAAAAAGCTTTTCAACGGTCCCGCTATCGCGAAAATTCACTTGTAAAATTCCGCACCTCAAATCCGCGCCAATTTCGCAGCGTCCTAACAGCAAGGAGTGACACAACACACTACCCCGCACGATGCAACGTTTCTAGTAAATAAACAAAATTTACCGCTAGGTCAGCTTGTGTCACTTGGACCTCGCCCCGCGACACCCTAAAGCGACGACAAAAAAAAAACAAAATTCTAACCAAATACTATGGTGCTGTCAAGACGCGAAAATGTATATGTCAAAACGCCAACTGTTCACAATAGGGGCCCCGTATGTCATTACAGCGGTGAAAGAAGCCAACAGCAAGAAGCCATTTTTGAAACAACAGAAAGAAGAAGAAAAAAAGAAGAGTAGTGATCTGATTGAGGCCATCTGGCCCTGGCCGGTTTGCCGAACCAACCAACCGTGTCAACCGTGGCAAGAAGAAGAAGACAAGAGGACTGGCAGAGAATTTCGTCGCCTGTTTTGTTTACAAATTTCCCGGCAACGTTTTTCCCTTTTGTTTTTCACACCATTTGTGCGTGTTGTGCTCTCGGAAAGAAATAGTTGTCAATTGTCAACGTGACAGAACACAGTGAACAATCGTGAGGTACCGCGCACAGCTGTACAGCGTCACGGACCGCTTCCTTTCTTTTTCGTTTGTTTTTGTGTGCACAAACGACACACCACACACGATTGTGACTTTCCCGTGAGTGCCACTTTCGTGCTGACGTGCAAAAAGATTTTGTTTGTGTAACAGCAGGCTGGGGAATTTTGATTTTGCTTTTTTCTTTCAAAATTTTCCCTGGGGTCCGTCGGTTGTCATTTTTGTTTCCCGTAGTTCCTGCCGTCGTCCTTCTACGAACTGTGACGCCCTCTTGCGGTTAAACGGCGAAACGTCATCAGCTGTCGCTATTTTCCTGCATTTCGTGACAATCGGCTGTCATTGCACCATTCGTGCACGCGGGGAGACGTGCGTGTAACAGACAGTGCGAGTGTGTGTCTGTGCGCGTGCGGTTGTGGTTGAGCGCACGCACTCTTTTTCACGTCACATGCGACTTTGAATGGTTTTTTCTCGCGACCTTCTTGACCGTCGCCCCCCTCAGTGACATCTAAGCGTGGAGAAAACCGGAAACGGGAGACAAAAATTGAAACCGTATTTGCATCCGCTTTAGATTCGCCCGAAAACGTGCCTGTGTGTGTGTGTGTGCGTGGTGGGCCCCTGTGCGCGATCGTCGGTAGTCGTGTTTCGTTGTATCATCAAAATTCCGAATGAGAGCGTGCGTGACTTGAATTCTACACACATACGCACACGAGACACGTTGCTCTCGCTCTTTCTCCGCGTAATTTTGGATTATCCGCATAGTGCGAGAGTTGGTGTGTGCGTGTGCGTAAATTTGTCGTGACACGACACGGGGCCTGGCCATCCGTCATCCATCAATCAGCCGCCCCCCTGGCCTTAAGCGTCATTTTGACATTTAGACGCGATTGTCACTTTGTTGTGCGTGCGGATTGCGTGTGTTGTGTGTCGTGTGTGCTCCCCCGTCTGATGAACTTTCCTTTTGATCTCCCCGAAAGCAGCACTCAAATAAGCACACACACGCACCACACAGTCGGCGAGAAAGCGGCAACGAAGCGATAGAACCAGAAAATTGAATGGGGCGACAGGACTTGATTTGTCTGGTCGTCCATCAGCACTGACAGCAATGGCAGCAATTGTCCTTGTTTAGATCGCCCGCAGGGGAAGAGCGGGTGTGTGTGTGGTCCCATCCTAGCCAGGAATGGCCACAGCAGCAACCGCAATTGTAGCAAAATCCGCGATAATTGTTGTCCCAACATCGTCGTCGTCTTTGCCCCTGGTCGGCGGCGCCTCCGCAGTCTCGTCCTCATCGAATGCTGTCGCCACTGCCCCTTCGTCACTAGTGGGATCCTCCTCGTTCCGCTCGTCGCGGCGTTCAGCGACCACCACTAGCAGCAGCATCAAAAACGCTGTCCCAGTACCGTGCGGAGGTGGTCGTGACACCGCCTCCTCTCAAATGCATTCGTCCGGCGGTGGCGGCGGCGCCACATCCTCGAGCGTTGGCACCTCGAAATCATCGTCGAATAGTCAGGGCTCGTCGCCGTCCGCGTCCAGTTGTGCCGCTCTCAAGGGCGCCCAACGTAAGCACAAAGATGAGACGAGCGGCAAGTCATCGTCGCTGTCGGCTCCATCTACGCCGTCGCGCAGTCTAAAGTGGAAGGTCGGCAACAATTTGAATGAAAGCCCCATATCATCGTCGTCGTTGTCCTCCTCCTCGGTCGCTTTCGCATCGTCGAATGACGGCGATGATGAGCGATCGCCCACGAAATCAACCTCGTCGCGTCTGTGCAGAACTCCGACATCCGCCAAATCCAACGCGAGCAGCTCCATCTCGTCGCCATTTGCGAATCTCCACCGAATGCAAGGTCGCCATTGGGGCGACTTCTTCACACACTACCCGACCAGTGACGAGGACGATATGGACGACGAAATTGCCGGCATCGAAATTGCCTGGCGACGTCGTCACTTTCGCGATCGGGGCACAGTCAATCGTTTGGATCACGTCGACATGGGCCTGTTTGCCCTCTGTCCGGAAACGGACCCCTTCCACGCTGTCATCTGTGATATTTGCAATTCTGTGGCCAAGCCGCAGGGATTGCGCCACCACATGCTACACCGGCACAACAGCAGTGTCACGAGCAGTCTTTCGTGCGCCACGTCGCGCAATAGCGGAGCAGCGACAAGTGCATCGTGGTCGGTGTCGTCGCAGTGGTCACCGCTGTCCGTGGCATCCGACTCGCATGCCACCCGATCCACAAGTTCCCTAAACTTACAAACGATCACCATCGTTTCCGCAAGCTCGTCGATCGCATCGTCGTCGGCGGGGGCGACAGCAACGACGGGCGGCGGCCGCAGCAACACGGAAAAGACTCCACGGCACGGCCCCCATCGTGAGAATTCACCGGTCGCGGGCGGTCATCATTCGCATTTGATCACGGCCGCCCATTCGTCCTCATCCTCCTCGTCGCCCTCGTCGAGCAGCTCCAAGTCCAAAAGCAAGTCCACGAGCAAGGTCAAGTCGAAAAGTCGCAAAAGCACGACGACCGTCAACAACTCGTCCAGCCGCTCGTCATCGGCCGCCCCGTCCCCCTCATCGTCGTCGTCGTCCGCCTCGAGTTTCTCAATCGGGAGCGGGAGTACACGTAACGCCAATGGGACTGCCGGCAGCGGCATCGCCCCTCCCATCGAGTCATCCGGCCAACCAGCGTCGTCGTCTGCATCGAATGGTGTTGCGTCCTCGCGCGCCTCGTCGCCCCTCACGATCATCGTGAACTCGTCGCCCCTCGCGCGAACTGCGACGCAGTCAGTTGGACCGGGACAAACGGTGAGTGCTCACTGCTTCATGCATTCTCCCCCACTACCATTGACCACCTTTCCCCCTTTCTGTTTACAGACAAACAACAAACAGTCAAAAGTGCCAGCCAGCGCCCTGCCCTCATCCACGACGTCGCCGTCTTCCTTTGATCTACGACCGAGCGTGAGCAGCACGGTGGGTGGTAGTGGCGGTGGTCCGAAAGCTACCGCCTCCAGTTCCGAAGTTGCGGCCGTTTCGTCATCATCCTCCTCGGTCACGTCGTCCAATTCAAATTGCTCGGTCTCCTCGTCGACGTCCTCTTCGTCGTCATCTTCATCGTCGTCGTCCTCCTCCTCGTCGTCATCCTCTTCCAGTTCCTCCTCCTCGTCGGCAACGTCAACAGTCGGTGTGGTTCCCGCGGCGCCAAATGCTTCAAACGTATTGGCGGTGGCGGCGGCCTCAACCGCCCCCGTTGCGTCATCATCGCGTCGAACCTACGCCCGTTGCAAAAGCTCGTCGGTGGATCGAAAAAACGTGCCGATCAAGGAGCGTGAGTACGACGCCAACAAACATTGCGGCGTGATATCGGCCGACTCGTCACGACCGTGCACGCGATCGCTCACCTGCAAGGCCCACTCGCTGTCCATGCGACGACTTGTGTCCGGACGTAGCAAGTCCTTTGATAAGCTTCTGGCCGATCAGCGTGCGGCCCGCGAACAACCGCAATCGTCGAAGTCGCGGGTAAGTTACTGACACACACAATCACATTCCCTCTGATTTTTTTTTCTTACCTTCCAGCAGGCAATACTCGAGCTGGAATCGTCCAATTCGTCGTCGAGTCTGGACCATGGCAGCGTCAGTAGCAATTCCAATCTATCGGTCGAGGTGCAGGCCTCGTCCACGGCCTCGTCACAATCGTCCGTTGCCGTTGCAACGACCACATCTTCGAAATTGTCAACCACGCCCCCCATTGCAATTGTCACGGCCGCTAGTAGCACCACTACCAACACAGTCACGCCCATGTCGAAAGCCAATATGCAAACGGCAGCCATAACGGTAGCGCTCGCCCCCACAACGACGGCAATGTGTAGCGTGACAACGACCATGGACAGCCAGGATGCAGTGGCGAGCGCCGGACCCTCTCTCACCACCAGCGAAATGCTCGATGCAGGCACTCAGCTATTCGGCGCGGGTCGCCAGCAGCAACAGCCTTTGAAACGTGCTCGAAGCGGCGACGAATCCTCACCAACACAATCGTCACTGGACGATCAGATAGACGCAACGATGCAACCAATTACGACCGCCGCGGGCTGTGACATGGACCAATCCGACCCGGCCCCGAAACGACTGCGCGAAAATAACACGGACGCGACGACTGTCGAAAATGAGCGCCAGCTGTTTCTAATGGTCCAACAAAAAGTGGCGCAAAAGAATAAAATGCTGTTTCGTAATCCCAATGTACCTGCTGCGGACACTGAGGTCACGATAACTGACACCACGATATTAGTGAGCGATAGCGACCTGTCGCCGGATGACGGTTTGCCACCGTGGATTCTTGCACCCGGCTCGTCGATGAACGGCAATGAACTGCATAACGTGTGGTATGGCCCGCCAAATTACCGCTCCGTTCCGCCGTATGTGCGCGACCCATCGACCGTGCCCGATCCGTATCCGCCCGTCCAATTTCTGGAAGCGACATCATCCGCCGAGCCGCAATTCCTAAGTCCGACGCCGGCCAGTACGACATCGACGACGAATCAAACGACGGTCATAATCGATGGCGGTCAAATATCATCGGCCACAGACTTGGACACAACACTATCGACATCCATTGATGAGTGGGCGCCCACTATCTCGGACACCACGTCACGAAATGAAACGTCATCAGACGATCATCCCGGTCTCTTGGAATTGCTCTCGCCCGCTCGATCGCGTGTTTCGCTCGATGATCACCCGTTGCCATCCGGCGCCACGTTGTCCTCATCGTCGTCGAGCAACGAAAAGGAGAACTCCATGTTTGATGAGGGGACGACAATGACGACGTCGATGACGACGTCATCGTCGTCGGGCGCATCGTCACCCGTCTACTGTTACGGGCGATTGCCCAAACCGATGCACGTCAACACCTTTGGACTGGTGAAAATACGTGGTGCGACGCATTTTCGCAAAACTATTTTGTCCACACGACGACAATTCTTTCGTCGCGACAACGGCTTAATCATCAAACAGCTGGACAATTGTGTCGCGGACTCGTGTCAGAAGAGTGGCGGCGCTACAAATTCGCCGGGAGGAGCTGGTGGGGGTGGCGGCGGCGGCGGTGGATCGTCACGTAATAGTCTAATGATCGGAACAAACGCCAACGGTCCACTGAAGAATGCCAAACAGACACGTCGTCAAAATTCCAGCCATTCGCCGGTGATTGGTGGCGGTAGCGGTGGTGCTGGTGTCGGCGGTGTTGCACCCAAGCGGCAATCGGTCAATTATATGGCAACGACATCGATGCAAACATCGTCGCCCACGTCACCCTTTTACAAGCGCTACAACAGTAGCGCGGCGAATGCAGCGGGCGCGAAAGTGCGTCCACAAAAACGTAGCATTATAATGGTGCCGCGTCACGCTGCGGCGTCGGCTGCCGCTCAACCGAATTTGTCAAAAACGTGCGCCATTCTACAGTCACAAATCGTACATAAGCTTGCGGAACAATTGTTGGGATTCAAAAAATCATCGTCAGGCTCGTCGGTCGGATCGACGTCGTCGTCCGCCTCCTCATCCTCCTCGGCCGTTGCTGGCGTGCGAAATACACCCAAGCCGACCGCCAACCACAATAACTGTAAGTTGTCGTCGTCATTCATTTCATTCAAAGCCCTACATTAATTTGATAAAAACAAAAAAAAAAACATAAAAACAAAAGTAGTAATAGCAGTGACGGACATTTGCCATTATCATCCCCATCAGCAGCGTTCCAAATTGCAGAGCAACCAACCGCATCAGTCACTGTCACCACCGGCACCGCATCAACATCATCATCGACACCGTCGTCGTCGTCGACCCACGTCGACGGTGAAGCCATAAGAGACATGCCCTACAATAGAAACATCGCCAATTATCGTATCATTTCCAATCCGCCCTATAACTATGCAACAATCGGCACGGCATCTCGTAACAATGTTCAACAGCAGCACGCCCCGTCCCAACAATCTCGGCTACACTCCAGTCCACTTGCAACGGCTTCGCCGTCCATGATTGTAATGAGTGCCCGATCAGCGACAAATGATAATGGTGTCGTTGTAGGCGGTCGTCGTGTTACTGTCACCGCCACTGCCGCCACCACCGCCGTGTTGGGAGGCGGAGCAACATCATCGTCATCATCATCATCGATTGGCCAATCCAATTCGGGACGAATCACCAATACGATCGCGAAAAATATGACGAGAATTTAAGCAAAAGTGCGATGTAAGTTTTTTTTTTTTACATATTTATTTTCCTCGAGTGAGTGTGTGCGCTGAGAGCATACACTCCCGCCTCCGCCCCCATCCTCTAAATTCTTCGTTCTAGAATATTTTTTGTTTTTAAATTAGATTTAAGTAAACAGTGTATACTATAAATAGGAGAGAAAAAGTATAAAAGGTTTAGTTTAAAAGTTGTATAGAGAAAGATTTGAAATTTGATCTGAAAATGCCCGCGCCTCCCTCTAAATGAATATTTCCGCGCGCGCCCGGTAAGGTAAGCACCAACCAGACGACAACCGGGGGGCGGAGGAAGGGCGGACTCGTTTAAAGAGGCGGCCGAAACAAAGAAATTGCAAAAATAGCGCTAGTTTAATTTTTTTTTGTATACTATACATAAACATTATAGGATATTATTAATTGTAACGGATATTTATATGCATATAGTTATATATATTGTCGTACATATACATCTATCTATATATATACACACATACATAAATACAAAGTAATTAAATTGAAACGAATTCCACATACACACATACACGACAAGGAAAAGTAGAAGGAAAAAAATATAAAGGAACCGATGAACCAAACTAAAGTGAAGATCTCCCCCTCGTTTCTTTTTTGTTTTTCATATATTTATTGTATTCATATAGACACATTGCCCGCGTTCACGTTCCGCAACGTTGTAATTGCGGTAAGGATTTTCCCTCCACCCAACCATAAACTCTTCACCCGAACGACTTGTTTTGCGGTTGTCATGTATTAAACAGCTGACAGCCGATTCGCTATTGAATTTCAAACAAAACTTCAATTAAATTCACGACGATTTCAGGGAAAAATTAAAAACACTCCAAAATCGCCACAAATTTGTGTTGCTCCGGTGTAAATAAGCACACAAGACGCCATGTAAAAATCAAGAAAACGAAAATTCACACCATCTGACAGTCACACGCAATACGTCAACTAACAACTGTCGAATACGCTAATACCCCTTACACCCCCCATTGACCGGAAATCAACCAGGAAAAATTTCTGGTTAATTTCCCTCGATGTCTGGTTGGGCAAACGCAAACTGAAACGGAGCGTCCACAAGAGAAATCAGTCAAACTGTTTGCAATTGCGTTTAAAACGTTGCGGGACCTGAAGCCACCCATTAAGTTCTTTTCGTTTGTCTCCCTTTCTTTTTCTATTTCTATTATTTTCGCTTTAAAAACTGACGACGACCGATACGAATTGGACTCGCTAGGGTCCTGGAAATTGGGCGTTTGAATGGAAACTCCCAATTTACACGACCCTGAAATACGGGGACGGCGAAATGCTCACTGCGGATGCAGATTCTATCTCTAAATCGACGATTGGCCACTTTATTCATCGTTCCAATGAACATAGCGCACCTCTCTCTCTCGTGATAGTTCCAATGAACATAGAGCACCTCGTGATCGTTCCAATGAGCATAGCGCACCTCTCTCGTGATCGTTCTAATGAGCATAGCGCACCTCTCTCGTGATCGTTCCAATGAACATAGCGCACCTCTCTCTCTCGTGATCGTTCCAATGAACATAGCGCACCTCTTTCCCGTGATCGTTCCAATGAACATAGCGCACCACTCTCGTGATACCGTTACAATGGTGGGGGGATCTGTAACGAGATCACGTGAGAGAAGTGCACTATGTTCATTGGAACGATGGATAAGTCGACGACAATGCACAATTGTCGGCCATTTTTAATTCATCGGCCAGTGAACATGGAGTGCCTCTCCGTTCTCCTTCAAGAGACGTGTGATCCCCAATACACTGGTTTTCTTCGCCCCCTCTATCAGCAGGGTGAATGTTTCTCTCTCTCTCTCTGGAACTCGGCCGATAGGATACAACCCCCCTCTTTCCAGTGTCGATGAATTTTGTGCCCGTCTTTGCAGAAAACCCTTGGACGACAGACACATTGGAATTGGGTTTGAGAGGGAGAGAGAGAGAGAGAAAGAGAGAAAATGTCTGGTCGCCTGGGTTGCCTGCGTTTAATTATTTTTTTCTTGCGGCCGAATTTTGGATGTTTGACGATAATTACTCTCAGCTGCCAAAACAACAACGTACGTTCGCCCTAGCATCGCGATCGCTTCAGCATTCGTTTTGGATCATTCATTATGGGTTTACCGACTTTTGGGAGAATTCTCTCTATTTGATTAGAGAGAATTCCCAAAAAGCTCGAGAAATTTCCGCTTTGGGATCTATACAACCCTCCCAACCCGCGTGGGGGTTTTCTTATCACCCTGAAGCCGAAAATGGACGGACTACCAAAAGCCGGAAATATCACAATTAAGATTATTCTCTCTAATTGCAATAGAGAGAACTGACCGGTTAATGCCAAATCCATCCGCACACGTCAATTTCAATAGAACGGACGGTTGGAAATGCGCAAAAGGAGAATTTCTTTTCGCACGTTCGTATAAAGTTGACGTTGTGCCGTTGAGTTGGCGGTGCGCATGAGCATGATAAAAGGAAAAGACTAGATATCGCCTTGCGCATGTCGGCTCTCTGAATACCTACGTCACACGCTCATACTGCTGTATGAATACTTAGTTTTTGGCTTTCATCTCTGAAACTATTAATCGTAGCAAAAAACTTTCTGAGGCGAAATTGAAGATCACGAAAATATACACAAGAAATGCCTGAACGATTTTTTTTTTAGCAGCCGGCGCAGCGCGCACATGACATTGTTGTTGTCAATTTGGATTTGGACAATTGTTACAACAACAATGCCAGGTGCGCGCTGCGCGAGCTGCTCTGCCTACGACGCAATGTGCAGCCGGCCTTCTTAGGCTTGCGATTTTATTTAATTTTTCTTTTTTGTTTGTCCCTTTTTTATTTTATTTCTGTCGTGTTTTTTTTTTTTTGTTTCTTTTAATTATTTATCTCGTTTATTTTTATTTATTATATAAACAACAATCTTCTCCCCGCTCCCCCTTTTCACGGCTCTTCTTAAACACTTCGACGCCGTGTGAATTTTGTCTATTGCGAGGGATTACGCGCCTAAAGAAATAAATTAAAAAAAAAAAAAAAAATAAATAAAAATGTGTCGTTTTTAAGGAAAAAAAAGTGAAAAAATCTATATATATATATAAAAATACACTGTACTAAGAATAAAAATAGCAAAAAAAAATATTTTAAAAATCGAACAAAATAAACAGAAAATCCACAAAAAAAAAATAATCTACAAAAATATACATGTATAGAAATTTAGGAAAAACAAAAAGAATTGAAAAGGAATGTACCGAAAAATATGTGTGTGTAGTCAAAGAAAAGAAAAAACAACAACAAAAGTAAAAATAAAACACTCTACTGAATTCAATGGAATCCTTCTGTATCTCTGTATATTACCAGCCAAAAAAAAGCATTAAAAACTTAAAAACAACTGAAAAAACTTTTTTCTTATTCTATTTGTTATTTGTTTTGGATCCTCTGAAGAATATTCTCTAGAAAAATTGAAAATTGTGTGTGTGTGTGTGGGGGCAGGGCCGTCGAGAGCCGCACCGGGCCCCGGGGCATGGGCTCCTTTTGTATTTTAGTCAAAAAAAAAAAGCAAAGGCTATAGCCTTGTCCTTTTTTTGGGCTGTTTTTTTGTTTTGCGAACAGGGCCGTATGATGCATTCCCCCATGATTTCTGACAGTTGGCGAGTCAGAAATCGGAAAATGTTTTTCCGTGCGCAAGGATTCGGAAAGGACGAAGCGCGCGAATCGTATTTCCGGCGACCGGATGCAGGCGTGTGGGGTGTCATATCAAAGAGGACCTCGAGTACATTGCATTTCCGAAAGAAAATCCTGGAAAATCGAAATTTTGTATTTTAGTCAAAAAAAAGCAAAGGCTATATATAGCCTTGTCCTTTTTTTGGGCTGTTTTTTTGTTTTGCGAACAGGGCCGTATGATGCATTCCCCCATGATTTCTGACAGTTGGCGAGTCAGAAACCGGAAAAGGTTTTTCCGTGCGCAAGGATTCGGAAAGGACGAAGCGCGCGAATCGTATTTCCGGCGACCGGATGCAGGCGTGTGGGGTGTCATATCAAAGAGGACCTCGAGTACATTGCATTTCCGAAAGAAAATCCTGGAAAATCGAAATTTTGTATTTTAGTCAAAAAAAAGCAAAGGCTATATATAGCCTTGTCCTTTTTTTGGGCTGTTTTTTTGTTTTGCGAACAGGGCCGTATGATGCATTCCCCCATGATTTCTGACAGTTGGCGAGTCAGAAACCGGAAAAGGTTTTTCCGTGCGCAAGGATTCGGAAAGGACGAAGCGCGCGAATCGTATTTCCGGCGACCGGATGCAGGCGTGTGGGGTGTCATATCAAAGAGGACCTCGAGTACATTGCATTTCCGAAAGAAAATCCTGGAAAATCGAAATTTTGTATTTTAGTCAAAAAAAGCAAAGGCTATATAGAGCCTTGTCCTTTTTTTGGGCTGTTTTTTTGTTTTGCGAACAGGGCCGTATGATGCATTCCCCCATGATTTCTGACAGTTGGCGAGTCAGAAACCGGAAAAGGTTTTTCCGTGCGCAAGGATTCGGAAAGGACGAAGCGCGCGAATCGTATTTCCGGCGACCGGATGCAGGCGTGTGGGGTGTCATATCAAAGAGGACCTCGAGTACATTGCATTTCCGAAAGAAAATCCTGGAAAATCGAAATTTTGTATTTTAGTCAAAAAAAAGCAAAGGCTATATATAGCCTTGTCCTTTTTTTGGGCTGTTTTTTTGTTTTGCGAACAGGGCCGTATGATGCATTCCCCCATGATTTCTGACAGTTGGCGAGTCAGAAACTGGAAAAGGTTTTTCCGTGCGCAAGGATTCGGAAAGGACGAAGCGCGCGAATCGTATTTCCGGCGACCGGATGCAGGCGTGTGGGGTGTCATATCAAAGAGGACCTCGAGTACATTGCATTTCCGAAAGAAAATCCTGGAAAATCGAAATTTTGTATTTTAGTCAAAAAAAAGCAAAGGCTATATATAGCCTTGTCCTTTTTTTGGGCTGTTTTTTTGTTTTGCGAACAGGGCCGTATGATGCATTCCCCCATGATTTCTGACAGTTGGCGAGTCAGAAACCGGAAAAGGTTTTTCCGTGCGCAAGGATTCGGAAAGGACGAAGCGCGCGAATCGTATTTCCGGCGACCGGATGCAGGCGTGTGGGGTGTCATATCAAAGAGGACCTCGAGTACATTGCATTTCCGAAAGAAAATCCTGGAAAATCGAAATTTTGTATTTTAGTCAAAAAAAAAGCAAAGGCTATATATAGCCTTGTCCTTTTTTTGGGCTGTTTTTTTGTTTTGCGAACAGGGCCGTATGATGCATTCCCCCATGATTTCTGACAGTTGGCGAGTCAGAAACCGGAAAAGGTTTTTCCGTGCGCAAGGATTCGGAAAGGACGAAGCGCGCGAATCGTATTTCCGGCGACCGGATGCAGGCGTGTGGGGTGTCATATCAAAGAGGACCTCGAGTACATTGCATTTCCGAAAGAAAATCCTGGAAAATCGAAATTTTGTATTTTAGTCAAAAAAAAGCAAAGGCTATATATAGCCTTGTCTTTTTTTTGGGCTGTTTTTTTGTTTTGCGAACAGGGCCGTATGATGCATTCCCCCATGATTTCTGACAGTTGGCGAGTCAGAAACCGGAAAAGGTTTTTCCGTGCGCAAGGATTCGGAAAGGACGAAGCGCGCGAATCGTATTTCCGGCGACCGGATGCAGGCGTGTGGGGTGTCATATCAAAGAGGACCTCGAGTACATTGCATTTCCGAAAGAAAATCCTGGAAAATCGAAATTTTGTATTTTAGTCAAAAAAAAGCAAAGGCTATATATAGCCTTGTCCTTTTTTTGGGCTGTTTTTTTGTTTTGCGAACAGGGCCGTATGATGCATTCCCCCATGATTTCTGACAGTTGGCGAGTCAGAAACCGGAAAAGGTTTTTCCGTGCGCAAGGATTCGGAAAGGACGAAGCGCGCGAATCGTATTTCCGGCGACCGGATGCAGGCGTGTGGGGTGTCATATCAAAGAGGACCTCGAGTACATTGCATTTCCGAAAGAAAATCCTGGAAAATCGAAATTTTGTATTTTAGTCAAAAAAAAGCAAAGGCTATATATAGCCTTGTCCTTTTTTTGGGCTGTTTTTTTGTTTTGCGAACAGGGCCGTATGATGCATTCCCCCATGATTTCTGACAGTTGGCGAGTCAGAAACCGGAAAAGGTTTTTCCGTGCGCAAGGATTCGGAAAGGACGAAGCGCGCGAATCGTATTTCCGGCGACCGGATGCAGGCGTGTGGGGTGTCATATCAAAGAGGACCTCGAGTACATTGCATTTCCGAAAGAAAATCCTGGAAAATCGAAATTTTGTATTTTAGTCAAAAAAAAGCAAAGGCTATATAGAGCCTTGTCCTTTTTTTGGGCTGTTTTTTTGTTTTGCGAACAGGGCCGTATGATGCATTCCCCCATGATTTCTGACAGTTGGCGAGTCAGAAACCGGAAAAGGTTTTTCCGTGCGCAAGGATTCGGAAAGGACGAAGCGCGCGAATCGTATTTCCGGCGACCGGATGCAGGCGTGTGGGGTGTCATATCAAAGAGGACCTCGAGTACATTGCATTTCCGAAAGAAAATCCTGGAAAATCGAAATTTTGTATTTTAGTCAAAAAAAGCAAAGGCTATATATAGCCTTGTCCTTTTTTTGGGCTGTTTTTTTGTTTTGCGAACAGGGCCGTATGATGCATTCCCCCATGATTTCTGACAGTTGGCGAGTCAGAAACCGGAAAAGGTTTTTCCGTGCGCAAGGATTCGGAAAGGACGAAGCGCGCGAATCGTATTTCCGGCGACCGGATGCAGGCGTGTGGGGTGTCATATCAAAGAGGACCTCGAGTACATTCCATTTCCGAAAGAAAATCCTGGAAAATCGAAATTTTGTATTTTAGTCAAAAAAAAGCAAAGGCTATAGCCTTGTCCTTTTTTTGGGCTGTTTTTTTGTTTTGCGAACAGGGCCGTATGATGCATTCCCCCATGATTTCTGACAGTTGGCGAGTCAGAAACCGGAAAAGGTTTTTCCGTGCGCAAGGATTCGGAAGGGACGAAACGCGCGAATCGTATTTCCGGCGAGCGGATGCCGGCGTGTGGGGTGTCATATCAAAGAGGACCTCGAGTACATTCCATTTCCGAAAGAAAATCCTGGAAAATCGAAATTTTGTATTTTAGTCAAAAAAAAGCAAAGGCTATAGCCTTGTCCTTTTTTTGGGCTGTTTTTTTGTTTTGCGAACAGGGCCGTATGATGCATTCCCCCGTGATTTCTGACAGTTGGCGAGTCAGAAACCGGAAAAGGTTTTTCCGTGCGCATGGATTCGGAAAGGACAAAGCGCGCGAATCGTATTTTCGGCGACCAAAAGTGGGCGTTTGTGATGTCACATCAAAGAGAACCTCGAGTACATTCCATTTCTGGTAAAAAAAAATTTCTACGCAAGAATTCGCAAAGGACGAATCCTGCGAATTATATTTTCCTTGGCCAAGTATAGGCATGTTGGGTGTCATATGAAAGAAGACGTCGAGTGCATTCTATTTCTGGTGCTCTTTCTGATACGCGCGATGGATGGAAATATGGTTTGCAGGATTCGTCCTTTCCGATTCCTTGCGCAAAAGAAAATACTTTTCGGTTTCTGACTCGCCAACTGACAGAAATCATGGGGGGAATGCATCATGCGGTCCTATTTGCAAAACAAAAAAAAACGGCTCAAAAGAAGGACAAGGCTTGAGATGAGAGCCTTTGCTTTTTTTCCCCAAAAAAAAAATAAATTTTCGATTTTCCGGGATTTTTCTCCGGAAATGGAATATACTCGAGGTCCTCTTTGATATGACACCCCACTCGCCTACTTCCGGTCGCCGAAAATACAATTCGCGCGTCCTTTCCGAATCCTTGCGCACGGAAAACCCTTTTTCGGTTTCCCACTCGCCAATTGCCAGAAATCATGGGGAAATACATTACTTATCGCTACTCGCAACACAAAAAAAACAACAGCCCAAAAAATCAAAGCCTTATCCTTTTTTGATCAGGTTTCGTCCCTTTCGAATCCTTGCATTTTTTTTGTGTTTTTTATTTTATTCCCAGACTATTCTCATTGATGGCGTGAGTATTCAGCATTTTCCTTCCCTAAACATTCCGGGTACGAACATTCCCGGCTTGGCAGTCGTGCACAACTCCACACTCTAAAAAGCGAGCCTTAGGAAAAGGGTTTTCAGTCTTATGTGAGGGTCGTCTCTGATATATTTTTAACCTTTTCCGGTGGGCTCACCGCGCGCTTCGCGCGCACCTCGCCTTCCAGTATTTCTGCAGCGCCCCAAAGAGCGCTGCCTTGTCCTCGAAAGGTTTTCAAGGTCCGGGGAAAATGGTTACAAATTTATAAAAATCGTCTCTGATTTCATTCTTACAATTTTCATCCCCCCTCAGGTGTTTTCAAGAACAAGGCAGCGCTCCTTGGAGCGGTGAGCCAGTAGAGAAGGATTACAGATATATCAGAGACGATCCTCAAAAGGCTGAAAACTAGTTTTTTCAAGGCTCATTTTTTTCAACCTTTTGAGGATCGTAGCCAGTAGAGAAGGATTACAAATATATCAGCGACGATCCTTACAAGATTGAAAACTCGTTTTTTTCCCCGTGTCCTTGAAAACCCCCGGGGAGGGATGAAATCAGAGACGATTTTCATAAATTTGTAACCATTTTCCCCGGATTCCCACAGCATTTGTCCTGATTCTCTCTCTTCATCAACAGCGCCGAGGCATCTTTTGCCGCCACGTACTCTCACGTGCAGATCCCAAGTCCACGATGGGCCATTTTGTTTGCCTCCGCCAATTCTCCGTGGCAGAGTCAAAGAGATCCGCGATCTCTTCCAGATCCCTTCGAGCCGAGCTAACCATCGGACCATTTTGTCGGCGTCCGCCATTTTAATTTTATTGGCCAGTGAACATCCGGAGACAGGAGATGCAGTAACCGATCCCCTCCAAGTCGACGATGCAACAGTGTCAGTGTCTTCTCAGTCATTTTTTCCCCCCGATTGGCCAATGAACTGCCCGCATTCCCCTACATTTCCAACAGTATTCACGATAAGTGCTGCCATGTTGTCGGAGAATAGAGTTCGTAGAGTTCGCTCCTTGAAACGCTGATCGCATCTGATAAATGTATTTGTAATTATTTTTCGGTAGATATATTGTATTTGACCGGGGAACGCATCATGGTTCACGCCTTAACTAATAGTGGCTTTACCGCTGTAGCGTATAAGGCAAGCGCGAGAAGCGAGCGTTCTATGCCGCTATACTGAGGGTTACAAACCCTTAAGGTCGCCACACATGATCGCGCAGAACCACGACCGAACCTCCGTCGAACCGTCAAATTTCATAGAACATTGGAAATGAGGAGAATTTTATTTCCCCACGTTCTGTTGGTTTTGACGTGGTTCGATGGGTGCTCGCGACCAAAATGCTTGCCGTGTGTGGCGACCTTTAATCCGCAGAGGTCGCGTAGCGAGCCGAGCCCATGCACGGGAAGTGCGAAATCATCATCTCAATTTAAAACCCACTAATAGTCAAAGACGCGAACCACTATAAGTCGCCAGGTGAATTAAGAATGTTCCTCATTTCAAATTGCCTCACCGCGCACCTCGCCACTCCGCAGTGTTTCAGCAGCGCTGCCTTATCCTTGAAAACCTCTGCGAGATGAAAGGCTTCCTTTAGGATTCAGAGATGCTTCTTCTGAAGTGATGAAGAGAGTGTTGCACCCCCAGCCAACTATGGAGAACAAGGCAGCGCTGCTGAAGTACCGTGGAGGCAAAGTGCGCGCAAAGCACGCGGTGAGCCGTAGGAAAATCAGAGATGAAGCTCATTAATTTATAACCAATTTCCTCTCCTCCTTCGGATATTTTTGCAGCGCTCCGAGGAACGCTGCCTTATCTTTGAAAATCCCTTGGGGAGTGGCAGGCTTCCCTAGTATTCAGAGACCTCAACAAGCGGCAAGAGATGCCTCTTGCCTCTTGCGGTGAAGAGAGCGTTACAACCGCAGCTAACTGTCAAGGCCAAGGCAGCGCTCCTTCCTTGGAGCGAGTCATAGAAAAAGGTTTTCAATATTGTGAGAATCGTCCCTGACATATTTAATATTTGTAACCCTTTTCTGCTGGCTCACCCAGAGGCGATTGTCATAAATTGGGGAATCCTAATCCTGCAGGTCCTCATGCAGATCCTCTCTATAAGTCGAGCCATTTTGTCGGCGTCCGCAATTTTGTTTTAAACCGCCGGTGAACGTAGCGCACTCCCCGCTCTCCATGAATCTCTTCCAGATCCCCATCAAGTCGGTTATTTTGCATTCATCGGCCAATGAACATAGCGTTCCCCTACATTTCCCACGGTAATCATGAAAAGTGTTGCCATCCATGTTGTTTTTTCAAAGCGAAGTAACCCCGAATCCTTGAGGCAGTCTCTCATCTTGCAAGGGGAAGGCAACGCTCCTTGGAGTGCTGCTGAAATACGGGGAAGGAAGAGTTGAAAGCGGTTAAAATTATATTAGAGCCGAGCCACGTAAGTTTGTAACCGTTTTCCTCGAATTCCTCCAATTCGATTTGTTGATCATATATGGCAGCACTTGTGACGATCGCCGTTGGAAATTGCCCGATGGGGGGAGAGAAATGACTGACGCACACTAACACTGTTGCATCGTAAACTTAAAGTGGGGGTCTGTTCAAGAGCGCGTCTGCATGGAAAATATGAAGAGGCACGCGCTACGTTCATTGAACGTTGAACAAAAAATGTCCGCCACTTGTACACCGTTCGCCGTGTTGGACGACCTAGTAACACCTGAAGAAGATCGTTAAGAGAGAGGATGCCTCAATCAATAGGCAAGTCGTGGACTGAGCTGAAAGCGACGGCCATGAACAGGACGAGGTGGAAAGAAGGCGTGGGTAATGTCGTATGCCCCACAAGGGGTTAGCAGGAACCAAAGAGCGTATGTGTAGAGTGCAGCGGATTCGTGGTGGAAATTCGCGGCGCGTTGTGAACATCCTCGTAAGACGCTGCGGAAAATTTCGCTGTGGATTCGCCGCGGATTTTCCCGTTGGTGCGGTAATCACTTAATGCGTGTTCGTTAATTTTCTCTTTTGCGGCAAACCGTAAGTAGAAATTAGCCCTTAGAGGGGCGGCGAGATCACATGTTCAGTTTCTTCAAGGAGTGTGGTGAGATGTGCTACGTTCATTGGTCGACGGGAATAAAATGGCGGACGCCGATAAAATGGCCAATCGTCGATTGGTCGGCGCCGACAAAATGGCTTATCGTTGACTTAGAGTTGGCGGGGATCCGTTGTGAAATACGAAAAATGTGCGAGGAGTGAGCCCATGAAAGAGGGTTTCAACCATATGAGGATCGTCTCTGGCCACGTTTATACCGTAGAACTAAAAGGCGATTTAACTAAAATCGTTTTAGTGTTAGTACTTGTTGGTGAAGTTTTTATACCGACCATACGGAGAGGTACTTCTTCTTCTTCTTTCTCCGTTGACAGCACAGATAAATTTGACAGAAATACATTTTTTACGATAGAAAAGGACTTTTTCCTGCCCGTGATCACGCACCGCACTTTCCTGAAATTGTAAACGAAACAAACGCCGAACAAAAAAAAAACGACAACAAAGGAAACGTCAATCATCGCGTCAACATTAGCGATGACAGCGACATAGTCCCAATTTTTTTAGTTCAGTTCTGCATCGCAAGTAGAGATAAGCCAAATCCAAAACTAACTAAATCGATACGTTTATATCGTCAGGAGTTAGATCGATTTAGTTAGATCTCGAAGATAGTCCCGCGATATAAACGTAGTGTCTGATGAATTTGCAACCGTTTTCAACTCTGGCTCACCTTGTCCACCTCCCCCCTCCCCCCCTTGGGGGGATGAAAGGCTTCCCCTAGGATTTAGAGTCAAGAGATGCTTCTAAGAGCGCGTTGACATGATCAAACTACGATTTGACAAACTAGCATTTGATGAAAAGTTGAACACCGTCCAACTACGGTTTGACAGAAGCACAAGACATCAAACCAGTTTGACATGGAGTTGACACGTTCAAGTAGGTGGTTTGTGTGTGTCAACGCGCTTTAAACTGATCAAGCGAGCGTTAAACGTCACGCGTGATACTAGATGGCGCTACTAAATTCCAAATTTAAATTTTTTTGGATTTGAATTTTGTTCTGAGTTAGTAACGGACGGATATAACGGTACACATACCGGCATTTAATCATCTTGTGTCTGTGTGACATTGGACACTCGTGAATTTCGTGTATGGTCGTCGCCTCATCGCCTTCCTCTCCTTCGTGTGTGTATATTGTGCTGGTCATAGTACAAACACACGATGATATTTTCCAGTGCACATTCAAAGGGCGCATGCTTGCCTGGTGGGGCGGGGAGGGGGTGGATTATTATGAGAAGGTGAATTACAACCACCCCGTCGTATGAAGGGGCGACAAAAGCTGTACGTTTGCGCACCAAACGATGATTTCACGACGAAATCCGCGTCCGTGAATAAAACGAAACGAACGAAAAAATAGCAAAGTAGGGGAGCAGACATACACAGAACAATGAATATTATACGTGAAATTCCTGCGGGAAGACGAAGAAGAAGAGAGCACCGCCCGATGCGGTCACACGATCTATGGAGACTCGTGTGTCCGTGCGCGTGTCTTTGATGCGCGCTCTGTGCGTTTCTTCGTCCTTTTTTATAAAAAAATATACGAGAGTGGGGCGCGCGATTTTTTCTCGGGCGGGGAAAGAGAGCGGCATGCAATCACACGGCAGCACCACACAATTTGTTAGTTAGTTAGCCGTTAAAGCTTGATCCCTACTACCATTTTAGCACACACGAGCAGCGAGCGTGTCATACAGGCAAACGCACGAAGAGGCACACACTATCGGGGATTAGGCCGCAGTGCATACTGCAAAGAGTGAGTGGTGAGTGGGTGCGCGCGTGTGTGATTAAAAAAAAAAAAAAAAGAAAATAAGAGAGAAAATACACGACAACAAACGGGCCGAGAAAAGAGAAAATTCGGAAAAAGTCAAGTCGACCGTGAAAATCGCGCCCGTCATCCTCCGCGCCCCGTAAATATGGGAACTGGTGGGATCTCTGAATATAATATACACGTGCGCGTGTCTTCGTTCTAGAGGATTGCATCCGCCGTCGTTGCGCCTACTCCTCCATAAATCCTTCTATAAATCTCCCTCGGATTGCGCGGAGAGCTTTGACTGCCGAACCGAACCTGCGAGGTCTTCCTAGAGGTCTCTGAGCAATTAGAGAGCGAGAGAAAGAGAGGAGAGAGAAATAAAAAATCAGAACCCGAGGTCCTTTATATAGTCCTTAACTCGGTTCGCTCTCTCGGTTCGTACCTACTCGTGTTGTGTCTCTCTCGTGCCCGTGTGTTGTCGTCGAGGCGAAACACCGCGAAGAACTCGCAACAACAAAAACGGAGAGTGTCGTCGTGTCGCGCGTGAGTGTGTGTGTGTGAATCTGACGCCCCCGCTCCGTTCGCCCGCCCCCCCACCCCCCTTCTTCCCTTCGCCCTTCATCTCGCTCGCATTATAGCGCTGGCCGACCGACCGACCAAAAATCCTCTTTAAACAGCGCGCGTACGTCCCAATAGAGAGACTCTGTCTGCCACAGTCAGCCTGACCGTGCGTCCCCGTGAATTTCGTGTGTGCGTGGGGGGACCTTTATACAATATTTCCGCTTTTTATATATATTCACGTACGAGTACACACATATAAAAATAAAAAATAAAAATCCCGTCAAAAGTGTGTTTTTTTTTTTGCTGTTCTGGTGCTGTTTCCCGTATGTTGGCCCGTGCCGCGCGACACATAACGGTGTGATCGCTCTCTCTGCTATATAGTAGTATCTATAATTATTTGGCGGCCAAGAGGCACACTAATTCGCGCGTCGCGTGAGTATCGAGAGCGCGTAAGCCTGTGAAAAGAAAAAAAAAATTAAAAAAAAAAAAAATCCGCGACTTCCAAGAAATAATTAAAAAGAAAAAAGAAAAATCGAACGAAAAAAAAGTGTTCAAAGTAAAGAGAGAATGTACAAGTTTTTGACTTGGTGGTGTGGAGTGTGATTGCAAGGACACAACATCAGCAGCGGCAGCGGAAGCAGCAGTAGTAGCCGAAGAACGGGAAAGAGGTATAACACACAACAAGCCAAGATCACATCTCGTGTCTTAGCACTGCGAAAAATTGTCTCGCGGTGCTCCGCGAAACGTGAGAGAGAGTGAGCAGGAGCCGCGGCGAGAACCCTCGATGTGACTACTGCAAGTCCTTTTGCCGTACACCGCGCACGGATTCAAATTCACAACAAAAAAGGTATAGCAAAAGGAATCCTTCGCGGATTAACGTAAGCATAACCAATGAGTTTGTAGAGTTTCATTGTAATTTCTCGAGGTCGGTGGGGAGGGTGAGAGAGTAGTGTTAGGGGGTGGGCTTCGCAATTGCTATACTCAATTTAAATCTATATTAAAGCCTCCCGTTGTCGCCAATGATCGCGCCCTTTGATCCGAATTATTCCGGCTGTGTACGTTCCCCCTACTCCTCGACTTCCCAGTTTGCATGTGCATACAGACAGGTCGCGTGCGAGGGTCCCTCGTCTATGTTTTGCGGACCTAAAGTGCATGTCGTATGCGCGCGGTTTATGATCCGCGGCGGTACGCGATGTGCGTGTGCGTGTCCTTTCTTTGCTAAACTTGTGCTCCACACACGTTTTCTTTTTGTTGTTTTCCTTTTTCCTACACTCGTTTTTCCCACATGGAAAAAATCGATAATTTCGTGAAAACTATGTACACACATAACATTTTGGGGGTTGGTTTGGTCTTTTGACGGGTGGATATAGGTGGGTGGGTTGCTTGTATGACGGGTGACTTCATTTTCGTATCGAGTGTGTGTATACTCCACCCGCAAGCTGGCCTGACTGACTGACTGACAGACACTGGCTCGGCGGGTCGGGTCTTTGCTGTGCTGGTTTCCTTTTCCTATTTCCTTTTTTTCCATGCAGCGCTAAAATCAATTTTCGCTTTTATTGGGTCATAATATCGTCCCCCTCTCCGACCCTCCCCTCGCGGGCTTTAACATCAAATGTCTTGAGAGCACAAACGGACCGCCGGCGCCGCCGGTACCGATGATGTTAATTTAACTGTGACGGTTACATTGCGTAGGGATATTGGCAAATGAACAGAGCGGAGAGCATCGCCCTTTTGGGATAGATCTAGTGCAGCCGTGCAACTCTGTAGAAACACTGACAAACGTAGAAAAAATAAAATAAAAACGCCGGTTACCGGCGCCGTCAGATCATTCGCTAGGCCGCGGACAAGTCTGCCGCGGATGCATCAACAAAACCAATCTCGCGCGCGCGTGAATAATTTGATTCAAAGTTGGATGCGTTTCAACGCATTCTGTGCGGAGGGCAGATTTGAGACAGCACGTCTGGAAACGCGATGATTTGTCGAACGGAAATTCATTAAATTTGAACGTCTGGCGATGACCGCATGCTTCCTGTCCTCCAGAGAGAGGTCTTTGAGGCCCCACCCGCTCTCTATCTGTTCTCTCTCTCTCTCCGTCTTCTGCCTTGGTCATTGTGCCCTTTCGGGCTCAATGCCAACACACACACACACACAAATCCTCTCCTCGGCGACGACTTGTCAAGTCCAATTCAAGTGATTATGTCATCATCGCAATATCCTTTTTATGAGTGGACGACTTTTTAAATATATGTATTTACACAAAAGAGCTGATATTTTGTGTATACTTCGCGAGCCGAAAGTATTCAAATGTGTGATTTGTACCACCTTACCTCACCGAACGACGGCTCCTTTAATTACTCATGTGTGTCCCCGAAAAAAAGGATACCATTTGCATGGTAGATGCCAGGGCGGATAGGGGGCGCGACGGTAGTCGTCAAAATTGAATTGAGTCGGTAAAAAAGAAAACACATGCGAGTCGCTCGACACGATGAAGGATAGTGTTTAGCGGATATGAACCCAAAAACAGTGTTCACACGCTACACACTCGCGCACACACACACAGTGAGTGAACCCTACCTGCCTATGGCCTGGCCTCTGGCATGGCCTGGCCTGGCCTCTGGCCGGGCTTTGTGTATGTTGTCCTCAAACTCTTCGGTTTTACGAAAAAGTTTCACGATTCACGGGCCTTGACCTCGCGGCAAAATGTGTCATCCGAGTACTTCGAGAGAATGATGTATGCCTAGTGTGCCAACACCGTAGCTCCTTGGTATTGTGTTGATTTGATTTTTTTTAATGTTTCTTCGCTTTTTTTTTTCCTTTTTTTTTGCATTTTCTTTTAGTCAGAAATCTGAAAAATTGTTTCTGTCAATTTCAATTTTTTCATCATTTTCAATTTCATCTTCAATTTCCCCCCGACACACTCGAATTGAATTTTCGCTTCACACAGCACGTCAGAACTTTTAAATGCAATTTCGCGCTCAGTCACACTTCCGACTTCCTCCTGAGTCACCCAATCGAAGCGCGCTCACTCTGGCGGACAATGGCGCCCGCGTGAACGGACCACGAACGAGAACTGTCACAACCCCACAGTCATGTGCTCGAGACAAGCGGACAGCGCCGTGCAAGACTGAAACGAACGGCCTGGATCCCGGTCAATAGTCTTGTATGATCATTCTCCCAATGAATCGAACGGAGCTTATCTCTGCAAGCCACACATTCATGCGCGCACACACACACATCTATCTGACAGATTGGTGCGAGTCCGGTGCAGTTACGTCAAATTTCGGACGTGTATTCTGGCATTCTCACGAGTGTGTCCGCTCCGATTCGGTTCTCTGATTTTCCGACCAAAAACTGCTGAAATAAAACTCAACTTGATCGCCCCCGAGGTTTGCATCTTGTCCCGTGGACTGATAAAGGATCACGTGATCCTCCGCGTGCGGCCAATTTGTGTACTTAAACGTCTCGGCCAGATAAACATAAGCGGGTGGCCCTGGCCAGCAGCAGCAGCACTCACTACCCGCAACGCACAGTGACGGCCTTTCCCATTTGCCCCGTTCTCGGGTTTTTTTCGTGTGTGTCAAGTTCAGTTCTTTTGATTTTTTGTCCAATCGTTTTTGACTCGCCTGTGTGCCGTTTGTTGTGCTTTCGTTTTTGGTGTTTTGTTTGGCTTTCCGCGAGTGATAGATAACGCGCGCGCGAGTGTTCCGTTCATCTGACAGTGTGAGTGTGGTCGCAAAACGGGAGCACACTGTGCGTAGCACCACTGACAGGTATGTAGCGGAATTTTTTCGCATATACACTGTTTGTTCGGGGGCCAGTGGCGGTGCCCGCGACCCGTTACAGGCGATTGCGGGTGAAAGGTTGATTCGGTTTCTTATGTGTGTGTGAGCCCCCCGCTGTGTCCGTGTCACGGAGCAATGAACCTATCCGCACAGCAGGTCAACATTAGCCCCGCGTTCGATTCATTCGGACAAAGATGAGTTTTCATACAAAACTGCTGACCGCCGGTTTTGATTCAGGTCTCGTATGGGCATGACATCTGGAGCAGAGTTGAACGTGAATTGGTTGAACGTCAACTTGCTATACTGAGCGCACAATTCGCCACCACCCGGCGAATTATCTGTATATGGGCCGTTTAAATTCGCTCGTCACGGATCCAGGGTCCGTTTAATTCATTCTGGATCTTTGCTCGATTGATTTGGAGCGACGAATAATGAGATTTTGGTTGTTTTTATTCAATTTGTGGTGGTCTGGGTAATGTGTTTTGGTGCGGATTCCCTGGAAATGCTAAATCCGGCGTTCTATGAAAATGGCCAAGTGGAAATTCACGATAGTGGAGACTCATACTACTCATTTGCCCTACCCCTATTCCTTGTGGCTTAGACCCGCCATAGACTGTGCGATCCGTTGTCAGATCGATCTGACGATGGATCGCCACAAAATATCTGACGATCAAAATTATATGGAACTGTCAAAAAAAATCGCCAACGAAAGGCACACACACGGTGCGATCGATCTGACGATCACAATATGGTCAGATCGGTTTGACGCCGGATCGCATAGTATATGGGGCCCTATTAGTTGACGTTTCGTTGGCATAAAATCAGTTTCGGACGATGCACGTTGCCAGCATGCACACCTTCTGCTTCCATTTAACCGCCTGCCTGCCGCGAGTCGAAAATGTTTGGTAAAGTGTGCTTTGAACATGTCAACCGGCCTTTATTACACAATTTTCGCCGGTCTGTGCTCACAAAAGTACATTGACCCGCCTCCGGGCAAAATGACGGCACGCGGCGGATGATATTTACAAACTGTCGAAATCGCTGCTGCAGCATTCTCGCTCTGCATAGATATTTAATTGCAAGGACGAGGCCGGCCGCACATTGCGTCGTAGGCAGGCCAGCCAGTGCAGCGCGCACATGGCATTGTTGTTGTAAAATGTGATTTTGACAGTTGTTACAACTTTCTCTCTTTCTCTGTCTCTATTTTTCTCTCTCTGTCTATTTTCCTCTCTCTCTTTTTCTTCGTCTCTCTTTTTCTGTCTCTTTCTCGCCCCCTCTCTTCCTCTCTTCCTTTCTCTGTTTCTCGTGCACCCTCTTTTTCTCTTTCCCTCCCTTTCTCTCTCTCCCTTTCTCTCTCTCCCTTTCTCTCTCTCCCTTTCTCTCTCTCCCTTTCTCTCTCTCCCTTTCTCTCTCTCCCTTTCTCTCTCTCCCTTTCTCTCTCTCCCTTTCTCTCTCTCCCTTTCTCTCTCTCTCTTTCCCTCTCTCTCTTTCTCTCTCTCCCTTTCTCTCTCTCCCTTTCTCTCTCTCCCTTTCTCTCTCTCCCTTTCTCTCTCTCCCTTTCTCTCTCTCCCTTTCTCTCTCTCTCCCTTTCTCTCTCTCCCTTTCTCTCTCTCCCTTTCTCTCTCTCCCTTTCTCTCTCTCCCTTTCTCTCTCTCCCTTTCTCTCTCTCCCTTTCTCTCTCTCCCTTTCTCTCTCTCCCTTTCTCTCTCTTCCTTTCTCTCTCTCCCTTTCTCTCTCTCCCTTTCTCTCTCTCCCTTTCTCTCTCTCCCTTTCTCTCTCTCCCTTTCTCTCTCTCCCTTTCTCTCTCTCCCTTTCTCTCTCTCCCTTTCTCTCTCTCCCTTTCTCTCTCTCCCTTTCTCTCTCTCCCTTTCTCTCTCTCCCTTTCTCTCTCTCCCTTTCTCTCTCCCTTTCTCTCTCTCCCTTTCTTTCTCTCCCTTTCTCTCTCTCCCTTTCTTTCTCTCCCTTCCTCTCTCTCCCTTTCTCTCTCTCCCTTTCTCTCTCTCCCTTTCTCTCTCTCCCTTTCTCTCTCTCCCTTTCTCTCTCTCCCTTTCTCTCTCTCCCTTTCTCTCTCTCCCTTTCTCTCTCTCCCTTTCTATCTCTCCCTTTCTCTCTTTCCCTTTCTCTCTCTCCCTTTCTCTCTCTCCCTTTCTCTCTCTCCCTTTCTCTCTCTCCCTTTCTCTCTCTCCCTTTCTCTCTCTTCCTTTCTCTCTCTCCCTTTCTCTCTCTCCCTTTCTCTCTCTCCCTTTCTCTCTCTCCCTTTCTCTCTCTCCCTTTCTGTCGCGTCTGACGTAGTTTTAACTATTTTCCTGTAGAATTCATCGCGCACCTCGCCTTTCAAATATTCCAGGAGTGCTGCCTTGGTCCTTACAGCTCCTTGACGGGATGAAAGGTTTCTTGTCTAACATTCAAAGATGCTATCAGAACGTCTAGACCTCGATCAAGCAAGAAAGGATACCTGGAAGAGGAGGACAAGACGGTGAGCCCTAGGAAAAGGGCTGTACCATTCAGCTGATGAACAAGGACCAAGGCGAGATCTCCCATGCTAATATTTTTGGTCGGGCGGATTCAGGTCGAAGACGGTTGCTTCTCAATTACACTGCAAGAAATGTCCTTGACCTGAGGAGTACATCAAAATTATTCATAAAGAACTATAGGGTGTGTGTCGGTTGGTGTTTGTGTGTTTAGCTCCGAATTTTGTATATCAACTCCAGACACCCCCGAAAACGTGAGACGCACCCGCCGCCAGCTCCGCCAGGAACCGTTCAATTTGCCTCAATTTAAAAATGTCATGGCTGGAAGGAAAACGGTTTTGTCCCCAAATCCTATTCTGAGCCTTTATCATATATCCTTAAATAAAATAAGAAAACAAAAATGGCAAATCACCCTCCCCCCCCCCACTCATTGCCTCCTCCGTCTTCACTCTCCATCATGACCATGTGATACAATCCTTTTGATCAGCCTTTGCCTTGTCTCTGCCTGCTCTCGGCGTGTCCCTTCCACAAGTCCCCATAGAGAAGGTTGAAGAAGGGGGGGGGTTCTTTACACACTCGTGAAATGCGGGTGCCGCGTGTATCTCGCGTGAATTTGTGGTTGTTTTCTTGCTGGCGGCAAATAGTAGTAGGGAAACTGTACTTTTTCAATCCATCACCGACCGCAGCAATAACTCTCAAAATTCGCCTCACGACTGGCTCCCTCACCTCCTCTATCTCCCCCCCCCCCCACGGCTCGTTGTTGACCGCGACCGAAGAGAGTGTAGAGGAGCGCACGTCCGGGAGATAGTTTCTCCCGTGTGTCAGTAGCGAGGTCATGTTTGCGATGAGATGAGATGTCCTTTTCAAGAAGTCAATTTTTGAAGTTGAAAAAGCTTTTTGAGGTTTTTTTTTGTTTTTGTAATTACACCTGCACCTTCTTTTCGGGGTTGGTGTCCCCGACACACGACATACGACACGACACTTGTGTGTCATATATCAAATCGCGCGAGTGAACGCCTCGGCAAAGAGCCGGGTGCGGTGGAGGGGGCCGGGCGGGCGGAAAAAGGACTTTACACGTTCGGTTTTTAAAGAATGAAAATGCTATTTTAGATATAGTCGGGTTTAGGTTAGGAGCCGCTGGGGATACCTTTTGAGAAAAATTGCCTTTTTGTGCCCCGTAAGCTTTTCATGGCGCTGGATGGCTTACTGCCCTGCTGGGCTGGCTGGCTAGGAAGGAAGCAAGGAAGGAAGATAGAAAATATGGTGAGAGCATCCCCGAAAAAGATTTTAAAAGATTAACCATCGTACGAGGAGCGGTTGAGCTTTGTCCCCTCCTCCTTCTCTCCATGCGGACAGCTTTTTCGGAAGTTCAGGGCTCACGGTGTATAGTCACGTCCATACACACGACTATCGGCCCCACGTTGGGCGCTGCTACTACAAGACAGTGCATCAACGAGCCGTTTGGGGGATGAACATCGAACGGATGACCACTACTGGGGATGATGCTAATTTTGGGGCATTTTTATGCTCACTCTCACTCCACTCGCAGGGTGATTATATCACTCGGTGGCTGGCAAAGTCTCCTTTGATGCGTTCATCTTTTCCCGTCGGGATGTGTCCTTCGATGGGGGGTGGGTTGGGATGATGAGCTGTGTCGGAGAGATTCGGACAAATTGAAGAAGAAGAAGAAGAACAAGTGTCCGTGCGCACTGAGGACCACCCGGATTCGTCGTGAATTTTCGTCGTCGTGTCGCCATCACGTCGCGTGCTTGGAGCGGAGCTTTTTAGTTTTTACTATACACGCTCGGCGCTTTTCCTGTTCGTAAAGTCTAAAAATAGGGGGACGTCGACGATGGCGACCACGACGAAGACGTGTGCTCTGATGGTGGTGAGACGACATGGGGATGATGGGCCGTCCATGTGTGCGGCTATAAAACATAGTCACCCGAGAGCGCTCCGAGAGGGAGAACTACACACAACCGACACGGGACCACCCCAGTATTGAGACATAGGTCGTAACTGAAAAGTCGGAGGAAAAGTCTCGCGACTTTTTGGGGTTAATTATATACATATACTCCTCTCTATATATATTTGTATCGTACACAACGTTCCTGTTTTTCTGTTTTTCCCGTCGTCTTTTTTTTTCATCTTCGTCGTCGTCTTTTTCTCATAAGATCGCTTGCCTCGTGACTTTTCGTCGCCGCCGCCGCCGCTGCTACTGCTGCTGCTTTTTGTTTCACACGCGTATTCTCGCGCGGTCGTGCATCTGTATCGCGCGTAAAAGCGGCTCCCGTTTTGTAATTGTATATCGTGTGTGTTACGTTTAGTGCGCCCTCGATATATATATAAAAATCAAAAAAAATTTTTTTTTGGTTTAGCGCGTTTCGTGTGTGTGGTGCCCCAAAAAAAGAAAACGAAAAAAAGCGCCTCCGAAAACGGAAGAAAGTCCAAAGGATCCCCAAAAAGGGCATTCACCGAAAGGAAGGAATAAGTAAGAGCCGTCCCGATTTCTCCCACACACTGTACTCGCAGGTACAAATTCTACAGTTGTACGCGGTCAGCGGGACCCTTTATAATCCTTGTACGGTGCTGTGTGCTTACTATGTTACTATATGCCGGGTTTTCGTTTCTCTCGCCACTTTACCTTTGAACCATGAGAACAGCCTCTTCGGTCCACTGACCTTTACTCCGTGCAGATGCCCCCCAAGCCTCCACATCCCTCGCCGCATTTTATTCGACGCACGGTTATGCGGCATGCGGACCTAAAAAAAAGGATAAAAAAGGGTAAAAGGATAAAAAGGGTAAAAAAGGGTCACCGATAAGAAAAAAACTCAGAATTGCTGTGCCGTCCCACGGGCACTAGGACCCGCATCGTATATTCTCGTGAGGTGTTGAGACAGAGCCCCGCGCTCCTCGCTCGTCACTCGTCACTCTGTCGTGTGACATACATATAGAAGTATATATTTTGCAAAAACATTAATCTATTTCCGAAAAATTGTGCTACACAAATATATACTCGAAGCTCACAAGCGCACATTGTCTGTCGTGTGTATATGATGTGCCAAATTGTAAGTGTCGTTTTAAGGTCGCTATATATCGTCACTATAACCCGCGGCGGGTTTTTGATCGTCTACACACGGTTGAGTATCGGAAAAAAAATGCCAAACGCTTTCGCGCGCTCGAAATTCTGGCACAGAAACTACACAGCGGAAACCTTCAAAGTACCCTGCATACGAATCTTTCTTGAGGTCCGCGTGACGCGGTTGTGGGGGGAGGGGGACCTCACGTATCTTATCTTATCTGACGTGTACCGTAAACGCGCGATGGAGAGAGAGAGAGGGTTGGGTGCACCGAGTCCAGAAAATTGAAAAATTTATCGAATTGAATCGAATGTCCATCCCCTCCCCCTTACCCGTCCCCCCTTAAGGCAAACAGGACAATTTCGAATATTTTAAGGTTAACTTAAAATCCGGCCCATTGACGCAAACGCCCGTGACTCATGCAGCGTAGACTTTATGCCCTTTCTGTTTCTGGATATGAGGAAACGTACACACTCTCCAGTCGCTTTTTTCTACCCAAAGTTTTTTTTTTGTTATGAACACTCCCCCCTGATCTGCACGGGATCACGCACGATGCCTTGGGGCGGGGTTTTTTTTTTCTAAACGTAGTCTGTCGCTGCAATTGTTTTGGCCCTGTGTACGAATTTTTCGATAAAACCATAGAGAAATGCATTTGTAGAAAGGCATCTCGCAGGTGCCCCATCTCCCCCCCGCCCCCTGCCAATTGCATACTACCTTCATTGAACACCCATTTAATTTTGTTTTGTCGCATAGCGAATTTAAGTACGTGTATGGCTTCTATTATTTCGATTGTGTGAAGAGGAGAAAGAGGAGGAAAATGGAAAGAAAACAAAAAAAAAAGCAACACTTAGTGAGGTGGGTATAGGGTGGCGGTCGGGTCTCGTTACCTTGCAATTGAAAATTCTAAATTTCCGCAGTGACATGCATCGCGCCGTCATTCATAAATACTCTCAAGTTTACTGTGGTGTGTGCTCGGATCGGTGCTGGACTGTTTTTGCTTGTTTGACACGTAAATTGGGCGCGAGAGAGGGTTTTTTCTATCTCTGAGCTTCTGTCTCTTCTTCTATGTCTCTGTTTGTCTGGCTTTTCATCTTTCTCTCTTTCTCTCTCTCTTATGGTCTCCCGAAAAAGCCTCTCTCTCTCTCTCAGTCTCTATCTCTTCATCTATGTCTCTCCTTTTATGTCTGTCTGTCTGTCTCTCATTTTATCACCCTTTCTGTCTGTCTGTCTGTCTCTCTCAGTCTTTGTCTTTCCTTCTATGGCTCTGTCTGTCTGTCTTTCTTTCTCTCTGTTATGGTCTCCCGAAAAGGCTCTCTCAGTCTCTGTCTCTCCCTCTATGCCTCTGTCTGTCTGTTTCTTCCTCTCTGTATGTCTCTCTCTTTCAGTCTCTGTTTCTCCTCCTATGTCTGTCTGTCTTTCTCCCTCTCTCTCTGTCTTATGGTCTCCCGAAAAGGCTCTCTCAGTCTCTAAAAATAAAGTGAAGTGGGTCATTGCGAGTCTAAGTCAAAAATGACTCAACTCTTAACAACTGCGATATGCGCTTATTCGTGAATAAACACAGTGACATCTCTCAATCTCTGCCTCTGTCTCTCTGTCTCTCCCTCTGTGTCTATCTCTTTCTCAGTGTTTGTCTCCGCCTCCATGTCTCTCCTTCTTTGCCTCTGTCTGTCTCTATCTCTATCTCTCTCTATTGTCTCCCGAAAAGGCTCCCTCGGTCTCTATCTTTCCCTCCATGTCTCTCCTTCTATGTCTCTGTCTCTTCCTCTATCTGCTTGTCAGTTTGTCTCTGTCTCTCCCTCTGTCTCCCTCTCTGTTGGTCTCTTTATCTCCCTCTTTGTTTGTCTCTCTCTGTCTTTACCTCCATGTCTCTCCTTCTATGCTGTCTGTCTCTCTATCTCCCTCTCTGTTGTCTCTATGCTTTCCTTCTATGTCTCTGTCTGTCGTGTCTTTTCCTTTCTGCTTGTCCCTTTCTCAGTCTCTGTCTTTATCTCCATGCCTCTCCTATGCCTCTGTCTGCCTGTCTCTTCCTCGCTCTCTCTTTTATGGTTTCCCGAAAAGGCTCTCTCAGTCTCTCCCTCTATGTCTCTTATGGTCTCCCGAAAAGGATCTCTCAGTCTCTGTCTCTCCCTTTATGTCTCTCTCAATCTCTGTCTCTCCCTCTATGTCTCTGTCTGTCGTGTCTCTCCCTCTCTGTTTGCCCCTTTCTTCGGGCTAACTGCGCGCTTCGCGCGCACCTCGTCCGCTGAGATTTAATGCGTCCCTACTTCAGTTCAGAGGCATCTTGGCTGGCTGGATCGAAATTTAGGTGTTATTGGTGTGTCTTTAACCTAGGGGAAACCTTACATCCCCTGAAGAGTCTTCAATGACCCTTTCTGCATTTACGCAGCGCTCCTTGGAGCGCGATGTGAGCGCGAAGCGCGCGGTGAGCCATGCAAAAATGTTTAAAATTATATCATAGCCCCTTTCTTCCAGCTCAGCTTCTCCAGTATTATTGCAGCGCTCCAAGGAGCGCTGCCTTGTCATTGATCGCCCGCTGGGACGTGTAATGCGCTCCCTACTTCAGTTCAGAGGCATCTTGGCTGGCTGGATCGAACTGTATGTATGTGTTGTTGGTGTGTCTGAAACCTAGGGGAAGCCTCCCATCCCCTGAAAAGTTTTCAAGGACAAGGCAGCGCTCCTTGGAGCGCTGCGTAAATGTAAAAAGGGCGGGGTGCGCGCGAAGCGAAAATGTTCAAAATTATATCATAGCCCCTTTGCCCGTTTCTTGGGGGTTTGGAAATTTGGAAACTTTGTCACTATGTGAACCTCTCCGCTAACCCTTCTTTCCTGGTACACTTTGTGAGTCCATCTTCTATGTCTCCAATTTCCCGAAATATGGAGACTACTCGTACCTTACTGTCTGAACATCTCCGCGCGGCTATAAACCTTTTTCCACAACACTTTGCAAATTCTGACATTTAACTTCGCCCCTTTATCAACTTTCAGAAATTTGGAGACTTATTGGTCACGGTGTGTGTGGTGAACCTCACCGTTTCTCGTACCCTCAATTTAGGTGTTAACGTCCGTTAAATTTTTCCCACTACTTTGCGACATTTGACATCTCCATGTCCTCCCATTTCCTCCTTTACCTCTCCCTGTCTGCAAATTCTGAAAGTTGAAATTTGGAGATTTATTGTCACTGTGTGTGATAACTTCTCCGTTTCCCGTACCCTCACTGTCACTGTGTGAACCTTTCCGTTTCCGGGATCCTCTCAATTTAGGCATTTGTCCGTTAGCCTTTTCCCTTTTACAGAAACTTGGAGACTTTGTCCCCGTGTATGAACTTCTCAGGGTCTTGCACATTTTGTACCGTCCGCCTTTTCAGTGCCATCGAGAATGCGGAGACTAAAATTATTGTTGTCACGCACGAATGTGCGGAGACTTTGTCAGCGCGCTCCAGTTTCTTAATTTCTGCGTACATCTCCTCAATGGGCCTGCACAGAAATGTGGAGACTTTGTCACGCTAAAGCTGGTACTAACCTATTCGTGCGAATATGTTGCACTTATTTCTCCCACGAAAAAGTGACAGTGTAGACTTGCACACACTTGCACATATCCGCGGCGCTCTACACTACACTTCAACTTCCCCTTCTCACTCAAAAGAGAGTGATCACCACTATAAGGCCGGCCGCATCTTGCAGCGTAGGCAGAGCAGCCCGCGCAGCGCGCACATGCCATTGTTGTTGTAACAATTGTTAAAATCACATTTTACAACAACAATGCTATGTGCCATGTGCTCGGGCTGCCCTGCCTACGTCGCAAGATGCGGCCGGCCTAATGACCGGTTTCCACACGAAATAAAATGCAAAGTAATTGTTTTCGCGCGTGGAAATTGCCCACAACAGTGTGTGGAGACTTTTGCCTGTGTATGGATGGAGTATCGAGAAGAGTGCATTTGTGTGCATCGTTTTGATCATCGCCTGCTATCGTCGCATAGAGCGATGTCTAGTAAAATGGACCTTAAGAGCGCCGCCGTGTGCCCCACGCTGACTGTGCACACAGATGTGGAGACTTTGGTCGCCCGTCGGGAAGTTTTTTCCGCTTTTTCTTTTTCTAAGCCATTCAATTTTCGAGCCAACCGCAACCGCAAAATTTTTAAAAGAGTACGCAATTCAGAAAGAGGAGACTGATCCCAAACCGTGGAGTGGGGGACACGTTTTTATGTCTCCACAGACTACACACAACTTTCCGCAGAGACCGGCTACGTGGATTCTGAGGCATCTCGAGCCGAAGAGAACGACGAATGTTTTACTTCTCCGCGTGCGACAATTATTTAGGTCATCATCCTTTAACTGTCCGCGGGCTTGGTCTGGTTCCAAACTCCCCCCGCTCTTTCTCTCTCTCTCTCTACTCCCTGTGAGGTCAGCCCATCCCGTCATTTACACAAAATCAAGCGTATGATCTCATTTTTGCGTGTCCGTCGACAGCGTTGCAATAATCCTAGAACATGAAAACAAGCATAAAAAAAACAACAGAAAACTCGCAACTAGGGCGAAGGATCATAACCAATCATTGCGTCATCCCTCTGGGGTGTGTGTGAGTGTGTGTCTTGTGACCCACCTTCGTGGCTCGTCCGAGTCCGAAGAAAGTTTTCATTAGCCTAAACACGTTGCTGTGCTGGCCTCCACACTGTCGTCGTCCTCGTCGCTTATATTTAACATGGAAATTGTCTCCGTGTGACTCTTGTGTGTGGGGTGCGAGGGGGGGCGAGTGCATCCTGCGGGGGTCCGTGTGTACTTCCCTATTTTTATAAGGATAATCTCGGGCGACAAAATATGATAATGTCGTTGTCGTTGCTTTCCTGGCTCCAGTCTGGACACAAGGACACACACAAGAACTACTACGAAGACGAGACCATAGAGAGGCGACGACCAGCAGGACTATAAGGACTAAGTACCGATTCAGGGGGTGCAGGCAGTAGGCAACGGCGGGCGACGAAAACACCAGACCAGATTCAATCTCGATGATGTAATTTATGTGTGTTGTTTTATTGAAGCGCCCCCCTCCCCCTTTTTTGGTCGTCGTCCTCATCATGTCACTTAACCTCCCGAGCTAGGATGACCGGGGCGGGTGTGGAATGGGAGGGGGAGGATGGCCGAGCGCACATTGAAAGCATCCTGGCGGCGGCTGACAGTCAGAGGAAGGATCCTGGATTGCCTCTTGGGCCTCTTTTTCACGTTGACTCTCAATATCCGATTATGCAACAACTTCCGCGGAGGATTTTGATGCTTTTTTTTTATTATTCGTCCTGCAAGGACTTTGAAGCAGAGAACATCGTACTCGCGCGGCACGTTCGGGAATTTTCAAATCGGATTTTTGAAAAGCCAGAAAGCATTCGCTCAACGATTCGGTCGGCTCCTCGTCCTGAACAACCAACGGTAGAGTATCCTCGCGCGCGAATTTATGTTTATATCCACGCACAGAGGAAGTGGGGGATGTCGCGCGATAGACCTGTGCGACATGTTTGTGCACACATCGGCGCGTTCTTAAAAGCTCACGCATTTCACGAAAACCGAAAGGACACGCATCAGAGGCAGCAAAAGAGAGCGCGTGGCACACCACGACAATATCGCGCGGGGAAACGCATGGACGATGACGACATCACATTCCGTCATCCGTTTCTGTGTGTATCCGGGGGGTTGGAAATGATGACGTCTGAGACATGATTAGAAGAGACCTGACCCCTGAAGGCATGAGAGAAAGGTGGGGCCACACTATATCCACTATCGTGCATATTTTGCCTGTGCTTCGTTGATTATCCTTTTTATCCTTTTTTATGGTTCACTCAACACGGCGCGCGGCGGCGATATGCATGCATACACTCGGGGATACGAACTATGACTATTTTTGGCGCATGGATTTCGTCTGAGGAAGACAGAGAAAGAGAGAGAGTGAGAGCCGAAACGGAGAGAACAAGCGAAAGCCTAGGCCTGAAAAATACAGAAAATGTTGAGTGGGTCAATCGCCAAATTGTTGGTTTTACGTTCTGTGTCCGGTGTTTTTTCTTTTTCTTTTATTTCCGCGTCAATCGTTATTCAATTTTGAGTTGTTTTTTTTACATATGCATATGTAGAGAGAGAGGAAAGTTGATTTTTTGACTGCTCTCGCGTTTTTCTCTGGCCCGAGAATTCATTCTTTCACTTTGAATTGCGGAATCTCTCATCCCTTTCTAAGGCTCGGATTTGAATCAAATTCAACGTTCGTCCTTTTGAACTGTTCAGTTCGAAGTTTTTTTTCGCGTGAATTGAATTTCGAATATAGAATTTTGAAAATTCCAATTTGGAAAATTTTGTTGAGGGAGGGGGGTGCATGGGGAGCTTAACTGCAAGTGGGAAATGGAAAATAAAAGAAATCGAAATGGGATATTGAACTTTGGAAATTGAATTATGAAAATCAAATCCGAAACTCAAATTTCGGAAATTGCGGAATTTGGAAATCGAATTTCGCAAATCAAACTTTGAAAATCGGAGGAGGGAGAGAGGGGAGGGGAGGGGGGGGGGCGAGTGGAATTAATTAAATTGGAAATGGAAAACGGGGAATCGGATATGGAATTTGGAGAGAATCGGATTTTCGAAATCAAAATTTCGAAAATGAAATTTCGAAAATCGAATTTTAGGAGACGATGGCGAGGAAGTCAAATTGGAATTTCAAATCAATCAAATCGGACTTTGGAAATTTAATTTCGAAAATCCAATTTCGAAAATACAATTTCCAAACTGACATTTTGGAAATTGCGAAATTTGTAAATCGGATTTGGAAAATCGGACTCTGAAAATCGGAGAGTTGGATGTGGACAGAACAGGCACAAAGTAAATATTTGAGGGGGCGGTTTTGACGCCCCTACCGCCTGTGATGTGACGAATTTGTGCATTGTGAGTCAACGGAAAGGGTCTGAATTACATTGGAGATAATAATTTTGCGGTTTTAACCCTCCACTAGGTTCCTATGCTTCTACAGCGCTGCCTCTTCCTTTGAAGCCCCTTCCTGGCTGTGGGGCTTGGACAACTCAAGGGTCTTTACTGATGATGCAGCGCTTCTTGGATTGCTGGTGAAGTCCAGGAAAGGCGAGGTGCGCGCATAGCGTGCGCTGAGCCAGTGGAATAGGTCAGGATTACTTTGAAGATGATAATTTTGTAGTGTTAACCCTTCCCTTGTGGCTCACCGAGCGCTGCCTCTTCCTTTGAAGCCCCTTCCTGACTGTAGGGCTTGGACAGAACTCACGGGTCTTTACTGATGATGCAGCGCTCCTTGGAGTGCTGCTGAAGTACAGAAAAGGCGAGGTCCTCGCATAGCGCGCGGTGAGCCAGCGTAAAGGGTCTGAATTATTTTGAAGAAGGTCCTTTTTTTAGTTTTAACCCTTCTCCAGTGGCTCGCCGCGAGCGTTACAGGCCCCAGTGGACGAATAAGGTCAAGGCAGCACTCCTTGGAGCGCTGCGATGAAATTTTGTAACCGTAGGACTCGATTTTTGGTTGATTGTGGCACGCATCTTCAATCAGCGCACTTATCTTCACTTACCGACCGACATGTTTTGAACTTACACACAATTTTTGCAAATTTTATCGCAATTTTGACACGATTTGAACCCCTCCGGACATAAAGGGAACACTGTAGGCATAAAGGGAACACTGTAGGCAACAACTTACATAGTTTCTGGAAAATTTTGACGGAATTTTGACACATTTTAGACCATTTTGAACATTGTAACGCCATTTTATGATTTGATTTTTTTCAAATATAATCTGAAACGGACAATGAACGGCTAAGGTTAGAGGCGACAGTCTACAGTCGAGGCGGTAACACAGAATAAAATTTCATTGCAATTTTGACACGAAATTTTGACACGTTTTGGCACTAGGATGACGGCCGAAGCCTCAAAAGAATTGATGAATTTGAATTTATGCCTGTTTTTACTTGAAACTGTTTTCCGTTGTCCCCATTTTTTCTCTGGAACGCTTTTTTGATCTTCTGCTAGCCCATCCCCCACCTCCACCCCCTTCCCCCGCTCTTCACAGAATGTCATCGGGGCACACAACTTGAATACAATTTTATGATGGGCATTTTTTCGCATGGCACAATTACAAATTACACGGTCGTTAAAACACGAATTCCACAGTTCCGTGGAAGAGGAGGCGGGAGGGGGTGGGGCGCAGACAATAGAATGCAGCTTGAGAAATTAGTCGCGCCCCGAAAAACACACAAAATATGCACATGCAATGCCGCGACACTGCGCGCGTAAGAGATATTAAAAACTATTCTAAAATAAATTTTTAGTGGCCCATTAAAGTTAATTGCGGATGTTCAGAAGAACAAGAAGAAAAGGCAACCCCAACAACAATGTGAGCAACGGTTCAATGAAGCATATAATTAACATTTTTGGAGAATCGTGTGCTTTGCCTCGCAGGCGTTGTAGGCCTTTTTTTGTTCCTGGCACATGACTTGTTTTTTGAGTCCGGAAAAAAAAATTAGAACCTAACGGGAATCTTGGCCGCAAGAATATGGGCAGACATCATTCAATTCACTCCTTACGGCCCCATTTTATTATTATTCCCCATTTTTGCCTCTGATGTTTGTTTTGTCTTCCCCAGTCCTATGGATTTTTGAAATACGTGGAGGACAGGGGCAACGAGCGGCGAAAACCTCACCCACGTCTCTCGAACTGAGCTACAGCTAAGATAGGCCGCTCCTCGCCTTTCCTGTACTTCTGAACTAGTGAAGGCAGCACTAAACGTCCCAGTGACCGACCAGGGACAGAGCAGCGCTCCTTGGAGCGTTGCTGATGCATCAAAGGCGAGGTGCGCAGCAAGCGCGCGATGAGACAGCTGAGATGAAGTTGAATAATATTAGAGACGATTCTCATCAATTTGTAACTCCTTTGCTAGGGCTCATAGCGCACTTCACGCGCACCTCGTCTTCCCCAGGAGCGCCGCCTTGTCCTTGAGGACCACTCTGGAGTCGTAATGCTTCCTCTAGGGTTCAGAGTGTTCATCAGCGCCCTAACGTCGATCAAACAGGAAAAGATGCCTCTGAATTAGTGAAGGCATCACACATCCCAGGGGGGGGGGGGCAACCGGTGTGATTGACGGGGACTACGTAAACATAAAAAATGCCAGCCGCATTGTGCAAACTTGTCATCAAAACCACTGCAGTTGACAGGGCGACCATGAGGGTGTTAAACGCGAATACGTGCCAAACAACGAAGTCGATTGTTGGCCGAAACTTGACCCTAGCCGCATTGCTTTCACTGAGCCGGAAACACATTAGCTTGTGGGGGTTATTACGGTGCACTGTCCTATAGGAGCGGTCGCCAGGAGGCTTCGTATTCCTCCTCACTATTGCAGGAGCTGTGATGACGTGGATGAGGAGGAGAGCGTTCTCCATCTTCTTTGTTATTGTCCCGCCTTGGCTGAGAGGCGGAAGAAATTTCTGGTTTTTTTTTTCGGGATCTGGAGGACTTTAAGGATACGAGTCTAATACAGCTTAATCCGTATATTGCTAGCACAGCCTGGTTTGCTGCCTATGCCTAGGTTTAATTAGCTGACTTTGGTGGTATCACAACGGACCCAGGGGTGGTCTGTGTGTGCTGTGCGGCGGCATGGCAGCCCCTTTACCTAACTTAACCTAACCTAACTACTCCTTCGTGGAGGAACGTAATTCCGGGGCGCCCAATGTGGGTCGACGGTGTATGTTGAGTTTTGGATTTTTTTTTTCAAATCAATTTCAGAACGTTTTAATAACATTTCATGGAGTATGTGATCGAGGAGTGTTATTTTTTGGCAGCACGAGTTGTTGAGATAAATTGCCAGCTCTCCAACGAGTGGTGAACGATTTTCGTGGGATTAAAGCCTCACCAAAATCGTGACATATTACGTGACGGACAAATTTTCCGGAAGACCCCCAGCAATAAGACATATCCATGTCAAAACTAAAAAAAAAAAAAAATCGGCGCCCATTGTGGGATGAGTATGTATATATGTCGAGTATCGGATTTTTTTTTTGTTTATTATTTTAATTAGAGAACACGTTCATCAGCAATGGCCAAGAGCTTGCCAAAACCAGCAGACCTCAGATTCAAAATGATCGAGCGTTGGAAAAACTCGAGCCCAAGCAGAATCTTCTGGTCGAATGAATGCGCAAATCTCGGATTTGTAACGGACGGTTTGGAGGGCATCCGAAGATGCCCGTGGGGACGGAGCCTAAGGTAGCATAATTGACCGTGAAGGTCGGGCTGTGCCATCTGGCGAAAAAAAGGCTCCTCTACGAGCTACTTAAACATCGGCCTATGCTTGCTGTAGCTCAGTTCGGGAGATGTGGGCGGGGTTTTCGCCGCTCGTTGCCCCTGTCCTTTACGTACTAACAAAAATTCATAGGCCTGGGGAAGACAACAGAAACAAGGGAGGTAAAAATGGGGAATGAAAAAAATGAGGCGATAAGGATGGAATGGTTGGCAGATGGATCGCTTGCCCTCGCGCTCGTATTGGTCCAGGTGTAATGGGACCCTCGGCCTCTGGTTTCGCACCACCAACAGATCCTTACTCATCAGGTGCTGCCATAGATCTGCCGGTGGAAGCAGCACTACCATATGGTCCATTGCAGGTGGTTCATTACAGATTTGAGCCTCAAAAAAAGAATTGAACCTTATCCGGAGGCGGACCTCAGAGTTGAGCCCCACGAAAAAATCAAACGAAAACCGAGTCTCGGTCAGACTTAGATTTGACACCTAGAAAAATTAGAACCCGAAACAGGATCTTGGTCGAAGAACAGGCAAACTTCAGAGCTGAGCCTTGGAACATGTTTCTATGGTTCATTGTTCTAATCAGCCTAATCGCGATCTTTGGGTCTCCAAACGTTCCCACTATACAGTTATGGGCGCGCCCAAGAAAAATGAAAACCCATTCGAAATCTTGTTCCGAGACAGACCTCGCTCGAGTTGAGCCCTAAAGACGGGCCGATCTAGAAACAAGAATCGCTAAAGTCTTCACCTAATACTGGACAACACATCACGGTCATACGCCGGCCTTCTAAGATTATAAGATTAAAACCATTTCATTTTGTATTCTGGTATTATTCTGACCCATTATATCTTTGTCGGGGCTTAATTTCACATTGCCGTCTCTTTGCCCTTTGCCTTTCTTTTCACTGTATCCCTGGGTGCAACGACGACGGGAGTTATCGTCGTTGCCTGCCACACACACAATCGACGTTTGTCGGGCAAGGTTTGTCCTTGCTGGCAAAAAAAAAGAAATAAATAAAAAGAAGAAAAACGAATCGAAAGAAAACCAACAGCCACAGCCAACAATTAGACAGGAGAAAAAAAAACGTAATGTATATTTAGCGTTGGATTCAAAAAGAAATTGAAGGCAAGGCTGGCTGGTGGGTGGATGGGGTTGGTGGGTGCACTACTTTGAATAGAGAGATTTGAGAGCTATCGACATGTAGTCAATCGTATAGATCCAATGACGGCCACCAACGTGTCAGGTGTTCTTTCATGATGTAGGTCTACCGGGCCGGGAGACGAAGGCGGAGATAGTTCGGGGGCTAGGCAGCTTATTTCCACCTGCCTGCCTGCCTGTTTTTCACAACAGTGGTCCCCGACATACATACAGAATAATAAAAAGTAACAGCGAATCGGGTCAAAAGTGATTCCGACCCAGAAACTAACCCCTACCTTGAGAGCGCTGAGACTGACAACATCCACCCCCTAGGTTCGCCCATCTGTCCCACTTCCTACATATCGGACAACGGGCAACGCTAAGCGTGTGCAAATGATGTGGATTTTGTGCTGACGATGGCTAGAGAGTCTGAGAAGCCTCTATTCCCGCGAAAGGTGTTAAATATGATGGTGGCCCACAGCATAGGGTCTTCGTCGTTGTGGCTTGTTTTGTCAAGACGACGAAATGGCGTGCTTAAATATGCCACCCCCATGTGGCCTTTTTTTGCGCTATGTTTTGTTTTATTGTTCCATTAAACACTCGGACAGACACGCTCACCAGCCTTCACCTTTTTTTTTCTCTCTGATATTTTACAAATTGCAATGCACAATTTCTCTCACCTTCAATATAGGGCTCTTGGACTATCAATCCAACAACCACTGCCACCCTCTAGCCGCCCCTATCACGAGTCCATTAGGCATGAAAAGGCAATAGTGAAGAATGGGTCGAGCCAAGCCAACTACCACCCGCAGAATTTGCAGAGTAGTCGAGAGGCCTCAAAGGCACACACAAAAGAAAAAGAAAATTGTTTGCATTTATCGAAAGCTGATTAGCAAAATATACACACGCCCGGGCCGCCCCGGGCCACCGTGGCCCGCAACCATCGCATAGCCTCGCGATAGATACAAGATATTGACAAGGCGCAATAAGGCAAGAAAGTGGCCCACTTTGCTTCCTTATTTTTATTTTTTTTTTAATTAGGATATTTGATCGATGATACGAAATCTGCTTACACCGATCCATCGTGGCGTGTATCCACTACTTGCCAGGCATATATGCGCCACCCTGTGTGTGTGTGGCAAAATGAAGGGCTCTTTACACACATTCAACATTGTCCTAATGAAAATTTTTATACAAAAGCCCCACTTCAATATGCCTCGTCGTCGTCCTGTCGTTGTCATCCTTTCGTTGTTATCACGCAAAAGAGCCACTACTTATAACCAGGTTCACGGGAAAAATTTGCTGAGTGGACGAAAAGGCAGGGGGAGATTGTCACACAAGAGGTTGTCGTCGCCTTGAATGAAGCAGCACCACCTTACCTTAGCGCCACTTTTCATTACTGATTAAATCAGAGATGATCCTCATTAATTTGTTATCATGCTCCTAAGGGCTCACCGCGCGCTTCGCGCACACCTCGCCATTCATATATTTCAGCAGTGCTCCAAGGAGCGCTGCCTTGTCCTTGTTCGTCCATTCAGAGCCTTGACGCTCCTTTCATCAGCTCAGTGACATATTTTGCCTAGAGGAAGCCTTACATCCCCCCCTACAAAATTGAGTCGAACTTGAGTCCAAAATTGTGTCAAACTTGCGTGAACATTTTTTCAGTTTTGCTCCAAAATTGGTATGTCGAAATGTGTTAAATTGGTGGCAAAAAATTGCGTCCAAAATTGTGTCAGATTGGTGTAAAAATGATGTGGCCTAGGCGTTAACGCCCGTAAGACCAATTTATTCTTTTGCTCATACGGATCCCAATCGGCTCGTCTGCGATTTAAACTCCAATTTCCAAGCAAATGTATGGGAGATGCTCACACGGGTTGTCCATTGGTCGACACGTAAGCCAATCGATTTGCTTGGGAAGTGGAGCTCAAATCGCTAACGAGCCGATTACGAGCCGACATTAACGCCTAGGCCAGATTTATTAGTCCAGTTGGTCTATGGGGCGACCGGTAGCGCAGTGTCTTGAGGCAGCAGTCTCATGTTTGACTACCGGCGTTCCGGGTTCGAATCCCGTCCACGACGACGTTCGTGGCCATGGATGTGCAGGAGGTGCATGCCGGCAACTGCATTCTCCGAAACCAGTTTATGCCGTCGAAACGTCAACTGGGCCACATGGAACAGTTGACGCGCTATGCCCCACAAGGGGTTAGAGCAATTGAGTATCTCTCCTTCACTCTCTCTCTTTTATTTTGCCCCATCAGCTGTTATGGCGGTGCCCTTATTTATCATCGTCTGGAAACAACGTTTCCGAGTTAAATTTCCCATCAACTTCCCGCGCGTATTGTTCCCGATCTTTTGTTATCCTTTGAATACATGTCGTCGACGTCGTCGTCTTCATCTGCCGTTGTTCAACAAGGGGCTTATATCCTGTCATCTCCCATGTCGAGGCGAGTGGGATACACACTCCCCCATTCCCCTCCCACACATTTTTTCCGTTGAAAAGCAATTGACACAATTGTCATTAGAAATATCCGCAAGTGGTGTGTCGAAATGTTGCTGGACCGATGATGGTCCTTCCTCGGGCGCTTCTCCTCCGAGGCCTGTACACTCTCTCATCGAGCTCTCTTCCGAGCATCTGCCCATCATCATCAGCCGTGAGTTGTGTGTCCGTCCGAGTCGTCCTTTTGTTTGGGATGAATATGAAAATGATCTGACCATCATCTCTTTTCGTGGCTGAAAGAACCCACTCCTCGTATGCCTCCTCCTCTGACAGTGGGACGTGAGAGTTGAGTGAAATATATATATAGGGACATAGGACAACAACAGGATATTGAGGGAATTATTTCAGATTGACCAGATACGGATATAATGGTCGCGTGCAATTGAAAAGGATGTCTATGACAAATTTTGGATTTATTTTTTGTTGGTATCAGACGATGGAGAGTTGGGTCCCTGGGTTGGGTCTCATTTCGTGACTAATTTGGCTCTCTGGATGTGGAGTTGAACTAAAGTGGGGGGCCAAGTTGACAAGGCATCGCGGATCGTCTTCAAAATGATTGTAGGGTAGGGCCGAAATCGAATTTTTTGAGTTTTTCGAGAGAGGCGGAGGAATGCGGCAAAATGTGAAGGGGTGAGAGACCGGAAGAGAGATCAACAATTCCTGACTATCAAAATCGGTTCATTCGCTTTTCGCCCACCGTTAATTGTCTGACCCTAGTCGCCTTCCAAAGGCATTTCCAATCACACTCACGCGCCGGGATAGTAGTTGGGACCCAATCGCTCTCTGTTGAACCTTTCCCTGTTGAACATTTCTCTGCCAGTCAAGTGCTCAATGCGTGGATCAGTGTGTAGGCGGCTGGGGTCAAATGACGACAATTCGTTTACACGACAGTCAACTCGTAGCGATGACCATGTGGCCTCACCGAAAATATTTAAAATGGCATAAATTATACTAAAGGGAGCACAACGGGATCAAGTCATCTCCAGTTAGTTTCTTTTTCGGCTGAAATCCCGTCAAAAACTTTTTTTTTTGGAATATTCCTGTTGCGCGAATATAAGGAGAATTCTCTCTATTGCATTTAGGGAGAATTTTTATAATTCCTTAATTGCTGGATTTCCGCTTTAGATAGTTCGGAACATTCCTGTTTCGCGAATATTAGGAGAATTCTCCTTATTGCATTTAGAGAGAATTCTTAAAACTCTTTCATTGCGGCATTTCCGCCATAGGTAGTCCATTTCCGCTTTAGGTGGTAAGAACCTTTTAAGCTATCTGAACGGGGTTTCAGTGCGTGACAGCTGCTATAGGTACCCTAATCTTGCCGCTAGAGGACGTACTTGCTGAGAAATAACGGTTTATTCCATGAGCAAACCCTCTAATCAAATAGAGAGAATTCTCCTAATTTTTCCGAAACAGGAATGTTCCGGTAGTTCATTTCCATTTAGGTGGTAAGAAGCTAGAACCCATGCGGGAGGATTTGCAGATCCTAAAACGGAAATTTCGCGAGTTTTGTGGAAGTTCTCTCTAATCGAATAGAGAGAGTTCTCATAATTTTTGCGAAACAGGAATGTTCTCTTTTTTCTAAATTGTTCATGTCCCCGATTGGCGATCATGCGGCCTCTCGGAAAAATGGTGAAATTGTCAGGGGTCAAGTTGGAAGCCGCCGAAGTGACGGCAGGCACGGAAGGGGCACACATTTGAATCAACCTCACTTAAAAACATCTCATGCAATTTTTTTTTCAACATTGCTGTTTCGCAAAAATTAAGAGAATTCTCTCTATTCCATTAGAGAGAATTTACACAGAACTCAAGAAATTGCCGCTTTAGGACCTAAACATCACTCCGCGTGGATTCTAGGTTCTGACCACCTAACGCGAACTGGGGAATACCTAAAGCGGAAATGCTACAATTAATGAATTTTGAAAATTAGAGAGAATTCTCCTAATATTCGCGAAACTGCAATGTTCCATTTTTTTTTTTGTAATTTGCAATTTTTTAAATTCTTCTTTTGTTTCTGATCTTTACAGATTTCACGCGAGACGACAGCGATTCATGTCAACGGAATAGTTACGGGCGAGAACGTGTGTACGCGCGCGTACCAGAAAAAAACCGCATACGTAGATATCGTGTGTGTGTGTTGAAAGGAAAATTTTTCGGGGTTGCCACACATCATTCGAAGGACTACAGCACCCCGCCACACACACCACACGCATACAGCAAGAGAGAGAGACACACACACACACATACACACAAAAACAATCGCGCAGTCATAACCCCACATCCCGTTATACATATATATATATATACATAAATGTATATTAGAAAGAATAAAACGGAATCTAGGAAATAGCAAAAAAAAAAAGAAGAAAAACCTAAAAAAAAAATTATAAAAGAAAATCAACCAAGCGAGAAGAAGCGAGGGAAGAAGAAAAAGAACTACAACAACAATCTATATTTTAAGCGTTATATAATATACATTAAACACAATTTAGGAGAAGAACAAAATATATTCCTTTCGGTAAATGAAACGGTGATCTCATACGGAAAAATTTATCCCAAAATTGATTTGGTAAGTACACACACTGAAAACTGAATCCAATCCGTTGCCATCTTAAATGTTTGAAAATTTTCGAAAAATTCCTGTTTGGGAGAATTCTCTCTATTCAACTAGAGAGAATTTTCACACAAAACTCAAGAAATTTCCGCTTTAGGACCTACAAATCCCCCGCAAGTGGGTTCTAGGCTCGCATCACCTAAAGCGGAAATGGATTACGTAAAGTGAAAATGCCGGAAATTAAGGAATTTTAAAAATAGAGAGAATTCTCCTAATATTTACGAAACAGGAATGTTTTAAATTTTCTAGTCTATTTTCTTGCATGCCTCGATAATTTTTAAGTTGTATGTACACGTCCACACTCATGCATGCCGGATGGCTTTAAGCTGTTTGGAGATGCCTTAAAGCATACCCCCCTGGTCTCGCTTGGCGTTTAACAATGCTCTGATTGAAATTTTCGCGATATTATAAAGTCTCCGGGAAGCTGGACGTTCCAATTTGTGACTTTCTGGGCTCCCGGGACAAATTTTGACATGCGAATTTGAACGATTGTTTGAATGACTCTTTAATGAACCACCTCTAATGAACGATAGTATGGTCTGGTAGTGCTGCTCCCCCCGGCAGATCGAGGCAGCACCTGATGAGTAGTGATCTGTCGGTGGTACGAAAACAGAGGCCGAGGGTCCGTCATTACACCCGGACCCAGATGCCACCGCGTGGGCGTCTGATCCGTCCGCCAACCATTCCATCCTTATCGCCGAATTTTTTTTATTCCCCATTTTTACCACCCCTGTTTATTTTGTCTTCCCAAGGTCTATGCATTTTTTTTTTAATACGTAAAGGACAGGGGCAACGAGCGGCGAAAACCCCGCCCACATTTCCCGAACTGAGCTACAGCAAGCATAGGCCGCTGCTTAGCTCGTTGAGGGGCCATTTTCTTCGCCAGATGGCACGGCCTGATCACGGACATCTCCGGATGCCCTCCAAACGACTTTTGGAAGGACTGTTTGCACGACTCCCTGAACGATTCTTTGAACTACTCTCGTGAACGACAACTGTCTCGGTCGGTGGGTACATCAATATATGCAGGTTGGTAGTGCGCTCAGCTAGGTGGCACGCATACTATATAGTGCCATTTAACGCGCATGGAATTGGAGTAAACTTTGTGTGCAATTCACCTTGAAGGACTCAACACTCAGCGACAGAATTCGCAGTAGTTTCGGTGTCAATGTCGCAGTGAAAAGAGTCAGGTTGCACTTCTGCGGAGATTCTCCCGCTGGTGCTGCTGAAATTTAAGAGTAGTTCTCTGTGAACGACTCGTTTTGAGCTCGGAAATTCTTCTGCTGCTGAAATTCATGCGCTATTTCCCTTGAACGACTTTTTTTTTTAACTTTCCTATATTTCCTCCTCCTTGCAATTGTTTTCCAGTGACATAAGACTCCCTCTAGACTTGGCAGACGATCTACGAGATCCTTGAAGGGATTCAAGGCTCCGCAACGGTCCGAAAATGTCTTTTGCCTATGACCTTTCACTTTGGGTCTCACCTTTCCTATATTTTAGCAGCGTTCCAAGGAGCGCTGGTTTATCCTTGAAATGATTTTAGGCCTCAGAAACGTCTGTTGCGCTTGGGACTGTTTTCATAGGGGAAACCTATTCCTATATTTCTGCCTTGTTCCAGCGAGGTCCTACGCGCGCACCCCCCCTTTCCTATGTTTTAGCAGCGGTCCAGGGAGCGCTGCTTCCTCCTTGCAAATTTTTTCCAGTGATATAAGACTCCCTCTAGATTTGGCAGACGCTCCAAGAGCACTGTCTTGTCCTTACGAGATCCTTGAAGGGATTTAAGGCTCCGCAAGGGTCCGAACATGTTTTTTTTTCCGTCTGAGCTGCTTTCACTTTGGGGCTTTAGGTCTCAGAAACGTCTGCTGCCCGTAGCGTTCGCACCTCTTCCTACATTTTTGCCCTTGTCCTGTCCCTGTCCTTACAAAATCCTTGAAGGGACTAAGCAATTTTTTTCGCGCACACCTCACCTTTCCTCTATTTCCACAAGGCACCACCTTGTCCTTACGAAGGAATTTAAGGCATTATCTGGGGTTCAGAAAGATCCTCAGCTCCAGAAACCCTTTTCTTATCGCTCGCCTTTCGCTTAAAAAAATTTCAAGTGCTCCAAAGAATGCGACATTATACTTGAAGCTATTTAAGACACCCTCCAGGGTTCAGAAATGTCTCGAACCCGTAGAAAAAATCACAGGCGGCACATAAGACGTTCCTGAACCTTATAGGGAGCATTAAATCCCTTCAAAGAACTCGTACGGACAAAGCAGCGCTCCTTGGACCATCTACAAACCCTGAAAGGAGCCTTAAGTGACTTGAAGCGTTTTCAAGGAAAAGACAGCGTTCCTTGGAGCCCTGCTAAAAATTGGAAACAACAAACGGTTTTAGGCGCAAAGGACTCTTCGGAATCCAAGAGGGACCCTTAAAACCCCTGAAGGATACCGCAAAGACAAGACAGCGCTCCTTGGATCGCTGCGAAAACATCGGAAGGGCGAGGTGCGCACGTAGCGCACGGTGAGTCCACAGCAAAGGGTGTTAGGCGCAAAGAACGGTTCTGAATCCAAGAGTAACCCTTAAAACACCTGAAGGATGCCGCAAGGAGCGCTGCTAAAATATTAGTTTCTGCATCCAAGCGGGACCCGTAAAACTCACGGAGGATACCGCAAGGACAAGGCAGCGCTCCTTGGAGCGCTGCTAAAATATTGGAATGGCGAGGTGCGCGCATAGCGCGCGGTGAGCCCACAACAAACGGTTTTGGGCGCAAAGGACGCTTCGCAATCCAAGAGGGATCCTTAATACCCCTGAAGGATCCCGCAATGACAAAGCAGCGCTCTGCTGCATCCCAGGAAAGTGACAATGGATGGGTCACACCCTCCGTAAAGGGCCGAGCAATATTGCTCAACAGGCCCTCGATTGGAACCCACAAGGTGCCAACGCAAGACGCCGTGTTGGACGACCGAGAACCACGCGGAGAAGGTCAGTTGAGAGCGAGGGTGCCTCTACATAGGCAAATCTTGGAGATTGCGGAGAACAGGACGAAATGGAAAGTAGGCGTGATGAATGCCCTATACTCCACCCGGTGTTAACAGGAACCAGAGAGAAAGAGAGCATCCCAGTGACGCTCTGACGTCATGCCTAAATACCGATGGCGTCACGAAAAAATTAGGCTACGAATGTTGGTCGCGCACGTTACAATTTCTGTTGGTCCGTGTCCCGTCTATTTTTAAGAGCTGTCACTTCACCGCACCGCACCGCACTCTATATTAAGTCGAGATCATAATGTGTTGCTATTGCAGCGATAAGGTGTCTCCCTGCGCCTGATGTGTGTGATGGAACCCACTTTTGTGTTGCTATTTGTATAAAATTTTGATTTGCCCGTGTCTTATCGATGGAAGTGCGAGACCTCGTAATCGTCGCATTGTTATACCGGCCCCGCTGCTCGTTACTCCCCCCGGGGCTGGCCACTTTTGACGCCCGAAAATGCACGCAATCAGATAAAGCCCTGTGTATAATATCAGTGTACACATTACGTGTCGCCTAATCTCGCGCGCCAACAATAAAAATACCATCATCCACTATAACATTGAAAAAGAGATGGTTTGGTGATTGTTTCTTTTTTTTTTTACTAGCTACGGTTGCTAAATTGTCCGCATTGCGTCGCATCGTGACGTCGTGAGATGATAACGCCAATCGCTCTGTGTCACACCGGCTTCAGCCAGCCTCAGTCAGCTTGAGCCGGGCCGCCGCTCAGCCTTCCCCACGTCTCGAGAGTTCGCAGCCGCACAGAACTCTTGTATCTCTCTGGGGCCTACTTAACTTGAGCCCAACCGTGATCCTTTGATTTCGTAACGTTCGACCGCCCCCACCCCACTCCACCCTTGGTGTTGGATGCTGGTTAAGACCTCTTTCGAGGTAAAAATGTATCCCACGTTCTATGTATCTTGTATGTATATCTTTGGCTTCTCTTGCGAAGATCTTCGGGCCTTCGTGTTCAAGGTGGACCAACAGAGACACATTAAAGCCTGCGTTGTGCCTAATTCCTCGGTGCCTGTGTATACTCGTTGATGGTTTCCCAACACATTTCCCCACATTTCATCGCTTCTCGGTAAGGTAAGGTGCGGTGTGGTGCGGTGCGGTGATGTGCTGATAACAAGGTCCGCGTCCGTAGGCTCTTTCGTGTAATCTTGCTCGATATTTCATCATTTCTATACATCTCTCGCGAGGGGCTCTGGAATGGGATCCAGACAGACTTTAGATAAAATTCCTGTGGGTATTACGGCAACAGTAATAGAATATTATGGATTTGACGTGTAAGAAAGTGTCAGATTGGACGGACGGGTCGATTTGAATGATTTTATCTCTCTCGATCGCGCACGATTTATGCCGACGGACACAAAATCAGTTTCATGCTCTGAATTCAAGAGGAACCCTTAAAACTCTTGAAGGATTTCGCAGGGGCAAGCCAGCGCTCCTTGGAGCGCTGGTAAAAAATAGTAAAGACGAGGTGCGTGCACAGCACGCGGTGAGCCCACATCAAACGGTTTTAGGCGAAAAGGACATTTCTGAATCTAAGAGGGACTCTCAGACCTCTGAAGGATCCCGCAAGGACAAAAATATCCTAAGGGCGAGGTGCGCGCGTAGCACGCGGTGAGCCCACAGCAAATGGTTTTAGGCGCAAAGGACGCTTCAGAGGGAAAGGTCCTGCGGAAGGTGGCTGTCGTTTTGGAGCCGTCTGCACATAAGGCTGGATAGTGTGCCCTGTGCTTGTCACAGGCCTCTGGTCGCTTCTCCTCCTGGTGGTGGTGGAAGGTCTCATCTGTGTCATTTTGGAATAAGATCGCAGAGGTTGATCTTGACATAAACCTAAAGTGCCTCGGGTCAACTCGTGTTCAATTTAATGCCCTGCAATCGGCGATAGATTACTGAACAGAGATTTGATGCGAGTGGTGGATCAAATAGACGAATTGGAAGTTCTCCAAAAAAAGGTTTCCCTTGTTTTGAACACGAATGGGAGGTCGGTAGCGCACCGTTGAACCGCCAGGACCAGAGACCACCAGCTAGGGCGTAATCATTCTAATAAGAGATATACAAGCGTTGCACCGGAGTCAGACTTTGCCCCAGACGGGCCAAGGTGGGGGACGACGTGGGGCTGTCGGGCGCCACAATGATGATGATCGATTTGGCCCATTGCGTTGTTGGGTTAATCGCTTCGACGTCAGTGGAAATATTCGAAGATTTCTAAATGTGGCGAAGATCAGATCTTGCGACGGTCAAACAATTTTTTTTCGTTGAGCCTTGCGCCGGAGTCGAAACGTGTTGTGGTCATATGTTGTCAAACTATGACAGCTACTTAAGCATATGCATATATGCAAGTTTCCTGCAAAGTGCAGTTGCGCGAATTCTCACACATTTGTAGTTGTCTAGGGCACAGATAGCTGCTAACATGCAAGACCTGCAGAGCGCTTCTATCTGTACGAAACTACTGAGGTGCGAAAAATTAACTGAAGGAATTCGAATTCCCCCCTCGCTGCTTAGTATGGTTTCGTACAGATAGAAGCACTCTGCAGGTTTTGATGGGGAGACTTCCAGCTGTGGTCCTCTAACTACACTTCCTCTCTCGAAGGGTGGGTCATCATGATAAGCAAAAGGCTCGCGAAGATTATGATTTCGTGTTTGAAAATCGCGATCAGTCCATTCCTTGACCAGGTATTTGATTTTTAATTCAATCAAATCACTTGATTAGGCGTCGAATGGAATTATCTGAATTGTGTATGTGACGAACGGATGGGCGGGAGGGGGCAACGATAAGCGCGTATCGCTCCCAAAACCGTGTTTGACCACATTCTCGCGTATTTTGTGTTCAACTAGATTACACGAGTATTGACCAATTAATTCCATGTCTAAAAATCAGATTTTTAGATATGAGCCTTCTTTTTTCCGTTTTTTTTTCGGTTAAACCGTTATCTACTGCCCATTTTTTGATTGTTCACAAAATTCAATTGAATAGAAATGCCCATTTTCCCTGACCACCTCAATCGTCCGTCCTCGATTATTTTTTCTCTTTTTTTTTGGATTAAACATAATCGAAAATAATTGAAATTCAATTTGTCTATGATGGAGTACTGTTTTTTTGGTATTATATATTTATATACATATATCTTTCTGGTTTTTTTTTTTGTATTTATTGAAACAATGGCACTCCGTACCCATGTACTATAGATAAAATCGAGAGCTGATTTTCAAGTGATTTTTCGTTGTTTATCGTCATATAATTGAACCGTATTCTTGTCATACGGACAGAGCGGACAATGCGACACAACATGATGTCTGTGTGTTATCTTTGGCCGCGGACAGTGTAAACATGGCATTATACGAAGCTCACACAATGATGCACTGTCGCGATATCGCCGTGGCAACATAATGCAATTGAATTCACAATCAATTTCTTGTCATTAACTGTCCAAGATCTTGGTTTCTTTTTGCGGATAGAAAAATTAAAGATGCATTGAGTTGAGAGATTTTTTCTTATTGTTATCGTATGTAAGCAGCGCTGCCTTGTCCTTGCGGGATCCTTCAGGGGGCTTAAGGGTCCCTCTTGGATTCAGAAGCGTTCTTTGTGCCTAAAACCATTTCCTGTGGGCTCACCGCACGCTATGCGCGCACCTCGCCCTTCCGATTTTTATCAGGGCTCCAAGGAGCGCTGCCTTGTCCTTGCGGGATCCTTCAGGGATTTTAAAGGTCCCTTCTGAATTCAGAAGCGTCCTTTGCACCTAAAACCATTTCCTGTGGGCTCACCGCGCGCTATGCGCGCACCTCGCCCTTGCGATGTTTTCGCAGCGCTCCAAGGAGCGCTGCCTTGTCTTTGCAGTGTCCTTCAGTGGTTTTAAGGGTCCCTCTTGGATTCCGAAGAGTCCTTTGCGCCTAAAACCGTTTGCTCTGGGCTCACCGCGCGCTACGCGCGCACCTCGCCCTTCCGATGTTTTAGCAGCGCTCCAAGGAGCCGGTAGAAAAATATTTCAGGCGCGATAGATCTGCTTCGTAGCAAGCGTGTCGTCATTCAAATCACACACAATCTAAACAAGGCTTACTGTGTAACGGACGGTTTTGGTGGGCATCCGAAGATGCTCGTGGGGACGGAGCCTAAGGTAGCTTAAATGACCATGACCGTGAAGGTCGGGCTGTGCCATCTGGCGAAGAAAAAGGCTCCTCAACGAGCTAAGCAGCGGCCTATGCTTGCTGTAGCTCAGTTCGGGAGAAGTGGGCGGGGTTTTCGCCGCTCGTTGCCCCTGTCCTTTACGTATTAACAAAAATTCATAGGCCTGGGGGAGACAACACAAGCAAGGGAGGTAAAAATGGGGAATAAAAAAAATTCGGCGATAAGGATGGAATGGTTGGCCCTCGCGCTCGTATTGGGGTCCAGGTGTAATGGGACCCTCGGCCTCGGGTTTCGTACCACCGACAGATCCTTACTCATCAGGTGCTGCCATAGATCTGCCGGTGGAAGCAGCACTACCATATGGTCCATTGCAGGTGGTTCATTACAACTGCGAAGATCGCAGGGTTACTGGACAGATTGATAACGATCTCGATTTGGCGGCTTTGATGCGGCTCAACGCATCCAAGTCTCGTGTTGGAGCCGTGCCACTACTATCAGTCCACCTTTGATTTCTTTCGTATCTTTCCTTTTCTCGTCATTATCGCGGCAAGCCGGCCCGGCCGGTTGCCGCCGGTTGGGCTTAGTTATGGGCTTCTTAATAGATATATAAACATAAAGATAATACGAGTACACTGTGTGCAACCTCGACGGTTAGTAATAATACTCTACACACTGGAACTCTTCCTTATCTCGTATCATACTCTTCCTCCTCTTCACCCCTTTGTCGTCGTCTCGAATTTTGTTTTTTTTCCCCCGGGAGAGGAGGTTTGTCCGTGTTTTTTTTTTGTCGTCATTATTTCATTTTGTCCGCATAAAAGATAAAATAACCGTCGAAAGATGAAATCCGCCAAAATTACACACGAAATGTGTGTGTGACGGGTCGGACGAGCCCCGATAGTGGGACGTGTGCGGAGAGGCGTAAGTAAAGTAGAGTTTTGATAGCAGCAGCAGCGCGCAACCCTATGATGGACGGCGCGGGCTTGGGTGGAGGGGATTGATGTCTGACACACAGAATACAGATAAAAGATAGCAAGACCCGATCCATGTGAAGGGGGGAGGGGGGGGGGGCCTTGGGAAACAATAGCGTCAAATTCTGATATGAGAAGACTACAAACCTTCCCGTGAACCTCCGAGGGATTTATTATATATATTGGTGCATGGAGCGCATGTAACACTCGGTGTATGGCGCGCGGTGTGGTTCGGTGCGGTTTTATTTTATTTAAATTTTAGTATCTTGTTTTTTTTTTTTGGGTTTTTTTTCGGTACACACAAATCTACAAATCTTCTTCCTATATTATCGAGCGCCAACGGAACGTGATATCTTCAAGTTTCAATTTGTAATTTCATTGTACATTGGTACGCGAACGAGTGATGTAGTGTTGTCCCCTGATCGACCGCACCGGCGATCTTTCTTCTCGATCCAATATCGTCATCATCTCGTCTCGACATCTTCTCGAGTTCGAGTTCGTTTGAAAGCGCGCGACAGAGAAAATTAAATCAAAAATTAAATTAAAAATTGTGTGTGTTCGCGCGCGTGCTATAGAGGGTGTTTGTTCTTGTTGTTGTTGGGTGGTGCTACGATATTTTTTGTCGGGACCTTGTTATCCTTCAATCGATTCGATTGTGTGTGTGCGTGCTTGACAGTCGAGATAGTTTGCAACTGACGTAACGCGCGTAATAGTGCAACATTGTTTTTTTTTTTGGGCCCTTGTCGCCCTAGATATTGTACATCATAGTGCGGTGTTGTGAGCCGCGCGCGCTTTCTTTCAATTGAATATATTTTCGACACGACCCACGCAGTCGGCGCTGGCACGTGCTGATATTCAGCTGCTGCGGTAACGATTAGCGAATAGCGCGAATTTGAATTGGTTTTGGTGCATTCTTTCATTCGCGGCGATTCTGAAGGTACGATATTTTTTACGATATTTTTGTTGACGGTATTTTTTAACGATATGTTTGGAAGTGTGTCGAATCTATCAGGTAGAGCGCCGCACCGGCTCTCAGCGCACTTCAAATGTGGGCTGGGAATGTCCTGGCGCTTGATGCGCATCTCAAGTTGACGCATTCAACTTGCAGACTGATTATCGTGGTTTTTTTTTTTCGTTGATATTTGCACACAGTTTTCTGTGCGGTTTTAGGTGTCCTGCTGTTGGCATCGGTGTGTGTCCATCGCGATGGGCCAGTGTCTGTAGCAGAGGCATTAAATCTCCTGGAACTGATGGTTTCGTTTCTTCTCAAACTAAAAATTCAAAGTGCTTTTTTCGCTCTTATTGCGTTCACTCATATTGGGGCTATACCTAAAAAGGAGGAGCTTCTGAACATTTCAACTGCGGGCCAATTGCACTCATTCCGATAAGTTTCGAAAGGCTTATTACTTTGTCATAACCCCTAGTGGGTTGGTTGAAAATAGGGATTTTAAAAAATTGAGTTTTTTTTTAAATAGAGATTTTCTAAAAATAGCGATTTTTCAAAAATAGAGATTTTCCAAAAATAGAGATTTTTTTAAATTGCCATTCTTGCTCAATTTTTTTTATTGTGTATTGTTTTTTTACAATCTCCCAATTTCAATTTACGAAAAAACCGGATCAAAGTATCCCTTCCCCTCCTTCGTGGGCGTCATTTATGTTTTTAGATTCAATTCAACAAGCGCAATAGGAGGACTTTTCATGTCCTAGAATCCGATCAGAAGAGATGCATCTCGTGTCAGATTTATGGCAAGATTTATTAGCCGAAGGCTTTAGGACGAAGAGGGGGGGGGGGGGGGGGGGTAGATGGGCCGGGGGATGGTGTGGATATTTGACGCGAATTGACAATGTTTCTGAGGACCAATGAATATTAATTTTTTTTTTCGATGTCCTTTCCGAGAGTATTTTATTTTAAATTGAACGGCACAAAGCCTCTTGCCTCCATCCCTCTCCTCCTCCTCCTCCTCCTCTTTTCATGGCATACAAACGTATCGCAACTAATTATTCTATATTATGCCCCGCGTGTTGAAAATTATGTTTGATGATGATGATGTGTTGCATGTCGTTTCGTTGCTCCCTTTGGGACTGATGGACGGAGGATGCGGCCCGGTTCGGCCCCTTATTAGTCCCTGTGCATAACATGTTTATTATTGTTTTGGGGGCTCGCGTGTTTGTGTGTGTGTTTACACTCTCATTCCGTGCGGTCACCTGTCCGTGACGCTGATTATTTTGATTCGACTCTACGATTTGAGTGTAATATCATCCGGCGGCCGTAATTTGACTGCAAGGATGCTGATTTAGATATAACGCCAATTGGTTGACATGTGTTTTGTTTCCGATTAAACCCGGGCACAACGCTTATTTTTTTACATCCTTTTGAAATTCATTTCGATTGAATGTCCCAGTCATCCGTTGTGCATTGCAAATCAAGCATTATCACACTAGTCACTTGTGTGACCGCCCACAACACACGACACGACCGGTGACGCGACGCGGTGCCCTCATCAGCATATTTCAATTTATTCATATTCATTCACATTCTTCGTCATAAAAGTTTCTTTCGATATCTATACTTGTCTAATTAAAAGTAATTAACACCTAAATAGATGTGACACTGCTGTTAGACTGTTGGACGACCCAGGGTGTGTCTACTCCATCAGCGATTGGGGGCGCGGGCGGACACATTCCCCTGTGTCATGTGGACGCGAGGGCGCGTGGAAAAGCAGCAGCATTTTTGCATTTTTTCATTGCAAATTTTTATCCTCGGAGCGCTGCTGCAGTATAGGTGAGGCGAGGTGCGCGCGTAGCGCACGGTGAGCCAGTGGGAAGAGGGCTAAAACTATTTTGGAGATGATTCTTTTGTAGTCTTAACCCATTCACATTAGCTCACCGCGCGCTTTGCGCGCACCTCCCTCTTCCCGTACTTCCGTACCGCTCTAAGGAGCGTTGGCTCTTCCTTCAAAGTCCATTCGAAGCTGTGAGGCCGGGATACACCCCAGGGATCTTTACTGATGATGTAGCGCTCCCTGAGCCAGTGGGGAGAGGGCTAAAATTATTTTGGAGATCATTCTTTTATAGTTTTAACACATTCACATTCCCTCACCGCGCGCTTCGCGCGCACCTCGCTCTTCCTGTACTTCCTTCCTTCAGAGTCCATTCGAAGCTGTGAGGCCTGGATACACCCCTTCACTGATGATGCAGCGCTCCCTAGAGCTCTTCCTTCAAGGCCTGGATACACTCCACTGATGATGGAGCGTTGCGGAAGCATAGGAGAGGCTCCCTGGAGCGCTGCTGAAGTATAGGGGAGGCGAGGTGCGCGCGCAGCGCGCGGTGAGCGAGTGAGCTAAAATTATTTTTGGAGAATATTCTTTTGTAGTTTTAACTCATTCACATTGGCTCACCGCGCGCCTCGCGCGCACTCCGCTCTTCCCGTACCTCTGCAGCGCTCTAAGGAGGAGTGGGCTAAAATTATTTTTAAGATGATTCTTTTGTAGTTTTAACCCATTCACATTGTTAATTTTATTATTATCGTTCTTGCGATTTTCATGGCTTTACACACAATAAAAATTAAACACAGGCGTGGATTATCTCTCTGTTTCTCGCTCTATCTCTCTGTTTCTGCATCATTAAATCGCGGCGATCGCGCAAACATGCTCGTGCGAACATGCTCGCGCAAACATGCTTGTGCAAACATACACATGCCTTCCCACAATTTTGTTGTTGTTGTAGCTCTAGTTCATGGCTTGTTGTTAAAAATTTTCTGTTTTTTTTTTGTTTTGCTCTTTTCTTGTGTTGCTTTTGTGGCCGAGCGAGCGAGCGAGCGTGCGAGCGTCATTCAACCTACAGAATATAAAAGATTATGTGAAAAAAAAATGACACACTAGACACTTGGATCTGTAGTAAAAGTGAATTGACGCGATACAAAAGCTGCGCGTTACGTATGCATTTTGTGCACATTTTTGTTTTTGCTTGGTTGTCGTTATATAGTTTTTTGTATGTTTCCTTCGTGCAATCCACAAATCTCAGCTCGCGATTGTGCAGTCCCCCTCCAACCCCAACTCCACCCCCTCCTGCCACGTTCTCGGCTTGAAAAGTTTTCTTTCTGTTCTGGATCCTTGTAAAATTCAAATTTCAAAATGTACATCACTATAAAAGTAAATATGAAGTGCTATCTCCTATACCAACTGAAACGCTTCGAAGGGAGATACTTCAGAAATTGGTTATTGAAAGATTCGCTGTAGTTCTGGTGAAATGACACTGTGTTTTTTTTGCATGTGCCTAGTATCCGTCTCTTCTGCCGAATTACGGGCATTCGAACTGGCATGATTGTGACGCCATACAGCCCGTTCGCATCGTCGGGCATTGGCCGTCTCTAAACGGACATAAGGTCGGTTTTAGCGTTTGTCCGTTTGTCCATTCCCGGTGCGATCCCCGCCCGAAATTAACTATAATTATGAAATAAATAGATGATGCTAACTCATCTCGAGGCCGTGGTTCAAATTGGACTGTTGCGCCAGTTATTTATTTTTTTATTTATGAAATAAATAGAAGCAAAAAAGAAAAAAATAACATGAAGTGTCATCCCTTATACCAACCGGAGCATCGATTGCCTGACAGCTATGCTACTACACAAAATGTTGAGAGTACATTTGACGTTTCGACTGATCGTAAAACTCTGCCACAGATGTAGCAGGTGTGACCGGGCGGCGTGTAAGGCCCTTTATCACGGCGCGGTGTGATATCACACCGGAGATAATCGGTCTGGCTTGAAATTTTCGAAATTTTTTGGCGCGTCTGCCTAAATTTGACGGGGTCGCACACAAGACTGTGGGCCCATAGTTCCATATTTAGCCTAAGATATTTGTGTATGACGAATTGGTTGCTGTAAATCCAACCAGATACACGTCATCATATCCCGCCCGCCGCATCGCGCCGGCCCGGCCCGGCCGACACAACAATCATCTACGGGCAAACGTAGACAGAAAATATATTTTCTAGTCAATTCCGGTGTAGGCCAGACCCTCCTTAGACTTATTTCCACTTGAAACTTGAATTTTTCAGGTTTTTCGCGATGATTTTTCGTTTGCTTGGAATTTTTTTCTTGGCACCGCTGGCTGCCGTTGCATGCATCAGCTCGAGCTCGCCCTGACCGACGACGGAAAAATACTTGAGCTCAATGTGTTAGCCGGCGTTTTTCATTGATGTCGTCACGTTTAAGCTCGCCCGAGAGAGCGTGACGTCATAGTGCAAATGTGAGCATGAGACAGCCATTTCCCCTGTTTCAAGAGAGTCGTCAGTCAGTCCCCCCCCCCCCCCGGTGAAGCTTTTATCGATAATAGAAAGAGCTTTGTCCAGTGATTTATAGACTGCCCCGGTCGAGCGAGGGCCGGCGGCTGTCTCGTCTGTCGATCGATCGAATTTTTGTTGGATCAATAAAATTGGGGGCTAAACACGCCGCCGCCGCCGACTCAGAGTTAACTTTAGCCGCGCTATCAGCAGCCAGTCCGGAGGAGATAATTGTGCGGTGATTAATTAACCTGCCACGATCATGATCTTCTCCTGATTAATTTATTTTCATTTCTTATTTATATTTCGTGTGTTTCGCGGGCGCAAATACTTCTCGTAGATCTAAATATAGGTAGAGGAGATAAGATCAGGCATCTCTCTTTCTGTACATATTTCTTGGCTGGATAAATCGGTATCTGCGGATGGGGGCAGGAGAGGAGCAGGAGGTCTTCTGCGTTTCTACAAGGTCCTCGATTTTGTTTTGCTTGTCCTGTGATTGTTTTCATGGAGCGCGCTGTCTTGCCGCTGATTTCCGGGTCCCTCCATTAATTCAGTGATAGCAATTTCGGCGCAGAAGAACAGTCTGTGAACCCTACGGACAGATTAACCTTCGCCACAGGGGCCATCAAGGAAAAGGCAGCGTTCTTTGGAAATTGGAAGGTCTTCTGCGTTTTTTTACTCAGAAGAAAATAGTTTAAAACCCAGATCTGTTCCCAGATCCGTTAAAATGAATTTGGGAGATCGCTACCATCTTTGCCAAGGTTCTCAAATTTGTTTTTCATTCACCCTGTGATTGGTTTCAAGGAGCGCTACCTTGCAGCTGATTTCCGGATCCCTCCATTAATTCAGAGGTACGTAAGGGGGTTACAACTTCGCCACAATTTTTTACAAGGTGCGCAAATTTTGTTTGGTTCACCCTGTGATTGGTTTGTTAGAGCGGTGCGTAATGGTGAGCGAGTAGGAAAGAATTTAATTTCCAGATCTGTTCCCAGATCCGTTCTAATGAATTTGGGAGGTCCCTGCCATCTTTTGCAAAGTTCTCAAATTTTTGTTTGGCTCACCCTGTGATTGGTTTCTAGGAGCGCTGCTTTGCCGCTGATTTCCGGATCCCTCCATTGATTCAGAGGTAGGTAGGGGGTTACAACTTTATGGGAATCGTCACAGATGTAATTCTAAACCTTGTCAACTGCCTCACCGCGCGCTTCGCGCGCACCTCGCCTTTCGATTATTTCAGCAGCGCTCCGAGGAGCGCTGCCATATCCTTGACGACCCTTAAGGGGCTATAATGCTTCCTTTAGAATCCAGAGACTTCATCAACGTCGAGACCTCAAGGGATATTAACTATTAGCCAACCCGTGAAGAGCGAGGTGCGCGCGTAGCGCGCGGTGAGCCATAGGACAACGCCTTGTTCGCCTATTTCAATTTGTGAAAATGGTTCGAGTCTCTGAATCCTGCCGACAGTCGTACAGCCCTCGCCAGGGAACATTAAGAAAAAGGCATCGCTCAAATGGTTCGAGTCTCTGTTTGGAGCGCCGCTAATACCTGAAAGAGCGAGGTGCGCGCGTAGCGCGCGGTGAGCCGTAGGACAAGCCGCGGTAAGTGAGGGAAACCGTAAAGGGGAGGTCCCTTTTTAAACCGAAGGTCCTTCTTTCAGCGATACTATGGTCTCATTTTTAATCAAGGACTCGTTTCCATTCCATGAAGCGAGTACCCTGAGAGAAATCGGTCTCACGTCGCTCAAGACCGCCGTAGGGCCCTCTGAAGTGGCGTACTGGTGGTGGGAAGCTAACGATCCTTTTTCGGCTCATATGTTGTTGTCGTTGTTAATTGCCCCCAGGGGCATGGGCGCATCAACATCTCTTGCATAGCTGTGTCTTGTTGACGTTTCGAGAGTATTTTTTTTTTTTTTGGTTGTGCAGTTGCTAGCCTACACCTCCCAGCCGAGCCGTCTTTTACCGACAAGCTCGCGCAGTTTTACAGGAAATTTTTGATTTGATGCGCCGAGGATTGAACCTACATTTTTCGAGATTTAGAATCGCGTAGAGTGGTGACCGCGTCAACGTACAAATGGAAGTCCTTCTTCGGCTCGTAGCCACTCCCGAAAAAGACTTTTCGGGAGTTTTGTTTAGCCCAGCCCAAAAATTCCGGGGGAATTAGGGGTGGCGGGGGGAGGTTGAGAGGCGAAAGTTGTAATACAACACATGGCGCTGTTTACCCTGCCAGCATCGCATTGTATCGTTGTCGGGCACAGCTGGAGGCTCCCGGGACTGGCTCGAGCCGATCTGAATGGGAGATCTTTTCTGTGTATCTTCTTTTTCATGGCCGCGGCACATGGTTTATTTTATTTTTTTTTTGTATTCTGGGTTATATGCGGGCTGCTGTGTTTCTATTCCTCGCGAGGCGCGCTATTTTTATGCTGCTGCTGGTGCTGTTGTGCGCTGCGCCTGGCCCGTGTTGTAATCTTCTGGACTGGAGATGTGCAATTCTGTTGACTGATCTCTGGAATTCTTGGATCTGATGGTAGCGAGATTTGGGATTTGACCGCGTGTGGTAGCACGCGTTCATGAGAGCTAGAGAGAGGGGGAGAGAGAGAGAGAGCTCTTTGATGATGGCATCGAGTTGCTCGCTCGTGCTACTGCTGCTACCACCACCGATCAATGTCTCAAATTGTATCTTTGGAATTTCATTGAGAGATTTTCGGAGAATGCAGATTTAATCCGTCTGAGCTCTTGAGCGTGACGATGATGACGACGGTGGCGGCTCTGGTCTGGTTGGCTCTAGGTTGGTCTGGCTGGGCCGGTTGCCCACAGAGCGCTGCTACTGTTGCTGCTTCCCCTAATAATATCTTTTTCAAGTTGTCGGGTGTCGCGGCCGATGGTATGGTGTGTGGGGAGAAGATTGTCAGATTGAAAATCGAAAAAGCTTCTTTCAGAGAAAATCATTTTATATGTGCAAAGTGGATGGATTTTCTGGGAAGGGGGATGGGGGACTGTGCGCGCTCTTTGGAACTAATCGCTCGCTCTCTTCTCCTCCGCCTCTTCTGATGATGATGATCGTGATCGGGAGGGGTTTGGGGACACACAAATGCTGTTGTTGGGAATCGGCCGACACGCGGGCGGGTTCCTATTGTGTGTTGTTGTGTTGTGTGTATCTTTAGCTTTTTATTCGATTTTTTTTTTTGCGCGCACGCCGTGTGTAATTCCCGTACTCGTACTCGTCGTACGCGGTGGTGTATTGTTTTTTTTTTGTGTAAATTTTTGTTAATTTTTGTTCTTTTGCTTCCATCCCCGATAAGGTACGTCCGTTTTGCGCATCTTTTTCTGTTTTTGCCGGTCCCAGTTATGTCCTCTCCGATCGACCGGCCGGCCTCCGCCCTTCGTCCTCCCCACCCATGTGAAACCCAAAAGGCGCACACCTCAACACCTTACGTTTTCTAGGTCTCTGCCGTGTGCTGCGCCAAACTGTGTGTGTCCCGCAATTATATTGTATCTCGAAATGCGGCTGTCGCGCGAGTTCGGAAAAAAAAAGATATATAGGTACTTGTAGTAGGAGCGCCGCACTAGATTCCTAGTATTCTGTAATAAATGTGGGGTATTCTCTGTAGTCTAGTGTAGTGTATCCGCGTGTGCATTGTGTCTTTTTCGAGTGCGGTGCGGTGCCCAGTTAGGTACGGTCAAAACCACGACATCACGACGTCCGACGACGCGAGAACGCGCACGCTTGCTCAATATTTCCGTGGCGCGTGTATGTTCCTTTTTCTTGAAGATTTCACCCTAGAGATCCGTCTCTTCTCACTGTTATAGTTTGTGGTGATCTTTAGTTTTTTCTGTTTTGTTTTGAATCTCGAAAACGAGCGCTCGCGCGCTCGCTAACAGGACGCTCGGCGGGGGTGCTTCTCGGAATACAATCGCCGAAATACGGACTGGAAACAACTCGCAAAGGACTGCAGGACGCGACGACCCTTGCGGTGTATGTGTTGTAACTATGTATATCGAATCTGAGTATCTTCTTTTAATCCTTATTCCTTCTGTGATCTAAAAAAAAATGATTGTGTGCTGTGCTCTGTGTGTGCGAATGAGCGTACCGTGCCGTGTGCGTACTGTACGTACGTCTGTGCGTGCATTTCGGCAATAAATCTTCTGGTCAAGAATGCGCGCGCCTTATATTACAAATGTGCAATCGATCTGCAAGGATTAAGGATATATTTGCGGCTCTTCGTCATCATTTTTACCATCATTCATCCATTCACGCAGCTAAAAGATAAAGCATGCCGCCTCCACCATAGGCTACCGCACTCAAGAAGTGAATTGTAGTAGGTCGGACTAAAGCACTAGTGTGATCTGAGGAACTAATAGATGATCTAAGCACCTGCTGAATGATCTAAGGACCTACTGGATGATCCAAGGACCTGTTAGGTGATCTAAGGACCTGCTGAGTGATCTAATGAGCTACTAAGTGACCTAAAGACCTACTGAGTGATCTAAGGAGCTAGTGGGTCATCTAAGGACCTGATTGATCTAATTACCTACTGAGTAATCTAAAGATTTACTGAATGATCTAAGGACCTACTGATTGATCTAGGAACCTACTGAATGATCCAAGCACCTTTGGGTGATCTAACGACTTTCTGAGTGATCTAAGGAACTACTAGGTGGTGCCATTGTTTTTTTTTTTGCATATTCGTGCGCGATTCTCGTTATGTTCCCTCATTGACGACACGGTGACAGCGATGCTCGGAAGACCTACTGATTGATCTAACAACCTGGCTGATCTAATGCCCTATTGAGTGATCTGAGGACCTACTAGGTGATCCAAAGACCTACTAGGTGATCCAAGTACCTACTGAGTGAGCTAAGGACCTACTAAGTGGCATTTTTAGCTGATCTAAGGACCTATTGAGTGATCTAAGGATCTACTGAATGATCTAAGGACCTACTGGTTGATTTGAGGACCTACTAATTGATCTAAGAACCTACTCATTGATCCAAGCACCTACCGAATGATCTAAGGACCTTTTGCGTGATCCATGAACCTTCTGGGTGATCTAACGACCTCCTGAGTGAGCTAAGGACCTACCAAGTGGTGTTTTTGTACTTCTTTTTTTGCAAATCCGCGCATGATTCTCGTTATGTTCCCTCATTGACGACACGGTGCGGCTGCAAGCGATCAGCAGAAAAACTCGAAGAAGAAGACAAATTCACATACGAACATTGTGTCGCGAGCTGTTGGTACCCCCGAATAAGCGAATCGAAAAATTCCCACGTTTTTCTTTTTGTTTTCTGTTTTGTCTTTTCCTGGGCTAACTACACACTATTATATTCGGTGCTAAAGTTTAGCTGCTGTGCTTGGCTCTCGCTCTCTGTCTCTGTCTATGTCTTCACACGGCGAAGACAATTCAAATAACGTGACGAGACTTTTTTAATTTTTCTTTTCGGGGTTTTCTTATATGGGGCGGGGGACAAGGGACCGTTTTTTTTTGTTTGTCCGTTGTTTCTTTTTTTTGTCTTCTTGGTGTGACACGCGCGGGCGGATGATTCTGGCCCACCTCTATCTCTTGATTCAAATTAAATTCGAAAGGTTGAGAATTTTGTTGTTCTATGCGAGTGTTCTTGTTGTTGTTGATTTTTTTTTGTTTGGGTGATTTTCGTGTGACCTCCCTAGCGCGTTTAAGGTGTGTTTGTGCAACATTGCATCCTAATATCAGACATACGGCGCGGCTCTGAAAGAGATGACAAATTAATGGCGACCGTCTCTTCAATAATTCTAGCCTCTGCTTCGCGCGCACCTCGCCTTTCATGTATCTCTGCAAGGAGCGCTGCTTTGCCCTTTATCGCCCACTGGGAGATGTAACGCTTCCCTTTCAGTTCAGAGGTATCCTCTGTTGTTTGGTGGAAGTCTAGGCGGTGATCCTAACTTCCCCTCTATTGGCTTCAAGGATGAGGCAGCGCTCTTTGGAGCGCTGCAAAAATATGTGAAAGGCGAGGTGAGCCTCTAGAAGAGGTTACAAATTAATGGCGACCGTCTTTTCAATAATTCTAACCTCAGTTAGCTGGCTCACCGCACGCTTCGCACGCACCTCGCCTTTCCTGAGTTTCTGCAGCGCTCCAAGGAGCGCTGCCTTGTCCGTTATCGCCCGCTGGGAGATGTAACGCTTCCTTTTCAGCTCAGAGGTATCCTTTGTTGTTTGGTCGAAGTCTAGGCGGTTATGAAATGGATCCTATGGGAACCCTACTACTCACTACTCAATTGCCCTAACCCATTGTGGGGCATAGCGCGTCAACTGTTCCATGTGGCCCAGTTGTCGTTTCGTTGGCATAAACTGGTTTCGGAGAATGCAGTTGCCAGCATGCACATGCACATCCATGGCCACGAACGTCGTCGTGGACGGGATTCGAACCCTAACATCCCCTTAATTGTCTTTAAGGATAAGGCAGCGCTCTCTAGAGACTATTGTTAAAATCTCCCTTGGCCCGTCTGCCTGATCCTCCTGTGCCCATCTCACGCGCGGTGTCATGTTTTATGAAACTTGCGCAAATAGTTGCAATCCACAAAAACAACAACAACAAAAACCGCAACAAAAAATCTAAATAAATAAAACATGATTATCTGACAAAACAATTTCGTAAGAAAAACTCATTAAATTGAATTTTAATTGTCCCGTGTGCAGCGGTCTTTCTCTCTCTCTCTCTCTCACACTCGCCACTTCGCCTTGTCTTGCGATCAAGGACTTGTATTACACATACACACACTCGTACCCCCATGCCCCTCTTTTCGGCGCGATCGCGTCCCCGTAATCAAAATAATAATAATTTAGTGTTTGAGTAATTATTTGTGCTATTTGCGGCAATAACGACAGCGCAGCATCATTAGCAGCAACGCCGAAACAAAAAAAGAAAATCAAATCGTGTCAAGTACATACACGTCTCACTGTCCTGATTTGCCCCCCTCTCGCTCTCGCTGTCCTGCTATTTTGGCTCAACAGGCGGGCAGATGGTGCGAGTTATTTTTGCAGTACACACACACACACCGCCGCCGTACTGCATCACGTCTGGCTCCCTTGTATATAAAATCGCGTGACTTTCTTCAGGAGTTGTTTGCTGTTGGTTCTTTACTGAGAGGTCCCTTTTTCACTTTTCTTTTGGCGTTCTTCAACCCACAAGCGCAGGCTCCTCCGTGTACTGCACCACTTTTGCCCCTGCGTCCTAATGTGTTTACAATCGCATATGGCGTCACTTTCTGCAGGAGCTGTTTCCTGTTGTTTTTTTCTCTAATCGAGAGGTCCCTTTTTTCTTTTATTGTTTTTGGGGCATTCTTTAAATCGGGAGGTCCTTTTTTTCTCTTTTATTTTTATTTTTTATTTTTCGGGCGCTCTTCAACCGTCAACCGTGCGTTCTCCTCTTGAACCTTGCCAAAGTTCTGTCTTGATCTTGAGTTAATTCTCAAGATCAACAAAAAGAAAGAAGGTGGCCTGGGCCCCTATCTACAATGGGGCGGCTTTTGCGACCCTTTTTTTCCGACTATTTTCAATAGTACTTAAATTTTCACACTACTTGGTGGGATACAAAAAAAACGCATAAAGGTTGCTTTAAGGTCTAAAACACTTTCGGTTGCTGCGCCTTTTGACTAACGGTATCGTGCGCCTAATCTACTGGCCGCGTGGGCTTTATTATTTTGATAAAATCACAATGATGCCACATTGGGCGCCGACGAATTTTTTCGGTCATTTTGATTCGGTCATTTTTTTTTTGTGTAAAGTGTCGCTGATGTGACTAACGGTATCGAGCTCGCATAGTTGACTGCTCTATTTTCGGCTTTTTGAACTAGATACAATCACAATGATCCCACATTGGGCGCCGAATATTTTCCGGGGCTTTTTCCATCGTTTTTTCACTATTTTTTTGCTATCAAATGTCACTGACGTAAAAAAAAGGTTGTCTAAAGGAAGCTTATAGTCGTACTATAGTTTGTCTTAACCCCCCGTTGTGGGGCGTAACGCATCAACAAGTCCATTACAGTCATTTGTACCGCGCTGCACTACCCATTCAGTGGCCTGGATTAGCCGCGTACGCATTTTGCCCAATCCGTGGAGCAAACAAGTCGGAACCTCAAAAGCTATTTCAAACTTTCGGCAGCCACGGACCTAACATTAATGTACATAGGTCACGTGAAACGACACATTATAGGGAAAATCCTATTCTGGAAGCAGAACGGTACATGGATGGGATCCGGATTAAAAGGGGAAAATTAGAAAAAAAAAAAAAAAACAAAAAAATTGTGAGCACCAAAGGGCCTTAACGGTAAATTATTAGACCCCACGTTGGGCGCCATTTGATAACTTTTGTGGTTCACTCCTAACATTTGTGAAAAAAATGACGGTCACCCAAGGACCGCAAAATGAACCTTAACGGTAAATAGTTCGGCCCCGCATTGGGCGCCATTTGATAACTTTTATCGTTCAGTTCAAAATAATTTGTGAAAAAATGGCGGTCATCCAATGACCGCAAAATTAACCTTTAGTGTCACCATACACTGTCGAACTTCAACTCGAACTCGAACACGAACCTAGTACAAATGCCCTCTGAATAGCTCAAGACACACACGCACACTTCACATAAACCTGAAGAAAACTGGTCCACTTGTACCTTGTTCGAGTTCGACAGTGTATGGTGATACTAACGGCAAATTATTCGGGCCCACGTTGGGCGCCATTTGATAACTCTTGTCGTTTACTCCTAACATTTGTGCTTGATGCATACAGGCAGCCTTACAGACTCCGGCTTTCCTTTAAACCCTTTCCGCTCCGCATGTAACCGTTCCTCTTCCACACCTGCCCTGCAAGCGGCCTGTTGCCTGTTGTTGTTTTGTCTTTTGAGTTGCACTTTTGCAACAGTTTCGACATGCTCACCGCCGCGTCGCCTCGCCAAGGAGCTGTTCATTTTTCTTGTTTGCTGTCGTTCAAAATGAACGACACATGCCGACAATGGATCAAATCATACATATGTGGGTCCGAAAACGATGCCCTCCCTCCTCCCTCTTTTACGAAGATCCGTTCAGGTGTGTCTCGAAACTGAATTTTTTCTGTGTCGCATTCTTTCTCGCTATTGTTTCCATTTAAGTGAAAACACAAAAAAGAAGATCCAAAAACCTGCTGCTTATCGCTCTGTGAGATCCAACAACATTTCGAGAGATCATTAAAATATTCACAGTCCCGTCCAGCAGATGTAGTGTAGAGTAGTCCCGTCCAGGCGACAAGGTTTCATACCTTGGCATGGCATGGCAGCGGAACCCTCCGCTCCGTCGCGAGCCACCGCCTATCTTTTTTGTCGCGCGAGCGCGGGTTGAAACCGGCGCGCCACCGACCACACATCCAGGTCTCGAGAGCATCATCATCGGATGCAAAAGCGGAAGAAAAATCTATTTTCGATGATACCGAAAAGAAGATACACAATACACCAAGAAGTAGCGTGAAGACACCATAGTATGACGTCATTGTCCAAGAAGCTCTCAAGTCAGTCAATGATCGATTGTAAAATTCTTGGTACCGCGAGCTTTGCTGTGCTGGTATCTTTTTCGAGCATCTACTATCTTCTTGTAAGAGTAGCCCGAGGAACTGGTCTTGTAGACCGCGAGGGTTGATGGCTCGCTCTTGCACTCTCTATTGATCCGATACGAGATAGTCTTGTCGATAGTCGATTCGATAATCCATCGCAGGCTGGCCGCGGAGGGGGGGAGGAGTGCATTGAGCAACCAGCATTATAGCCGGGCCGCGAAAGGAGAAGGTGTGGTGATGATGATGGCTGTACTGACCAGCATGTCGTCGCGGTCAATGACGTCAAGCCGCAGCTTGAAAGGAGGTGGGCAGTAGTCAGTACGTGAGCCGAATGGCTATGCAACAATAAACTGATCGCTGATCTGCATACCAAATCGTCTTGGTGGACTTCCAATGGCCTGCCTGGCATACCACGCAGGGGTGCCATCTGTGGCCCACACCGCTCATGACGACAATCGATTGGCATTTGCTGTGATCATAAAACAAGCATCCAATTTGCCTGAATGTCATGTCATCCAAGCAGTTATTATGAGTAATTAGATAGTGACACATTCAAGAATAATGTCTTTGAGCCACCCAATCATGCTCATGACCCCCTTGGCTGCTGCCATGTGTACTTTGCATCTGTTGACTGGCTATGCCCATCGACGCGGTGCGGCCGGCGCGGCGGCTTGCCAAAAGTTTCATAATATGCCGAGTACGCCCGGCACCCCGGCCCGGCCCGGCATCACCATCGCCTGGGTGGCCTGGGTATATGATGCAACTCAAGCTTGACCACGCGCTAAAGCTAGAGAGAATTTAGCGCGCTCTCAGCGTCCAGGTGGGGAAGTGGCGGTCACTCTACGATTTCGCCAGGACTTTTTGAGAATTCTTCTGTTATGAGAGTCCCGAGCCTCGCACTAATTCCGCCCGCGTTTCCAATCATATGGCTCGAATTACGAAAGAGTCTCATAATTTTCACAAGCTCTGCTGATGCTGCTGATGTCACCGTTTCACCGATGATGCTGATGATGCGCTATACATATTTGTAAAACGATGCGTCATGCGCTCGGTGCAGTCATCATCGCGCACATCAATAACAAACATAAACGCAGAGCGCTTATCGCTTTACGACAGTCATTCAGAGCGCGACTGTAGTTTTGTAACAAACAAGACCTACATTTGGTTGTTGTTGGACGATGGTGATGCCACTGCCTGGAATATCTTGTGAATCAACTTAGTAGCAGTGAGTTTTGAATGACGCCCCCGCTAGAACGAGGGTTGTTTGAACCCCCACTCTGTCTTCTGGTCCCTGTGCTAACAGAATTTCGTGGGGACCTTCCTTTGGAAGACGGAAAATGGTTACAAATTAATGAGGACCACTTACATAATTCTTACAATTTTCCTAGAGCTCACCGCGCGCTATGCGCGCACCTCGCTCATAAAATATTTTAACAGCGCTCCTTAACGATCCTTGGGGGGGGGGGGGGGGGGATGTAGGGCTTCCTTTAAGCAAAAGCCTGGCGCAAAAGATGCCACTGAGCTGATGAAAGGAGCGTTACGGCTTCCAGTGGTCAAATAAGGCAGCGCTCCAAGGAGCGCTGCTGAAAAATGAGAGTGGCGAGGTGCGCGCAAAGCGCGCGGTGAGCCCTAGGAAAATGGTTGCAAATTAATGAGGATCATTGGACACGGTGACAACATGTCCGGGAGGGACCTCCCTTTTGACGGACAGTAGTCAGGCTAGTCACTTGAGACATATCGCAACGGGCCGTCTGGCCTCTGTCCGCAGCTAGATTGCGAGACTGCCCCTCTAAAACAAGGGTTATTTGAACCCACTCTGTCAGAAGGATACTGTAACAAAATTTTTAACGGACTGTGATCACGCTAGTCAGCTGCGAGACGACGGTTGGGTGGGGTCTTTAAATGCAGGGCCCACAAGGTTTTTGTTGAAGGCCTTCGGTGGATGGGGGGAGGGGGGGGGGCGGTCCGTGTGTAGTCAGCGCATGTCAAAATACCTCTACCATTTGCCATTGTCTGTTGCTGATTTTCCATTTGCTATTTTCCTCACTTTTCGAACCCATCAAATTTCAAATTCTCTCAGCTCCTGACTCTCTGTCGTATCTCCTCTGATTTTCTACGGATATTTGCCATTTTTCCCCACTTGTTGGGGGCCAATGATTTTTTTTTTAGTTTTCTTCTCTCACCTCTTTATTTTCTCATTTCTTTTTCTCCGCTCGTTTCTCCTTTCGTCATAACTTCCCTTTCCCCTCTTTAATTTCCCCTAATTTATTACCCTCTTCCCCTCATTTATTATCCTCTCCCCGCATTTCGCCTCATCCCCTCGCTACACTTCTTCCCCGTCTCTTCATCTCTTTTCTTTAGAGGTATACGTAAGTGAAGTGAGCAGGAAGAGGTGAATTAATTACCCTCTCCCCTCGCTTCGCTTCATCTCCTCGAAGCAACCTTAAATCAGGCGCCCTCGTCACAAGTCTCAAGATTAAATAGTAGGAAATCCTAAAGAGCGGTTGTGTTTTGGGGGGAGGGGGCTACGAGTTAGGCGATGATTGTTGTGGTTGTGGCAACGCCTATTGGCGTTGAAGGGGATTGCCAGTCCTTGATCCTTACTGATGGGCGTGTGCTGTGGTTAGACGTCAACACGTGGTCAACACGCACGCCTTCATTTGAAATCATTGGGTGAATCCAGTGCCTTCAGCCTTCAGGTCAAACCACTCCACTTCAGCACAATACGTGTTTGGATGGAGGAGGGAGGGGACGCCCCTACTCCTTGCCAACAACTCCGCGGGGAGCTCGGCATTATTGTATGGGGCCGGCTGTGGCGAAACTCTGCGAAAACCAAATTGCGGAAAAGCGCTCTGATCTTTTGGTCCCCAAAGGGGAATGTGGGTTTTTTTTTGCACCTCGGCCGCCATGGTTTTTTTCATGGGCTTCTTGCTGTTTTTTTTTTTTGGGCTTCTTGCATAAGTAGTGTCAAGGCGACGCTACGACACGCTCATTTACATATCAGCACATTTTTTTTCTGAATTTTTTGGTTTCATTGTCGTCACCACGGAAACGGGGGGGGGCTTGTATATATGTACGAAACGATCATACACCTCACTGTGCCTGATATGATGACGCGATAATGATGATGATGACGACGACGACGAGATGATGTCCCAGAGCTATGTATACGAGTAGTTTCCCCGGGGACTGGCAATTTTCTATTTTTATCCTATGGATTTAGGTGGCTGGCTAGCGCGCAAGCTTTCGGCTGATTGGCGCGCTATGTGCGGCTAACTTGATCGACTTGACACACATACAGACACAGACGCACACCTTCTTTTCATCAATGAGGGTTTGCAAGGATCCATTCTAGTGAATTTTTGGGCAGCAGACTATGCAGAGTTTGGTCGACATCCAGAGACGCAGAGAAGAGAGAGAGAGAGAGAGCGGGATGGAGGGGAGGCATAAGGCGTATATTTTTAGCATGAACTGACGGAGCTATGTGTCTGTGTGTGTGTGTGTAGGTCAAGGCTGGTGTCCGACGCATGCATTTCTGTCTGATATCGTTTAATTTTTTTTTGCTTGTCTGTTTTTTTTTTCGCCCCATCAAAATGTCACGGGCGAATTTTGAATATCTATATCGGAGGTTCAGACTGGAATGGTTTCGTTGGTTCCCTTCTCTCCCCGACGTTATGCTGAGGCCGGTTTAGGCATTGTTCAGGAGGTGGCGTATGGAGGTGCTGCCCGAGACCAGGCACTGGTCTGTTTTAACCCTCCCATACCCTGCTCGTGACCCTTTGAAATTTTTGTTGCTAAATGTTGAACAGGGTGAGGCTGAACCTACTCCCTTTTTTCTTAACTAATTTCCTTCCCGCCAAGGCTGTGCTCTCGCATCAAAGGGTATCCCCTAAGCCTTAGCAGAAACATAAAAAAAAACAGTCACAGACAATTGTATACTAATTTGTTCGTTTTTTTCTTCTCTTTTTCCAGATATACTCATAACAAATGGCCACAATAGATGGAAGACCGGCGCAATATGGGATTTCTCTTAAGCAATTACGAGAGCTTATGGAGCATCGTGGTCGTGAGGGTATAGCGAAAATACATGAATTTGGTGGTGTACAGGAAATATGCAAAAAATTATACACATCACCGAATGAAGGTTCGTGTTTTCGTCTCTTCTCTCTCTCTCCCTCTCTCTCACTCTCTTTTAGCCCTCTCTATGGATTCAAATCCACAAATCAGCGCCCAATCAAATCACGCGCGCCATCTATCGATCTCTTAATCTCAATCGTTTGTTTTTCTCTTTCTCCCTCCACGTGCTCGATCGCTCGCTTGCTCTCTCTCGCTGGATACACACAGGACTAGGGGGAACGAAAGGTGATCTGGATCACAGACGTGAAACATTTGGTTCGAATGTAATACCACCGAAGCCACCAAAAACCTTTTTGACATTAGTCTGGGAAGCGCTCCAGGATGTAACACTTATTATTTTAGAAGTAGCTGCATTAGTATCACTTGGTCTATCGTTTTATAAACCCGCCGATGAAGACGCTCGTAAGTATCCTAACTAAATGGAGAGAATTTTTGTGGTCTTATGTCCCGATTTGAATGAGTCCTAGAAATGCCATGAAACAAAAAACCTCGACTGCTTTGGCTCTCTGCGACTTGGACGAATGGGGAACATAAAGCCATTATGGCCTGACCTTATGTCATGGACAAATTCTGTTATTTATTTAGTTTTTAATATATTTATCTCTTGTTTTTTTTCTCTCTCTCTCTTTTTCTCTTCGCCCGTTTCCCCTCCGCCTGCCACGTGCACCATTACCACCGCCACCACTTGCACGCGCAGCCGTTCTTGCCGAGGAAGATGATCATCATGGCTGGATTGAGGGTCTAGCTATTCTTATTTCTGTTATAGTTGTTGTATTGGTAACGGCGTTCAATGATTATTCGAAAGAACGACAATTTCGTGGTCTACAAAATCGTATTGAAGGCGAACATAAATTCTCCGTATTACGTGGCGGCGAAGTACGACAAATTGGCGTCGGTGATATTGTTGTTGGTGATATATGCCAAATAAAATATGGTGATTTACTGCCAGCCGATGGTATACTTATACAAAGTAACGATCTTAAGGTAAGTGTGTGTCTGTCTGGTCCACTTGTCATTTGCCAATCTTACGCAGTCGCGTTTATTTCTTATGCAGTCGACCGCGACTGCAGTCCACACGCGCAACGATCGTCACGATTGCGGTCGCGGCGGTCATGTGACGGTCTCGACTGCAGTTTGCAGTTTGCAGTTGTGCAACGATCTCTTGGACTGCAGTCGTGCACGTGCAATGATCTCTCCGACTGCAGTTGTGGACGTGCAATGATCTCTCCAACTGCAGTCGCCTCTTGTATTTTTTTTTAAATATTTATTTCCTTTTTTTTTGTTTCTCTCTCTCCCTCTCTCTCTCTATATGTGTTTCCCCGTATTTTTCAACATGTTATATATAAAAAAAAAACGAAAACAGGTGGACGAATCATCGCTAACGGGCGAATCGGATCATGTGAAAAAAGGCGAACAATTCGATCCAATGGTCCTGTCGGGCACGCACGTTATGGAGGGCAGCGGTAAAATGCTTGTTACCGCTGTCGGTGTTAATTCACAGGCCGGCATTATCTTTACATTGTTGGGAGCTGCTGTTGATCAACAAGAAGCGGAAATTCGTAAGATGAAAAAAGGTAGGATGTCTCAGTTTTTTCCGATTTTTTTTGTATCTTCATTTTATTTTCTATAATGTGCGCGTGCACACGCGCGCGCGCTACAAAAATTTCAATCTATCGTGTATAATAATATTTTGGTTTTCTGTTAGTCCCGGATCTGCATAGGATATACTTGAGGGAAAAAAACAAATTGAAGGCCCTCTCTCTCTCTCTCTCTTTCTCCTTCTTTCACTTGGCTCTGCTCTCGAATGACGATTGTCTCGATGGTGGTGTTTTGAGTTGGAAGTCTTCCCGGGTTTTTCGATTTTCTCACATCTGTTGGCTGGCACCACCCTCCCCCCCCCCCCCCCCCTCCTCTTTGTTTCAGGACACTATACCTACGCCCATGGATTGAAATCTCTTGCGCGATGTTTTAATATTTTCCGCTTTCCATCTCTTTGAAATGTTTTCATTCGTTGATTCTGTCAGCGAAAAATGCGGCGTCTTTGCATTGCTTGGAATTTTATCGATTATCAGTTTGGACACGTCCCACTCCGTCCCTCCCGGGCGCCCATGGAAAAATCAGCATCTTTCCTTGCAATATTCTGTCCCTGAGATATGCCGAACAGAGGCTGCAATGAAAGTTCAGGAACTTTAAAACAATGGAGTGATTTCTCTACGTCTCTGGACATAGTCCATACACTCCGGCCTCCCTCCCCGGACGCCCATGGAGGAAAACCAATATTTTTCTATTTTTCTGTTTTAATTTAAACCGAACAGAAGCTGCAATGAAAGAGGAACTTTAAAACAACAAAGATATTTCTTTACGTCTCTGAACTTCGCCGATTCACGTCCCCCTCTCCCTCTCCCCCCTACGTCCATGGAAACACCGACAACTTCTTATTCTATAGATTCAATGTTCACTCCCCGTGAATTATATTCTTCGTGCCATGCAAGATGAAGTTGCAATGGAATAGGGCAAACTTGACAACAGTGGAGAGATAGCCTCCCTGTGTAAGCATTAGCCGCACCCCTCCCCTCCTCCTCTCCATCTGAATGTTTTTTTTTTATTTCCGTAAATCTAAAAAGACCAAATCCAATCCACGGTAAGCACTTGGTTGCCCCCCTCCCTTGCTTTGAACCTCAACGTGCAGCGTTTACAAGACAACAGCGCGGTGAAAGAGGCTTGACGGAAGGGGCGAGGGAGTGATCTGTTGATCTCTCTTTCTTTTTTTGTGGTGAAGAATCCAGGACGATTATTATAGTTCCTGATCTCGTGACAGGCGAATTCTCCTCGCAGTTCTTTCACAAAACTTTGGTCGAGTTTGGTGGCTAAATGGCGGGGAAAGGGACGGGTGGGGAGAATGGCACCTGTTGTTGCCGGGAACACGTCTCCACTTTTCTCCGGTATGCTTCTTGGAACACAATCTATTCCAGGTTGTGCCTTATTGACATCGACTCCCCCCCCCCCTCCTCCGCGCTTTCCCCTCCCTTTGAACCTCGGCGAGTTTCTTCATTGCTTTGCTCTGTTCTTTGTGAATCGGGGGACGTGTATCTGATAATATTCTGATCCTGTTTTGACAAATCCGTGCAAGTCCCCCCCACCCATGCCACCCTTTCGCACGGCGGACAAGTTTTTCATTTACATTGGCATCGGATCTCCCCTCTCCCCTCTCTCTCTCTCTCTCTCGGAGTTGTGTTGAGTCGTTCTTGGATGTCGAGTATAGTTTTTATTTTTGTTGTGAGGTGGTTGTTTTGTTGTACACTTTTTTGTTCGTTTTCGTTTTGTCTTTGCCTCCGTATGTTTGTTTTTTAACGGTTTTTCGTTTTTTCCCCTCGTTGTTGTCCAAGTTACTTGATTGTACATATTTTTGGTTTTTCATCATGGACATTTGATTGGCATCCAAAAACAACAACAACGCGCTAAAATGACGCGTGTCGTCATCGTTGTATCTACTTGAATTTTGTGTACTATTGGACCCCCCCCCCCTCCTCCCGGCGTCACCGCTCTTTTTCAAAAGATCCCAACATAAACACAAAAAAGGAAAGAACTGAAAAGGATGGATTGGACGATTGTGTTGCCCTCTAGCATTTTTCTTTGTTCCAGATTGCCCTGCTCTAAAGAGCGCTGCCTTGTTCTTAATCAGCTCCTTTCACTCTTTGATCGAAGTCTTGTCGCTGAACCCTAGCGGGAGCCTTAGGTTCCCTCATGATCTCATCAAGGAAAACAGGGGCTCACCGCGCGCTACGCGGGCACCTCGTCTTTATAATATTTTCGCAGCGCTGCTCCTTTGAAGATTTCACGCTCTCTTAATAAATTCAGAGGCTTTGTTGACTGTTTGATCGAAATCTCGGCGCTGAAGATGTCGATGAACCCCAGCGGGAGCCTTAGGTTCCCTCATGACTTCACCAAGGTAAAGGCAGCGCTCCTTGGAGCGCTGCGAAAATATGTAGAGAGCGAGGCGCGCGCGTAGCGCGCGGTGAGCCAAAGGAAAACAAAAAACACTTTTCTCTCTATTAGATTAGAGAGAATTTTCACAAAACCCAAGAAATTTCCGCTTTAGGATCTGCAAATCTCTCCGCGCGGGCTTTACGTTCTTACCACCTAAAACGGAAATGGACTACCTAAAGCGGAAAACCCGCAATTAAGGAATTTTTAAAATTCTCTCTAAATGCAATAGAGTGAATTCTCCTTATATTCACGAAACAGAAATTGTCCGATTATAAACGCCCCTCAGAGCTACAACTAAACTGAAAACGAAAACCTGAAAAGAGTTTCGTATATACGAGTACAGCTACTTTTAGCACGTTCACCTGTCTATAAGTCAACATATGACTCGTGTTGTATCTCCCTCCATATAGTGTCACGTCAATGAGTTACATTTGATTCACAAAAACGGAACATTTTCCTGTGTGAAGAGACACGTGTGAAGTCAAAGATGCTGAAAAATGAATTGACAATGAACGTGTTAAAACAGCTTGCCTACATTTCACCACGGCCCGCCTTTTTGCCCTTTTGCGTGCCCCGTTAATTGCACGGCCACTAGGTTGTCAGCGCCTGCCACTGCTCTCTCTCTTTCTCTTGTTTTCGTCCCCTATAAGATTCCTCTCTTAATTTTTTGTTCCCTATAAGGTTCCCCTTTATTTTCTTGGTCCTCTTTAAGGTCCCCTCTCTCTTTTGTCTCCTGTAGGGTCCCTCTCTCTTTGTTGTCCCCCTTTCTCTTTTTGCCCCCCCCCCCCCCCCCCCCCGCCCCTATAAGGTGTCTCTCTCTGTTTTTTGTCCCATATAAGGCCCTTCTCTCTCTCTTTTTTGTCCCCTTGTAAGGTCCGTCTGGGTGTTTTTGTCCTTCTCCCTCGTTTTGTCCCCTATAAGGTCCCTCTTTCTTTTTTGTCCACTATAAGGCCCTTTCTCTCTTCTTTTTGTCCCCTATAAAGTCCCCTCTATCTCCCCCACAAGGTCCCCCTCTCTCTTTTTTGGCCCCTACAAAGTCCCTCTCTCTCTTTTTTGTCCCCTACAAGTTCCTTTCTCTATTTTTTGTCCCCTACAAGGTCCCTCCTTCTCTCTTTCTCTTTTTCCCATGTTAGGTCCCCTTTTTTCACTCTCCCCTACAGTGATAAAATTCAATAATAAAAATTAAAACAAAACAATATGAAAAGTAAAACCCTCTCTCTGTGTGTCTCTCTTTCACTCTCTCTCTCTCTCTGTCTATGTCTCTTTGTGTCTATACATTTTGTTATGACTTGAATCTAATATCGATATTTTACCGTTTTTTCCTATTTTTTTTGTATTCCTCCACACCACAATTTGTATTGCATGTGTGATTTTGTGCATTGGCAGAAGCTAAAAAGCAGAGGAAGAACAAGAGTTTAACAGGTGAATAAAAAAAACAAAATCAAAAATCAGAAATCAAAAACTAAAAACCTTAAAAAAAATGGATACAAAATTAACCCTACTAATTAAAATTAGAAGAAAAATTAATTGTTAATCCCCCAATCGTAAATTAAGTAGAAAAAACAAAAAGCGATTCAGAAGAAATAGAAACAAAAACAAAAAGCAGAGGAGAACGAAGAACAAATGAACGCAAAAGATTTATTTTTAAGCTCGGCGCGCCCTCTCGCCCCCCTATTCTCCCCTATACTATCTGCAGTTTGTGTTAAATGTGTTTATTTTAAATTAAAGCGATAATTGGATACCCAAAAGAAAAGAAATTAAGAACTTATCTAGACATTTAGTCTTTTAACGTTTTTTTCCGTTAAATATTTTCCAAATTGTTCCTTTTTTTCCATTTTTCAATGTTGTCACCTTTTCTCTCTTTTCATTTGCCTCGCCGCGCGTTTTTCTCTCTTCTGTTGCTTTTTGTTTACCAGAAAACAAAAATCAGTAGCGCAAAATATATATGCTTGTCACACACACTCGTACAATTAAGTCATCATCATCACAATAGACCTGCGGGTCGTCCCAATGCTTGATGGCCCTTCGGGCCAATCGCCCTCCGCATCATCTCTAATCTAAGTCACACATCTCACACGCAACACTTAATCATAATTTTAAGACAAATTTAGTTGTTTTCTTAAGATAGTTAAGTTGGCAGAAATATCTATACACACACATAGAAAAAAAACGCGATAAGAAAACATAACGAAGAAACACGCACGCACAAAAACATAGTCCTTCCACAAAGCGCCCCACACAAAATTCTCTCGCACGATTCTCTTGTGCTTTGTATCTTGTATAAAACAAATACAAAAAAAAAACGACCAACAACCAACAGTAAAACGAAAATCGCCAGGAAGAGGACGCCTGGCCGAGCAGCGCTGCTTTGTCGTTGATCAGCTCCTTTCAAGATTTCACGCTCTCTTAATCAATTCAGGGGCTTCATTGACTGTTTGATCGAAGTCTCCGCGCCGATGATGTCGCTGAACCTTACCGGGAGCCTTAGGCTCCTTCATGACCTTATCAATGAAAAGGCAGAGCTGCTTGGAGCGCTGCGAAAACATGCCAAGCTCTTACGCTCGCATTGGCTCACTGTTGAGTGGTACTTTACAGAAACTTAACGAATCTTGCCGACTGTTACGCTCGCACTGGCTGATTGTTGTGGGGTACTTGACGAAAATTCAACGAATCTTGCAGTCACTGCGGCGGGGGGCTTAACGTCTCTGCCTACCCCGGGGGTTTACCAGACGGTCCTTCATAGGACAACGGATTGATTTGGTGACGACAATCAGCGCCCCTCCATGCAAGCATAGAGGTAACAGTTTACATCAGTCGGCAGGGACTGATATTCATACGGCTGGATGCGAGGCCTATCTAAACCTCTGCAGTTCTCTGTGCCGGCACCCGGCTGGATAAGCGCAACTCCACGCCGAGTGCCCAGAAATGAAACGGAACACTCTACCCGCGATTTGGGTGTTAAACCACATGGGGGGGGGGGCCTACCTCAACAGTCGGGGTGTGAAGTATTACTGCCAAAGCAGCGCCACTTCAGGGTTCCCTGGCTCCCATGCTACCAGATATACAATAGAACCTCCCCGGTCGGGATTCGCAACCATAGGCTGCTACCAGTTGAGTACCTTTGCACACTCAGCACTGGTGGCCTGACTCTTCGGGGGAGCGGGATAGTCATTTCCCCGAACGCTTCACCGGAATCGACCGGTGACGGTACAAGTACCCCTCCCAGGCCCACAATACATATCCGAGATACAAATAAAAACAAGGTTAGCCGGGCACTTGAACCATTCTGCGGCTGATTTGCAGCCACTGCATTAATATGCCGACCGCGTCGACTGAATGCATTCAGAGCCAGGATATTTTCTTGGCTAAATAGACAACTAGAAGCGTCAAGGGAGCCGAAACTACCAAGATCTGAAGGAAACGGATCTGAAACCAACTCAGCTGCTGAGAGGTGGCACAGACGTAGAATAGAATTGAACAGGTGGCAGAATTTCGCCAAGAAAATCAGCTGAAATTGCAGGGATTTCAACACACAAGTGCGGGTTTCCAAAAAATCACACACTTCACATCTATACACACACACACATACATCCCCCCACACACACACACATGCAAACATGATCATGACATCGTTGCAATCAACATTTTAACAGCTCGTTTAGATGCTCTTCAATTTATTTGGAAGGTCTTTTTTTCTGTTTTTTTTTACGCTACTACTAGAGCACTAAATAGGAAGGTACACTCGACGCCATTTTGTTGACGACGAATGAAGAGTGGCAGGCATGTACACATGACAGTTCCCAGCTGTCAACATTAGTACTGTCTGCTGTAGTCAATCTCCATTCGATGTCAACAAAATGGCCGCGCGAGCGTAGAGCCTTACTACTACGCTCTGTAAATTTGCGAACGCACACTCGCCCTCTGGCGGTTTCGTTTTTTTAAGTGAGTGCATCTAAACGACCTGCCCAAGCCCCGAATTGAAATAGAGTTGACGGTGCATAGCAAGTAGACTGTTGTATACAGTGAACACTCACACCGACGCGGAAAAAACCAACGTAGCCCAAAAATTCGCGGCGCGATATGAACATCCTCGTAATACGCCACATACACGGAGCGATCTGTCGGCCGAGGGATCGCCACAAAATATCAGCTGATCAGAATTATGAGGAACTGTCAAAAAAATCAGACCGATCCATCGGCCGATATCGATATCGGGCGACAGATCGGCCGATCGATCGGTGTGTATATGGCACGTTGTTAATTTTTTGGACGCTGCGGAAATTTCTGCCTCGAGTTCGCGCGACGGAAATTGGCGGCGCGATGGGAACATCCTCGTAAGACGCCCCGTGCCGTCGTGAAATTTTTGACGATGCCGAAATTTTCGCGTCAGTATGACGATCGCTGGAATGCGAATTTTTCGCGCCGCGGATTTTTCCGCTGCGAGTTTTTTTTTCGTGTCGATATCGATGATTACTTTTAAACACCCGATTTAACACTGACATATTTGCGATAAGTGATCATTACACCGACGAACGACGCGAAAAATTCGCAGCGCGAAAATCCCCGGCAGTGTCAATAATTTCACCACGGCCACTGCCATCTTAATATACAGGCCTCCGCGCTCATGCCTTGCCACTGCCTTGGCAAGGCGGAAATGACGTCAAATTGACGTCAGCCAAGCAGTGGAGACTTCGCCGCGATCAGCTGAGCGGAGACATGCATATTAAGATGACAGTGGATGTGAACATAGGATGCCGTGGTCAGATTTTTGACGTTGCGGAAATCTTCGCCACGGATTTTCGTGCTACGAATTTTTCGATGATCACTTTGGACGCCGCGCCACGCCACGCTGCGCCGTGGTCAGATTTTTGACGCTGCGAAAATTCTTTTCGTGTCGGTGCGATGATCATTTAACACTTACACTTATTGCGCAGCGTCAACCACCCTGCATGCCCCCCGCTCCTCCATCCGCTCACTCATTGTAGTGCTTGAAAAAAAAAAAAAAAACAAAACAAAAATAAATAAATAAAAATCAGAAACAGAAAATTTAAGAGAATTGAATTGAATCAACAAATTGGCAGTGTCTCTTTTGTTGTTTCTCCTCTTTTATGAAAAAAAAAACAAAAAAGCAATAAAAAACGATTAATCATAAAAAAAATTCAAAATGCTAAAAAGGAAGAAAATAAATCATTCTTTTCTCACTACTTAGCGTTTTTCTCCTTCTCTCTCTCTCTAACGCTGTCTCTCCGTTTGTCTCTTTTTGTATTATATATTTATAAGCATTGACATTTCTCGATTTCTCCTCCATATACTTCCCCCCCCCCAATTTAATTAGTCTAATAAAAATTAAATAACATAACACATGCGCAGTAATAACCCCCCCCCCCCCAGTATGTGAATGTCCAGTACACACCTTTCCCGATCGAGTCCAAAAATTTCCCCGTCAAATCCATGCATTGAGATCGGGGAAAGTTTAGATTCGACCGGGGAAAATTTGGATTTTGGACGCAAGCGCGGCCTTAAGCTGAACGGACATTCACGGACCGTCCAAATACAAATTTTCCCTGGTCGAATCCGAAAATTTCCCTGTCAAATTCATACATCGACCGGGGAAATTTTTGGACTTAGGCCAGGGGAAATTTTTGGACTTGGGCCAGGGAAAATTTCGATTTGGACGGTCCGTGAATTGTTCAGCATTATATGAAATTTGTGTCCCGTTTTTTTCATCAAGTACAATTCGTACGCGGGGACAGGGATAAAGTGAATACTTGGCTACTGCCTAGTTCCGTGCTTGGCATCTAGAGATATGGTTTTGACTCACACACACATACTTTCTTCTCTTTTTTTTTATTGTGTATTCTCTCTCTCTCTCTCACTTTCTCTCTTTTTCCTTGCACGTCTGATTTTCTTTCTTTTCTTTTCGAATAGTCGCGCACACGCTGTTCTCTTTCTTTGGTGTGCGAGCGTGTGTGTATTTGCTGTTGTTGTCGCTGTTTGAGTAGTAGTAGTGTGTGCCCACGTGTGTGTGTGTTTGTGTGAGCACACCTTCTCACTCTCTCGCTCCGGCACTTTCTTTTTGTCCCCTATTCGACGATTTTTTTTTTCGTCTAATTTTTCAGCTCTCTCTGTTTTTTTTTCTATTTTTAACTTGTGTTTTCGGACGCACTTTTTGCTGCACTGTACCGAACAAAAAACGAAAAAACAATAACAAAATGCACGAAACACCGTTTGATTCTTTTCTGCTTACATTTCTTGTTTCAGGTTCTTGCTTATATTTTTCTCTCTCGATCTCTCCCTCTCTGTCACTTACACTCTCGCTCTCTCTCTCACTCGCACTTTGTGTGCTCCGGCTTAAGACTTTTTTTTGGGTATAACGGTATTTTTTGGTATAACGGTATTTTTTTGGCATAACGGTACTTTTTTTTATTTATGTAGCTGTACGTAGTATTTTGAGTTTTTTTTTCGGTGACCTTTATGTGTGTGTGTGTTGTTTGTTTTGTAAATATATTTTCAATACAAGGCCTGTGATGTACAGTTCGTCGCGAAATGATGGAAAAATGTGCCCCGTGAAGTCCAATTTAAAAATTTCAAACCGATTCAAACCGTTGAAAAATTTCACACGTTCATTTTGTACGCGATTTCACGGCACTTTACACATTTCCGTTCCAGGCACGGCGAGCTGTATTACCAGGCTTAAAGTGGACCGCATCGTTTTGTTTTACGGCTGAAAATCAACAACAGAAGAAAATGGCGCACGATGATACGCTCCACATAACAGCGGCCATTTTTTTTTCTGTTGCCTGCAAAAATGGCGACGGCGGCGTCCTTTGTTTTTTTTTTTTATCATAAAAATGGCCGGGTTTTTTTGTTTTGTGGCTGAAAATGGGCGCGTTGGTGGTGCGCGATGGATTGATGGCACCCCTCCCCCTCCAAAACAGGGTGGCCATTTTCGTGTGCTGCGTAAAAATGGCGACGACGCGACGTCCGCATAAGGAGGTGGTAACGGCCATTTTATTTTGTGACCGCTGATGCTGTAACATTGGATGTTGAGGGGCTTTGGGGGCGTTCACCTCTTTGGGGTGGGGTTCATCGAAATATTGACGCGTGCACTGATGTTAATTTCTAAGGGGCCTAAATTGTCGAAAAGCAACGGGAAATGAGGAAATTTGTAAAAGGTGCGGTAACGTGTGGCGTCTTTTTATTTGTTTACGGCCAAAAATGAAAAATGACTTTTTACGTCTCTCAAAAAAGAAAAAAAAACCTTTTCGAGTATTTTCGGCCCGTCCCATATCTCGTTAAGGTGGACACACACACATTTGCGTCCAAAATTCAAATTTTCCCTCCCGTCGAATCCAAAGTTTCCCCCGCTCGATCCTCCTAGATTAGCAAAAATTTGCAAACATCTTTGGACAAAGGGGAGGGGGTCGACCGGGGAAATTTTGGCCTTTACCGGAGGAACAATTTGAATTCTGGACGCAAATGTGTGTGTGTGTCCACTTTTATTCGTATTATGGACGCGAGTATATAGGTAGAGTCCGATGCATGACTGTGCGTTGTAACCGAATTTGGTCGGAGAGTTCCTTTTGTGATCCTCACCTCACGGACGGGCCCGTTGATAGAAATTTCGGTCATCAACTGAACTAACGGTATATTCTGTTGTGTGTTTAAAGCGGAGTTATTCGCCCAAGTCTTTTCAAAGATTCGCTCCTCCAGGCCTCCTCTTTGTCGTTGTCCGATTTTGAAGGAAATTTGCTATGTAGCTTCGCTGGGATACAAGGACCACACGGTGATATTTTGGTCTTGCCGCAGGTGTGCGTCAGGACAAAAGGACTCGCTTTTGATCATGAAATGAATTACAGAAACCAAAATCTGGTAGCTGTACGGGTATCTTCTGATTTGGTGTGATGAGATCAATGCACTGGAGTGCTGTTTAAAGCATTTTGAGTCCTTTGGCCAGGACTGATGCCATTTTGAGTCCTTTGGTGATGTAAAGAAAGGACATTCTTGACAATTGAAGGCATTTCGAGTCCTTTGGCCAGGACTGATGCTATTTTTAGTCCTTTGGTGATGCAAAGAAAGGCCATTCTTTACAATTGAAGGCATTTTGAGTCTTTTGGCCTGGACTGATGTCATTTTGAGTCCTTTGGTGATGCAAAGAAAGGACATTCTTTACAATTAAGGGCATTTTGAGTCCTTTGGTCAGGACTAATGCCATTTTGAGTCCTTTAGTGATGCAAGAAGAGGACATTCTTGGCTATTGAAGGCATTTTGAGTCCTTTTTCCAGGACTGATGCTGTTTTGAGTCCTTTGGGGACGAAAAAAGGGCATTCTTTACAATGGAAGGCATTTTGAGTCCTTTGTTCAGGACTGACTGATGTCATTTTGAGTCCATTAGTGATGCAAAAAAGGACATTCTTGACAATTGAAGGTGTTTTGAGTCCTTTCGCCGGGACCGATGTCATTTTGTGTCCATTTGTGATGCAAAAAAGGGCATTCTTGACAATTGAAGGTGTTTTGAGTCCTTTTCTCGGGACTGATGTCATTTTGTGTCCATTAGTTATGCAGAAAAAGGACATTCTTTACAATTAAAGGCATTTTGAATTCTGTGGCTGGGACTGATGTCATTTTGAGTTCTTTGAGCGGCTACGCGTTGCAGGAATCGTCCATCGTCTTTGTACCTCAGTTTGCTTAACTCTCTCTCTCTTTCGTTGTACACAAAAGTAATCGGCTTGCATTCCTCGCGCGGCTACGAGCGGCTAATCCAAAATCAAATCAAATCAAGGAAAATGCAGCGCTGTGAAAACATCTCAAGAGCGAGGTCGCACGTAGCGCGCAGTGAGCCACAAGAAAAAAAAACTTACAACAGCCAACAGGAATAAAAACCAAATAAGGATCGTTTCTATTGAAGTTCAAACTTTTGCCATGGGCTCGCCGCGCGCTACGCGCGCACCTCACCATTCCGAAACTTTTACAGCGCTTTAAGGAGCGCTGCCTTGTCCTTGATCAGCTCCTTTGAAGATTTCACGCTCTCTTAATCAATTCAGAGGCTTCGTTGACTGTTTGATCCAAGTCTCGGCGTCGAAGATGTCGCTGAACCTGACCTGATCAAGGAAAATGCAGCGGTCCTTGGAGCGCTGCGGAAACATATGAAAGGCGAGGTGCGCGCGTAGCGCGCGGTGAGCCATAGGAAAAAAAAAACTTACAACTGCCGACAGGAATAAAAATCAAATAAAGATCTTTTCCATTGAAGTTCAAACTTTTGCCATTATTTTTGCAGCGCTCCAAGGAGCACTGAGGAGCCCTTTTGGTTTTTCACGACGTGGATCAGCCGAGCCTGGTTAACACTGATACGTAGCAGTGTCGTCTGAAGGGGTGCATGTTGTACTGTAAGAAAATGGACTTTATGTCGTGGCTTCATTACAACGTGGATCTATAGATCCTGGGTAGCATTGAGGTTTAGTGGTTTCCTTGATTCTTAGAGCCTGGATAACAGTCTGATCGGTCCGGGTCATTTGAGCCGAATTCACTCGGTGACCGCGCGTGTTCGTTCGGTCATCGCGCTCTACGATCTAGAGAGTGGAGGTTCGATTCTCGGTACGAGAATTTTTTTTTTCGTGGGGCTCGCGGCGAATTTATAACAACTGCCAATTGTATTCATGGACATTGTTGCGGGCTGGATGCTCAGTGTTGCGACTGGGGAGACACACCTTTAGCGGCGTTTTCAGCCGTAAAAAAACACGTGTCTCTTTGGCTGCGGTCAGAAGGTACCTACCCAAGAGCACGAACTATGCAGTCTGCTCCTGCAAAACCACACTCGTCACACACACACACTTAATGTGAACGTCAAGGAGAGAGAAGAAGAAGAAAAAGTGTGTGAGCGGTGAGCAGCTTCATCGGGCACCTTCTGATCGCAGCCTTTGTGACAAATAACTTATATTTTCTTTTTTTTTTCCGTTGTATGTTTGTGTCTGTGTGTGGGTGTTTTTTTTTTTAGATTATATTAATTTATTAATTTAAATTAGAATTATATGGTTTTTCTCTTTCACACACTCTCTCTCACTGTCTGTCTCTCTGTTTGGCTGTGTCTCTTTGATTTTTGCGTTTAGGGTTAAAACTGCAAAAACGAAAAAAAAGACGAAAAATTGATAAAACTAAATAAATTAATTAAAAAAAGAACAGTCTAAAAATAATTAAATTAATTAATTTAAAAGGAAAGGGTTAAAGAGGTTAAGTTTTCGTTTAATATAGTCGTACAATGTATTTAGGTTATGTTTGAAAAACTGTCAAAAATATATGTGTGACACAGGGTGGAATATAATGACTAGAACACTAAAACTCTAAACTTAGGATTAGTTTATTTATATGAAAAAAAAATCTCTTTTCTCGTTTTCTCTTTATCTTATCGACAACTAATTCCACGAATGTGTTTCTTTAAAATTTTTTCCTCCCCTCTTAAATCTAATATCGTCGTTTTATCGTCGTGGGTGTTGCCGCCCTACATCGTCTCATCTCTAATGCGCGCCCCGCTCCTGCCGCTTTTGTCGTGCTTGTTGACTGTATGTTTTTTTGTGGTATCCGCTTGCGATGGCCGCCATATGCAGGCGAAGATGGTGCCGGGCCAATGAGCAATAGCCACATGGGCTCGCCGATACCACAGCAACAACTTCAACAACCGGAAGCCGATGGCAATCATGTTCAATCATCCAGTCCAGCCGTAGAGCCGCATCATAAGAAGGAGAAGTCTGTATTACAAGCAAAGTTAACGAAATTGGCAATACAAATTGGCTATGCCGGTTCAACAATAGCTGTACTTACTGTTATCATTCTAATTATACAATTTTGCATACATACGTTTGTTATACTCGAGAAACCATGGAAGAATACGTACGCCAATAATTTGGTGAAACATTTAATTATTGGTGTGACCGTATTGGTTGTTGCCGTACCCGAAGGTTTACCGCTAGCTGTTACACTTTCATTGGCCTATTCCGTTAAGGTGAGTGTCGCGCATGCTTATATATATACTGGTAGATATAGAGCCTTAGGATTGTGCAGATCCAAGATTGTTGTATGGTGAATGTATTGTATGGAATTGTATGTGCAATCTCTCTTCAACAGAAAATGATGAAAGATAATAATCTGGTGAGACATTTGGACGCATGCGAAACGATGGGTAATGCCACTGCCATTTGTTCCGACAAGACTGGTACATTAACTACAAATCGTATGACCGTTGTTCAGTCATACATATGCGAGAAATTATGTAAAGTAACACCGAAATTCTCCGATATACCCGCAAATGTTAGTACCCTAATTGTTCAGGGCATCTCCGTGAATTCAGCGTATACATCACGAATTTTGGTAAGTGTGTGCGATTAGGCTTAAGTGTCAAAGTGATTGACTGGACTAGAAATCAAAGCAAGCCAAGTCCAAGTCCAAGTGGGGTCCTTCTCATAACCATACTTTAATAAACAGAGAGTTTTTACCCTGCAAAAGGTCCGGCAGTTCTGGTCGCGGTGGGGTAGTAAAAAATTCAAGTCTCCGCCATCTTGGAAAAACTGTCACTTTTATCAGTTTTTTGGCTAAAACTCCGTTCCAGTTCATTTGAACGCAAAATGTGTAAATGCTTTTTTTGTAGAGCACAAAATTTCCTAGAAATTTCATTTGAGAGGTTTTTTCCACGACCAATAGCAACGGAGCTAATCTAATCCCCCCTTGAGAAGGTCCCACTGGCTGCAAAAACAAAAATGGAGGACCTCCTTCCTGAATCTCGCGACTGTCAATTATGGGACCTCCTCCCTAAATTTCGCGACTGTCAATAGTTTTAGTTATGAGAAGGTCCCACTGGCTGCAAAAACATGGGGACCTAACCTCACTCACCTGTTTTTTTTTTTAAGGAAAAAAAATTTCTAGGCTTACTGGAAAAACGATTTTCAACTGATCTCGTCTCTCTCCTTCTTTTCCTCGTTATTACAGCCTGGACTAAATCCTGGCGATCTACCGACACAAGTCGGCAATAAGACCGAATGTTCACTTCTCGGCTTTGTTCAAGCTCTCGGCATGAACTATCAGACCGTACGCGATGAAATTCCCGAATCGTCTTTTACGCGCGTCTACACATTCAATTCGGTGCGCAAATCCATGAGTACGGTGATTCCAAAACAAGGCGGTGGCTATCGTCTGTACTGTAAGGGAGCATCGGAAATTGTACTTAAAAAGTAAGTATAACGGGATGGGAGGCGAGGGGTTATGTTATAATTACCGTTATATCACCGTTATATCATCTCTCTCTCTTGCTCTCTTTCTCGTTTCGTCTCCGCGTTACCGTTAGATGCGCTTTCATTTACGGCCATAACGGCGAACTGGAAAAATTCACGCGTGACATGCAGGAACGCTTGATTCGCGAAGTTATTGAGCCGATGGCATGCGACGGTCTACGAACAATTTCGATTGCCTATCGTGACTTTGTGCCGGGCAAGGCGGCCATCAACGAAGTACATATCGACAATGACCCAAACTGGGAGGACGAGGAGAACATCGTGAACAATTTAACGTGTATATGTGTTGTGGGCATTGAAGATCCCGTTCGTCCCGAAGTGCCCGACGCTATACGTAAATGTCAGAAGGCTGGCATCACTGTACGTATGGTAACGGGCGATAATATAAATACGGCACGTTCGATTGCCACCAAGTGCGGTATTATACGACCAAATGAAGATTTCCTGATATTGGAGGGTAAAGAGTTCAATCGACGCATACGTGATAGCAATGGCGATGTAAGTTCGTGGTCTTGTTTGTTGGGCGTCTAGGCCACTTAACGGTATATTTTTCGTTTTTTTTTTGTTCTTTTGTGTTCGCGCAGGTTCAACAGCACTTGCTCGACAAGGTCTGGCCAAAATTGCGAGTACTGGCACGTTCCTCACCAACCGACAAGTACACTTTAGTTAAAGGTAAGCTTATTGAAACCGTTATAATTTCGTTAGTCCGATACAAATCTCTGACTCTGTCTCTTTTTCCGCGCACAGGTATTATTGATAGTAAAGTAAGTGAAAATCGTGAAGTTGTTGCTGTTACCGGTGACGGAACAAATGACGGTCCGGCCCTGAAAAAAGCCGACGTTGGTTTTGCTATGGGCATAGCGGGAACAGATGTTGCCAAGGAAGCGTCCGATATTATATTGACCGATGACAATTTTAGTAGTATCGTAAAAGCTGTAATGTGGGGCCGTAATGTTTACGACTCAATTGCGAAATTTCTACAGTTTCAATTGACTGTAAATGTTGTTGCTGTTATTGTTGCATTTATTGGTGCCTGTGCTGTGCAAGATTCGCCACTCAAAGTGAGTCCATTTGGCCCGGAACGATATAAACATATACACACACAAAACTCTCTTAAAATTCCATTGTCTAATTTTCATTCTTTTTTTTTTCTCTTGCATTCTTTTTTTTTTTTTTCTTTTCCCTCTTTTTGTTGGATTTCTCTTTAATATTTGCCAGGCTGTTCAAATGTTGTGGGTTAATCTTATTATGGATACATTAGCCTCCTTAGCATTAGCTACAGAACTTCCAACATCGGATCTTCTATTACGTAAGCCCTATGGACGTACGAAACCTTTGATATCACGCACAATGATGAAAAACATTCTTGGTCAAGCCATTTATCAATTAGCTATTATCTTCTCTTTACTATTTATCGGTAAGTAATCAGTTTTTTCGTTTCTCGTTTTAATAAAAAAGTTGATTTTGCAATGTTGTATACACTTCGTTATGTCTTTGTAAAATACTCGTGACTTGAATGCGAACGACTTAACGCCTGGACGACTTTTAACAGAATGCGACTTAATAGCTTAAACGGGACGACCTAAAGCCCTGACGACTCTTAAGAGAATGCGACTTAATAGCTTAAACGGAACGACTTAACGCCTTGACGGCTCTTAACAGAATGACCGGAATCTACCTTTGACTGACAGTTCAGCCACTTGATAGCACCACACGCAACGATACAGCCTCCCGCCGCAGTGTGGCGCTCTCGTATCGCTGAGTGCTGATGCCACTTGTCATTTTGAAATTCTTAAATTTAATATACTACAATTTGAAGATTTTCTTTTGTCTTTTTCTAAACACATTTCTCTCTTTCTCCCTTTCTCTCTTTATGTGCGACTCGTCGTCAATCAAACAGGTGATTACTTACTTGACATTGAATCAGGGCGTGATCAAGAATTGGGAGCGCCACCAACACAACATTTCACCGTTATATTTAATTCGTTCGTTATGATGACATTATTTAATGAAATGAATGCTCGTAAAATCCATGGGCAAAGAAATGTGTTCGAAGGCCTTTTCACTAATCCTATTTTCTACACTATTTGGATTGGAACAGCCATTTCCCAGGTGAGTGACAAAACGCCCGCTCCCCCGTCCTTCCCCACTCCATCTTATGTGCGGATAGTCGTCTCGGAACTAAATAAAATCAATTTCTTTCTGTTTTTTTTGCAGGTTGTAATTATTCAATACGGTAAAATGGCCTTTTCAACTAAAGCGTTATCGCTCGATCAGTGGTTATGGTGTCTATTTTTCGGAATCGGTACACTAATTTGGGGACAATTAATCACAACAGTGCCTACAAGAAAACTACCTAAAATTTTATCGTAAGTATATTTCGAAAATCCTACTAAATGATATATAACATTCAAGTGTCACCATACACTGTCGAACTCGAACACGAACCTGGTACAAATGTCCTCTGAATAGCTTAAGACACACACACACACACTTTATATACAGAAGAAGAAAACCGGTCCACTTGTACCATGTTCGAGATTGAGTTCCAGTTCGACAGGGTGTATGGCGTCGGATGACATCATCCACCTTATCAGAGACTGGAGAGTGTCGTCGGAACACTCCTTCTCTGTTCATCGATACCTTCAGTTCAGCCTCACCGAGCGTCCTGAAGCATTTCAACCCATTATAAATCGCAGAAGGACTAACTAGCCTAGGTTAGGTTAGGTGCAGGGGCTGCCGTGATGTATCACAGCACACTTAGACCAGCATTGGGTCCGTTGTAGTACTACCAAAAAAATCGCCTTCACACGAACCTACATATCAAACCAGCCTGTGCTAGCTGTGTAACTGTTGAGTCTTGTGGCTGTCATATTCCTAAGGTCATCCAGATCATAGAAGACCCAAGAGCCTAAAAATTTTCTCCTCCTGCCGGCCAAGGCCGGACAGTGACAAAGAAAGTGGAGAACACTCTCCTCCTCATCTACATCTCCACAACTCCTGCAGAAGTCGTGATGAGGAATCCGGAGCCTCCTGGCGAGCTCCCCGATTGGGCAGTGCCCCTTGATAACCCCTACTACCCTACCAATGTGCTTTCTGTTCAGCGACAGCAGTGTGGCAGAACGACTGGGATCAAGTATCGGCCAAATCATCCTCGTTATTTGGCAGTTGTTGCCGCTGAGCCATCTTGTATTAGCCCTGTTCACAGCAGCTGTCTTAATCGACAATTTGCACATGCTAAGTGGCGTTTTAATGTCGCTGCGTGTTTCGTCAACCACCCCAGTTGTACCCCCCCCCCCCCCCCCCCAACCCGGTTCATCCGCCTTGCAGTTACCCACAAAACCGCTATGGCTCGGGATCCAACCGAGAGTGATACTGAAGAAGCCGCCCATCTCTGCGAGGGCTGAGCGGCAGTTATTTATGGTTTTAGATGTCGTGAGGACAGATTCGAGTGAGCGAATCCCTGCCTGACTATCTGTGCGTAAATAGTGATGTCCTTCACAGCAATGACATGACTGCCCAGCCAAGACAGGACTTCCGAGATCGCCGAAACGTCCGCCTGTAGGACACTGCAATAGTCGGGAAGACGGAGTGAGAGGTTAATCCCCAGTCCTTCCGAGTAAATGCCCACCCCGACCCCCTCGTCGGTTCTAGAGCCATCTGTATAGATGGCCATGGCGTTGGTAGTTAAGGGCACATCCCCTGTCCAAAAACTCCTCGACGGAATCAGGAAATGTAGTCCGTCTCCCTCGAGAGATCCAGGCTGCTCAGTATAGTAGAGTGTCCCGCACTCGGCGCACGCCACTGGCCCGCCTCGCGAAGGCGCAAAGCCGTGTTTGCTGCCAGTTGTTCGCCAAGAATATCCAGTGGGAGCAAGCCTAGGATCACGGCCAGTCCGGCAGACGGAGTAGTTCTGAAAGGCCCCGTCGTGGCCAACGCAGCCAGCCTTTGTACCTTCCCCAACAAACCACAGTAGGCTGCTACTCTGAGTGCAGTCCATCACACACTAATACCGTACAATAAAATAGGACGTACAACGGCTATATATATCCAATATATGTATCACTTTCGGGTGTAAGCCCCAGTTTTTACCTATTGCCCTCCTACATGAGTCGAGTGCAATGGTAGCCTTTCTTACTCGTTCTTGAATATTAAGCTTCACCCTTATCATCATCATCGTGATGCGACAGCCCGACGTCGGGCCTTGGCCTCCTGGTGTGGTCCTCGTTGTTGATCCGTCCAATCCGAGGCTTTTGTTTCAGGTTTCTTTCTGGACATCAGTGAAAACCAGTTGAGTTCCATCCAGGGGAGGAGGTTCAATAGAAGGGATCGAGTGCTTTCTAGTGAACAGCATAAATTCCGTCTTATTCGGGTTAATCCTAAGGCCGCACCTATTAGCCCACTCTGATAGAGTGGATTCTGTAGCACACCGCTGAGGGTATCAGAAAAAATGCCCGTGACGGCGATGGCAATATCGTCTGCGTAAGCAATCACTCTACACCCGATATTCTCCAGATCCAAAAGCAGTCTGTTAACCGCCAGATTCCAGAGAAGGGGTGACAATATGCCCCGCTGAGGGGTTCCCCTACAAACACCTATACCAGATAGAGTTTACTATACTACCGGGCGACAATGTGCCAAGGAGATCAAAAAATCTCTACACTGACGGCTCAAAAATGGAAGGGGGTGTTGGAGCGGCTGTTCACTCTCCAGAACTCCGGTACCATTTATCCATCCGACCGCCGAACGAATGCAGTATCTTCCAGGCGGAAGTGCTAGCGATTCAAAAGGCAACAGAGCTAGCCTCAAAAACTCGCAGGAACGGAAAAATTTTTATTCACTCGGACAGTCAAGCTGCTTTAAAAGCGCTACAATCCGCCACCATAAGATCGAAGACAGCGCTCAAATGTCTTTCAGCTCTTCAGATGCTGTAGGTACTTCAAGGAGAGTAGAGCTGCGATGGGTACCAGGCCACAGCGGCATACTTGGCAACGACATCGCGGACGGGCTTGCAAAACAGGGTGCTGCAATTCCTATACCGATGCCGGCAATAAGATCAGAAATGGACTGTAAGATGATGCAACTGGCCAATAATGATTGGAACAAAGCCATCAATTCCAGGATAACGAGGGAAGTCTGGAATTCTTACAATCCAAGGAAAACTAACATACTCCTAGGACTATCCAGAGGTAAGTCTGCGATGTTAGTCGGATAGTTACTGGCCATTGCCTGATAGGGGAGCATGCCTACAGGCTAGGATTGATCACTTCCAGTGGCGGCAGAAACTGTCGGTTGCCTAACATTAAAGAAACTCTGGAACACCTCTTGTGTGAATGCCCAGCACTCACAAGAATAAGCCAAAAATGTCTTGGTGCCTACTTTTTCCGCAACTTGAAGGCGGTTGCGGAGCTCAGTATAAAGAGTCTTTTGGAATTCGCAAACGCAACGAAAACCTTCGAACTCAACAATGACTCAACGATATTAACTAATCCCAATACGTAGTTCCTTTGCCCCGTTGTCAATTCGTGGCATCGCTATGGACCCAGGCGGTCTATGCGGCGCTGTAAGGCCGCCACCTAACCTAACCTAACAGGCTGGTTTGTTGCCTGCGTTTAATTAGGTGACTTTGTTGGTATCACAACGGACGCAGAGGTGGTGCTGTGCGGTAGTTTGGCAGCCCCTTTAACCTAACCTAACTTTCCTAAAAACAAAAACAACTAATCGTTTCCATTTTTAATTTTTTCTTTTCTCTTTCTAAAGATGGGGTCGTGGACATCCTGAAGAATACACAGAAGCTATTAATTTAGGCGAAGAACGATTCGATTCAATGGATTCGGATAAAAAGCCACGAGCCGGACAAATTCTATGGATTCGTGGTCTTACCCGTTTACAAACTCAGGTAAGTGTTTTCTCTTCTGGGCCTCCATCCCATTTATTTAAATATATTTATATTCATTAAACACCATATATGAATACACACACAAAAAATCTATTTATATACCAATTTTTTTTCTCTCTGTGTTGTTCTCTCACTTCAAATGAAACGAAAAAAGAAATAAGACACTATATAATATAATAAAAAAAAAAAAAAATTGAAAAAAAAACAATACAACAAAATCAAAAACCTATATATCTTTAAAATATAAAAAAAACTGAAAAATTAAATTAATTAAAAGAAAAGGAAAAAAAATTCGCGTTCCCTCGCCTCCGTATGTTCGATATATATATTATAGAAATCTGTCTCTCTATCTCTCTGTCTGTCTCTCTCTCTCTCTCTTTTTCTGTCTTTTAAATATTCCATGACATCATTTTTTATTGATAGTTTTTTTTTGTTCCTTTTTTATTATCAAATTTACGAAAAAAAAAAGAAAAAACTGAAGAAACTAAATGAAAAGAAAAATAGATCTTTTCTCTATCCCCCCCCACCACCACCACCACCACCCCCCGCTCTACATATAGAGATGATAGATGAAAGAAAGACATGAAACCGAAATAAACAGAAACAAATTAATCGAATTTTTTCCCGCCCGGACGGCCCCGTTATAAAGAGTTCCCCGTTATGTCTAGAGAGAAATAGGAACAGTAGCAAAAAATACAATTTTAATTATTTATCATTTGAAATTTGTATCTCTCTCTCTCTCCCTCCCTCCCCACCTCTCTCTCTCTCTCTCTGTCTCGGGTTCTTTTTATGATAAATACACCCAAGTTCAGATAAAGACAAACACACACACACACATATTTTAGGTAGATACATATATTATATGCATCCCGTCCGCCCCTCCCATATGAGTGAGCCACAGACATTTTATGTCCTGTATCCTTCAAAAGTTCGGAACATTTCTGTTTCGTAAAAATTAGGAGAATTCTCTCTATTTGATTAGAGAGAATTTCCACAAAACTCAAGAAATTTCCACTTTCTCTCTCTCTCTCAATTGCCCTAACCCCTTGTGGGGCATAGCGCGTCAACTGTTCCATGTGGCCCAGTTAACGTTTCTCTGCATAAACTGGTTTCGGAGAATGCAGTTGCCAGCATGCACCTCCTGCACATCCATGGCCACGAACGTCGTCGTGGACGGGATTCGAACCCGAAACGCCGGTGGTCAAACATGAGACTGATGCCTCAACACACTACGCTGCCGGTCGCCCCCCGCTTTAGGACTTACAAATCCCCCCGCGTGGCTTCTAGGTGCTTACCACCTAAAGCGAAAATGGACTACCTAAAGCGGAAATGTCGTAATTAAGGAATTTTAAAAATTCTCTCTAAATGCAATAGAGAGAATTCTCCTAATATTCGCGAAACAGGAATGTTCCAAATGTTCCAAAAGTTTCCCCCTGTAAACAGAAAAAAATAAAAATTGGAACATTCCTATTTTCCACTGATTAGCCGAATTCTCTCTATTCGATTAGAGAGAACTTTCACAAAACTTGAAAATTCTCCCTAAATGCAAGAGACAGAATTCTCTTAATATTTGCGAAACAGGAATGTTCCAGTTTTCGCTTTACCACATACAAACCCCCGCCTCCGCGTGGGCTTTTGACGCAATTAATTAATTTTAAGAATTCTCTCTAAATGCAATAGAGAGAATTCTCTTAATATTTGCGAAACACGAATGTTCCCTAAATTTCTGTCTAAATGCAAAAGAGACAAAGGAACATTCCTGTTTTGCGAATATTAAAAGAATTCTCTCTATTGCATTTAGAGAGAATTCTTAAAACTCGTTAATTGTGGCATTTGTGCTTTAGGTAGTCCATTTCCGCTTGAGGTGGTAAGGAAAAATTGGGAGAATTCTCTCTATTAAATTAGGGAGAATTTTCACAAAACTCAGGAAATTTCCGCTTTAGGACCTACTAATCCTCCGGGTGGGTTCTAGGTTCTTACCACCTAAAGCGGAGATCGACTACCTTAAGCGAAAATGCCCGGAAATTAAGGAATTAAAAAAATTCTCTCTAATTGCAATAGCGAGAATTCTCGTAATATTCGCGAAACACTAATGTTCCGGTGGTAAGAACCTACGCAGGGAAATGTGTAGGTTCTAAAGCGGAAATTTCTTTAGTTTTTTGAAAGTTCTCTCTAATCGAATAGAGAGAATTCTCCTAATTTTTGCGGAACAGAAATGTTCCGAGAAAAAAATCACCTTTGATTCGCGAAACAGGCATATGTTCGTTTCTTAATTTCAATCGGGCCGGTTCATCTATAGCGTCGTCGTGTCCCCCAAAGTTTTTTCTTTCTATATTGTTTTTTTTTCATTATTTTTTTTCCTATTCTCTTGATTTCTTATGAAGGAGTACTTTCCTCGATTCCAATGGTATCGGTTCTCCCGGATCGCCCCGCCTCTTAATAGGCAGACACACGGAATGTGTGCGCCTCTCTCTCTCTATCCCTATTTTGACAACAGAAATCCTTAAATATAAAAAAATATGAAAAAATGAACACAAAACTGCAAAGAAAACAAACTGAACTTGGTTAAAGTGTTTTAGTATATATATATTTATATTTATCTTAAATATATCTTATATATATTTTATATATATCTTACATTTATCTTAACCCGTCCAAAATCCACATAATTATATATACATAGTATTTACTAGTAAAAGAAATTAAAACAAAAAACGAAAGAAAACAGCAGAAAAACGTTAAAACAATACAGAGAAAAGATATTGTGTTTTTTTTTCTAGTCTCTCAAGTTTTCTCCGTCTGTAGTTTTCTCTTCTCTATCTTTTTCTCTTCCGTCTTATATATACTCGTACATATATATCAATTTTTTTTAATATCGTAAAACTTCAAATACGTAAATTATTATATATTTACCGTTTTATGCCCTATACATTGTGAAAAATCCTTCCGTTTCTTTCTCTCTCTCTCTTTCACTCTCTTTGACTCTTTGTCTCTCTGAATTGTTCTAGTTGCTACTTAACTCTTAAAAGTATTTTATAAATATGAAAAAAAAAAAATAAAAACAAGGTGAAAAATTGCCAGAGAAAAAACCAACGACTAATACAAACATCTTCTCTGTTTTACCGTTATATACTCGTATATATATATAGTAGATAAGTCTATCTCTCATCTCCCCTCTCCTTACATGAATCTCTCTGTCTGGTTCTCTTTGTTTTTTTTTTTTTTGTTCGCGCCAAATTGTTCTGTCTGTGTCTCTTCAAATTTGATTTGCCGCCCCTCGTATTTCTCGTTCCGTTTCCGGTGCATTTCCGATCTCTCCAGTGTTTCCGGCATTTCCGGTGATTCCGGTTTTATTTTAAATTTTTTCTCTCCATCTTTTCTGCCTTTCGTTTACCTATTACGAGTACATTTTTCAACGTATTATATGGTAGAAAGAGACAACAGCTTTCCATTGTTCCCTTCCGCTGTCTCTTTCTCTCTCTCTCTCTTTCTCTGGTTCTGTCTGACTTTCTCTCTTCCTCGTGGCATATTTTGGTTGGAACATTCCTGTTTCGCGAAAATAAGAAGAATTCTCTCTATTGGATTTAGAGAGAATTTTTAAAATTCCTTCATTGCGATATTTTCGCTTTAGGTTGTCCATTTCTGCTTTAGGTGGTAAGAAGCTACGACCCACTCGGGGGAAATTGTCCTAGAGTTTTGTAAAAGTTCTCTCTAATCATAATTTTTGCGAAACAGGAATGTTCCTTTTGCTTTCTTCGTCGGTATCTTTTCGTTTCAATTTTTCGATAATTTTTCTTCACGACAAGCGGAAACACGTAGAGGCAATCATGTACTTTATCTGGATCTAGGACTAGACACACACACACGAATGTCTAGCCTAGGCGCTCCCAACTCCTTCACGGCGCTCTCGTCTCTCTCTTTCTCTCTCTCTCTCTTTTTCACTTGTCTACGTTTTTGGGTTTTTCTCTCACGTATTTTTGGTTTTGTGTTACCGTTTTCTTTTTTCTTTAAATTTTTGGTGTGTTCCTATTCCAATAGGCGACGCATCGTGGTTCGCGCCTTGGCTATTACCGCTATAGCGTCGTAACGGACGGTTTGGTGGGCATCTGAAGATGCCCGTGGAGACGGAGCCTAAAGGCCGACCACAGAGTGAAAGCTGGTGCTGGTGCTTGTGCTGATGTTTTGATTGTGAACACTCAGCGAAGAGAAACGTTCACGTGAAACGTGCTCATGGAGCTTTCCCTGCCCATGTTATTGCTTAAAGCTCAAGATCGCATTCGTAATTGTCCGGTGATTTTCTATAGAAAATCAATTCATAACACACAGAAACGAAACGAAAATGAACGAATACACCGGACAATTACGAATGCGCTCTTGAGCTTGAGCAATAACATGGGCAGGGAAAGCTCCATGAGCACGTTTCACGTGAACGTTTCTCTTCGCTGAGTGTTCACAATCAAAACACCAGCATAAGCACCAGCACCAGCTTTCACTCTGTGGTCGCCCTAAGGTTGCACGATGACCGTGAAAGTCGGGCAGTGCCATCTGGCGAAGAAATAGGCCCCTGAACGAGCTAAGCAGCGACCTATGCTTGCTGTAGCTCAGTTCGGGAGACGTGGGCGCGGTTTTCGCCGCTCGTTACCCCTGTCCTTTACGTATTAATAAATCATAGGCCTGGGGATGACAGCACAAACAGGGGAGGTGAAAATGGGGAGTCATAAAAAATGAGGCGATAAGGATGGAATGGTTCACGGACGGATAGGATGCCCTCGCTCTCGCATTGGGGTCCGAGTGTAATAGGACCCTCAGCCTCTGAGAGATCTAGTCACAGTAGCAAAAAAAAATTCTACCGCCACAAATCGCGCTTCTTTGCGTCTTTGGCGAAGCCTTAATCGAGCAAAATTGTAAAACTTTTTAGTAGCGTCTTCGTCTCAAGTTCGATTACTGCGCGTCTTTGACTAATAGTGGGGTTTTTAGTTGAGATGATTTCGCACTCCCCTTGCGTCGGCTGCGATCGCAACGCGAGCTCCGTCCTACCTTAAGGGTGTGGCTTGCAATCCTCAGTATGCCGTTCTTGGACGTTCGCTTCGCTCTCTCTATACGCTGCAGTGATAAAACCACTATTATCCGAGGCGCAAACCACAATGGTCTCCCGATGAAATAGGAATATACAAAAAAATGTTTTTTTTTTTACCACAATCCTTTTATCATCCTGTTGTATCTAAATGTTCTAATCGGTGGAATCCTAATGAAAAAAATCAGCTTTAGGAGTTTTTTCAACAATTGGCTGGAGGGGAGACACACGCAGACACACATCACGTGCCAGCGAATGGATGTGTACGCGTACGGTTCGATCGATCATCAAAGGCAATAATCTTTTTTTCCTTTCAAGCCGTTGCTGGCGGAAGCATAGCAGCGGCAACAGCAGTAGCATCCTCTGTGTCTGTGGTAATGTCCTTTTTGACACCTATCGTCCACGAGCAAATTATTCCACAAATTTTCAAGCAAAGCATTTGCTCATGTGCTGTGTATTTGTAGGAAAGTACATTACCCAGGCTGACAAGCCTTTAATATGCAAGGCAGCACTCTAAGCAGGGTTGTTGAAGAGACAATTCTTGAAGAATCCTTAACTCCCTCGCGCCTTTTATGACTCACCCAGGGCTTCACCTCGCCTTAAAAAAATATTTGTGCAACGCCGCAAGTAAAAGGCTGCCTATTGTCCTTGACCGCCCGTGGTGGTGGTGGTGGTAAGGCTCTCTCTGGGGTCCTTAAAATTCCGCCACGACTTCTTGACGGTTTTTTTTTAAGTTTGATAGGATTTAATCTCATTGGCGTTCCAAACCCCACCTCGCCCCCTCTTTTTACTTCTTCTGATTTACCTGATTCCGTGTCTTACACCGTTGAGTCCTATTTGTTTTTCGGGGCCATTTTCGCCAGAAACTCGGATTTTCGTTGTGTTTTATTGTATCTTTAGGTTTCGTTCGTAAGACCACAAAGAAAAGATAAGACAAAACCCTGAAAATTGTTTTCTTCTTTTTTTTTTGTATTTCTACTGATCTCCACCTCTGCTGGTTTTTTTTTTGTTTTTAAAATTGTTTCGTGTTATCATTTCTTGAAAACTTAACGAAAGAAGAGAAAAAATAGCCAATCATGAGAAAAGCAGAAAAAGAAAAACGAAAACAGGGTGTGGTGGCTCTTGACGTGGAGCTACACCCTCGCCCTAATGTGTGTGTGTGTGTGTGCGGGTGGGATGGGGGGAATGGGAGGGGGAACTAACTATCCATCTCTACGTCATAGCGAAGAGTTGGCTATCAGTAAAATGTCAAATCGGACAATTTGAAAGATTGAATTAAACTATAGGCCTTCAATGGCCCAGGAAACGGATAGAAATCAATGCAAAGAGAGCAAAGTATATAGTCATGTTCATGAGAGCAAGAACAACGAAATATAGAGTGTGATATGACGGCAACTTGAATCTCCTTCTTTTGGAGTCGTTCAGAAACGAGACATTCGTTCAAAAACGAATCGCTCGTTCAAAAACGAGTCTTTCGTTCAAAAACCAATCGTTCGTTCGAAAATGAGTCGTTCGTTCAATAATCAGTCGTTCGTTCAAAACCGAGTCGTTCATTTAAAAAGGAATCGCTCGTTCAAAAACGAGTCGCCCGTTCAGAAATAAGTCGTTCGTTCAAAAGCGAGTCATTCGTTCAAAAACCAATCGTTCGTTCAAAAATGAGTCATTCGTTCAAAAACGAATCGTTCAAGCAGTTAGTATAGTGCTTGCCTTCCTGGGTATCACTTAAGGTTATGCGCACTTGTCCAACACTAGATCATTGGACTTACTCCGCTGTAGATATACCATATTCATTCAAGAATCGGCAGCTCAAAATGCTCTCATCGAACTCTTCGTAACTTTCGACGTACGTAGCGGGAGAAAGGGGCGCGGTCACATGTGTATGTATTCTGAATCAAATTCCTGATCTGCTTATGATCAGATCACGTGATCACGGAGAGGTTTGCTTCGACTCGGCAGAAAATTTTCAGCCCTCCGCATTTTTAACCGCACTGAATGGGGAAAATGGCACTATACATGTCCTTAAAGACCCTTCGGGGGTTGTAAGTCGCCCCCTAGGACTCACGCACATCAACAACACCTAAATTTCGATCCAGCCAGCCAAGATTCCTCTAAACTGTAGGGAGCTCAATACACGTCCCCGCGGGCGGCCAAAGACAAGGCAGCGCTCCTTAGAACGCTGCAATAATACTTGTAGGGCGAGGTACGCGCGGTGAGCCCCAAGAAAGGGGTCGTGATAAAATTTTAAACATTTTCGCTTGGCTCATCGCGTTCCTCACCCTTCTTACATTTACGCAGCGCTCCAAGGAGCGTAAGGCATCGCCTAGGATTCAAACACACCAACAACACTTAAATTTCGATCTAGCCAGCCATCGATGAGGAGGGTTCTAAACACGCGCGCTCGTCTCCCGGACTACGCGGTTAGTGGAAACGATACGCGTGTGTCGCTCAGAGCTGAGTGCACAGTATGAACGTGTGGAAATGGTCTGTCCCTTTCTCTTGCTGTTGTCTATGTCAATGGGCACTTGTTTCCCCTCTCCCCCGGCCCCTATCTTTCGCACACACACACACACAGAACCAATCAACGACAAAACCCCTGAAAAAGAATCCCAAAAAGGGGAAAGAATACGCTAGTAGAACTGTCGTGTCGAATCTGTCTGTCTGTCTGTCAATCGCTCCCCTCACTCGCCTCCAATTTTTTCCGTTGTTCCTAAATCGTCGTTGTCTCTCTTCTTGTTTTCTTTTTTGCTCCTCCCCCTCTCTGTAATTAATTAATTAAACTAATTGAATTACAATAATAAAATGCCATTTAAAAAAATACAAACCGCAACGAATATTACAAAGTAAAATAACTATGTATGTAAAAAAAAAAAAAACAAAATGAAACAATCAACTTTAAGGCCGGCCGCACATTGCGTCGCTGGTGGGGTAGCCCGCGCAGCGCGCACATGGCATTGTTGCTGTAAAATCTGTTTTTGAAATTAGTTACAACGACAATGCCATGTGTGCACTGCGCGGGTTGCCCTGCCTACGACGCAATATGCGACCGGCCGTAGACACACTTTAGCCATTAAATAATAATAAAAAACAACAACAACAAAGAGCAATCCCCCCAATACAGTCCACATCAATCGATTCAACCCTCCTCCTTGGAAAATTAAAATTAGACAAAAATTAGAAAAAATTCGAAAAAATTTAAAAAAATGCCAAAAATATCAGAAATTCACAACACATATCAAGTAACTAATATTTTCAATAAATTCTGATGTATTGCATTTTATTGTGATTCTTTCCTACACCTCTCTCTCTCTCTCTTTCTCTCACTCTACCTGTACGCGGGGTGATTTTGACGAAAAAAAAATGCACTCTTCGCTTTGGGGGGGTCGTGCCATGTGTCAAATTATATAAAAACAAACCAAAAATACGTAACGACAACAACAACAACAAAAACGATCCCGCGAATCGTTATGATAACAAATTAAAAACAAAACGAAAAAAATCCGCTGCTTGAAAATGGGACGGTTGGCGTCGTTATTGGGCGCGAAAAATTTGAAACACGAAAAACGGAAAAAAAAAATTAAATAAATTAAAAAAAACGCGCATACAACCAAAAAACACAACACGTATCAAATGATGTGACGTCTCGACGTCTTGCTGGGGAAAAATAAAATAAAATTCGCGCCAAAAAACTAAAACCAAAACAACAAAACTCAAAAATGGCGGCTGTCTGACGTGTCACTGAAAAAAAAAACGAAATCAAATTCGCAAAAAATCACGCACACTCAAAAAAACCGCACAACGCATTAAACGATGTGTCGTCTTGACGTCTTGCTGACAAAAATCAAATAAAATTCGCACCGATAAATGAAAAAAAAAATCGACAACAAAACTCAAAAATGGTGGCCGTCTGACGTGTCACTGAAAAAAAAAAAACAAATCAAATCAAATTCGCAAACAACACTCAAAAATGGCGGCTGCCTGGCGTTACTGAAAAAATAAAATTCGCCGATAAATAAATAAAAAAACAACAACAACAACAACGTTGCACCAAAATGGTGGATAATGGCGTCATCTTACTCTGGTAACAAAAATCAAATTAAATTCGCACACAAAATCGCGTTGTTGCGTTGCAAACTTCAAAACAAAACAAAAAATGAAATTCCGTCACAATCATGGCGTCGTCGTTGTCGTCGCTGTCATCGTCGCTGTCATCGTCGCCGTCATCGCCTAACGGGAAAATTTCAAAATACACAAAAATGCGCACATTTAAAAATGGCGGCGAATGTCTGTGTGTGTGGTCTCTCTGTCTATAATACTAAAATAAATAAAATTAATCACAATATGAGTACAGCCGCCAGAACCAATGCGAGAGACTGAAGTTTAATACACGTTAAAATAATATATATAGATATATTTAATTAAAACAAAAAAAAATAGACAAAACAAATAAATAAGTGTGAGTGGTGGCCACAATATACATATACGAGTATATATGTATATTGAGATGAGTATCTAGATACAGAAATTAAAAATGAAAAACGTGAATAAATAGAATTAAATATAGGTAATAAATACAAATACATTTAATGTAAAAAAATGAAAGAAAACTGATAAAAAAAAGACAAAAAAGAGATTTTAGCGAAATTATATGAAATAGTTGATATTCAAATTACCAATGAAAATGAAGAAAAAAAAACACAAGAGGGAAAAGGATTAAAGGGTTGAATTAAAAACTACAAAAATGAGAAAAAAAACAACAACAACAAAAAACTGATTAAAAAATAAACAAATAAATAAAAAAAATGATTTAAAAATATTTGTGAGTATTGTTCCTACATAGATCGATTGATTCCTCTCTCACTGAAATATAACACGAAAGGTATTTAGAAAAAGAGAAAAACCCCAATCATCAAATCTCACACATTAAAGTGTACTAAAAAAAAGAAGTACTAAAACCTTCGTTTGACAAATTCCCGTCGTAAAAATAATAACACAAATACTAAAATATTTTTAAGTTTGTTGCTCTCTGTGAAACGAAACTGATCGCGCGACTGACAAGAAAAAAACGTGTTCTAAAAGAAGTACGCACTACTAAAATTACATACGAGTATATAGGTATACTAAGAAATAAAGACATACCTCAGTTGCGTCGCTCAATCTATCAGAAAATCGCAAAAAAAAATCTGAACAACTGAGACCACAAAAAAAGAACAGTAATAGGTTAGGTTAGGTGCAGGGGCTGCCGTGATGGATCACAGCACACTTAGACCGCAAATTGGGTCCGTTGTGATACCTCCAGAAATTCTCTTTACCTTACCCTAAAAACTAGGTTTTAAAACCAGCCGGTGCTAGCAATCAAACGATTGAGTTTTGTCGCGCTGACGTTGTCGTGGTCTTCCAAGTCATAAAAGAACGAGGAACCAAGAAATCTCCTCCTCCTGCCCGCCAAAGCTCTGCAGTGGCACAGAAGGTGACTAACGCTCTCCTCCTCGTCCACGTCCTCACAGCTTCTGCAGTACTCATGGTGCGGAAGGAGCAACATCCTCCAGGTTAGTTCGCCAATAGGGCAGTGCCCTGTGATGACCCCCACCACCCTGCCGATGTGTGATCTGCTTAATGATAGCAGTACGGCAGAGCGTCTCGGATCAAGTCTCGGCCAAATCGCCCTTGTCGTTTGACATGAGTAACCACTAAGCCATCTTATGTTGGCCCTATCAATAGCAGCTGACTTAGTTGCCATTTTACATGCCGTAAAAGGCATTTTAATACTGTCCCGAATTCCAGCTACATTACTGGTTATCCCCTCACGCGCAAGCTCATCCGCTCTGCAGTTGCCTGCAAAGCCACTGTGACCGGGTATCCGGCAAAGCGTGGTGTTAAAAAAAACCGCCCATTAAAGTGAGGGATGTAGTGAGAACCGACTCAAGTGAACGTATTGCAGCTTGGCTGTCCGTAAAAATAGTGATGTCCTTGGCAATCATCGCGTGACTTCCCAAGCAGGTCGGAGCCTCTGAGATCGCCGAAACCTCTATGTTGATACCAAGCCCCTCCGAGTAAATCCGGCCCCAACTCCATCGTGCGTCTTAGAGCCGTCCAGGAGCCCCACCTGTGGACTTCTGTAATACAGCGGTGACATCAGGAACACAGCCTTATCTGGATCATAGAAGGAAGAAGAAGAAGAAGTGTAAATCAGCATGGAATTAGTCGTTAAGGGTATATTCTGGGCCCAGAGATTCTTAGATGGAATGAGGCCGGTATAGTTTCGATCAAAAGTTTGTTTCGGAGAGGTGTAGTCGGTCTCCGAAGGGAGATCCAGATTTCGCGAAGACATAGTGCCGTATTGGCCGCCAGTTGTTCGCCAAGAATGTCCAGCGTGAGCAAGTTCAGCAGAATATCCAATCCGGCCGACGGAGTGGTTCTGAACGCCCCTGTTATGACTAGCGCAGCCAGTCTTTGCACCTTACCCAGCTAGTTACAGTAGGCAGCAACTTTGAGTGCCGTCCACAACACGCTAATACCATAAAGCAAAATAAGACGCACCACAGCAGTGTACATCCAGTGTACCACCTTCGGCTGCAGGCCCCAGTCTTTCCCAATGGCCTTCCTGCACGAGTAGAGTGCGATAGTTGCTTTCCCCACCTCCTGAATGTTGGGCTTCCAAGTTAGTTTGCGGTCTAGAAGAAGACCAAGAAATTTGGCCTTATCAGTAAAAACCAATTCCTTACCCTTCAGAATGGGAGGCTCAATAGGACCGAGCGTGTGCCTTCTGCTGAAAGTCACAAGCTCCGTCTTGTCCGGGTTAACACTAACCCCACAATGGTATCCCCAATTAGTTAGAATGGACAGAACATTTTGTAGTACCCCACTGAGGTACCCCTACAAGCGCGTCTACTCACAGAGCAATAATAATCAGCCCTATTCGAAGATCAATTATCAATGAATTTGAAAACGGATGGGGGGATGGGGATGCAGAGAGTTAGCTTTTTCTTGTTTTGAAGGTCAAATTTTCAATATTCGTCAAAATTGAACAGAAGACTTTAGCTTAACCTTTAGTAGTTTTTGCAAACATCACCTTGACAGCAGTACCGGCCCTAACTCTTTTAGCGCCCTGTTCAATTAATAGAAAATGTCATCTCTCTCTCAATTGCCCTAACCCCTTGTGGGGCATAGCGCGTCAACTGTTCCATGTGACAAAGTTGATGTTTCGTTGGCATAAATTTTTTTCGGAGAATGCAGTTGCCAGCATGCACCTCCTGCACATCCATGGCCACGAACGTCGTCGTGGACGGGATTCGAACCCGAAACGCCGGTAGTTAAACATGAGACTGATGCCTCAACACACTGCGCTACCGGTCGGCCCAAGAAGCAGCAGATCTGCCTTTTAGGAATTCGTTTTAGAATGCTCATATGACCGGCATGATTGATGTCTACGTCAGAAGTGAGATTTATTCTCAGAGCATTGATAGCTGCAGATTCTTTAATAAATATGTGTAGCAGAGTTAATCCAATGATGGCCTCTAGGGTACACGTTGGGCTTGTACGCAAGGCCCCAGTGATGCCTAGGCAAGCAAGACGTTGTAGCTTATTGCACTTTAGTATGGTTGAAGACTGTCGGATCTTAGGCCACTATACAAGCCCAGCGTATGTCCCCGTAGGGCGCACCAGCAGACAGTTCAATCATTCGATCATCTTAAGAGTGAGCCCCCAAGGTCCTTTCAAAGTGATTTCTACAGGCCCACATTGAGCTACTGACCTCGCTAAATACATTATCAAAATGAGTGTTTCAGCTAAGTTTCGAGTCCAGCCTAGTGAAACCGGCCTCAAGGCCAGGTTCCGTTTCCGTGTAAATGGCACAACGACAGATGTGTGTGGGCTTACGTTCATGCCCACTACAGCACACCAGTGCCAATCAATAGCAACTCGTCGACGTCTATGGACCATAGGAGTGACGACTGAGCGCCTCCCTGTGGCTGTGGGCATCCCCTTTCAGCACTAATGCATATCTAAGTGCTGCCAAGTGTAGATATCTCTTGCCCACGTAGCATGGCGTCAATCCAGACAGTGGTAGCAGCGGGTATGCCCCTAAGTTCCAGAGCTCTGGATATACAGTCATAGCCGGTGTTATTGAATGCACACAACGCAATTTCCTTATCGTTGAGGGATTTTTTAAGAGTCCCCACGAAGTTATGTAGGGCGTTTACCGTTAATTTGCCTTTCGTATAGGCGAACTGCGTTCGATGTAGAGGATTCGAGAATTCGGTCAAGTGCCTGATATGCACATCAAGCAGTCTTTCCATAGTCTTAACTAAGAAGGAAGTTAAGCTAATCGGTCTAAAGGATCTAGGCAATTTGTCCGGCTTGTTACCACCCTTGGGTATGAACACCACGTTCACTTTCCTCAATAGTTATGGTACATAGCCTAGCGTGTAACTTGCCCTGAAGAGTGCAATTAGCGGAGAGATGGATGTACTTCAAACTATTGTGCAGAAGGGCGGGGAATATGCCATCTGCTTCAGGAGCCTTAAACGGCTCAAATGACTGAACAGCGCATTCAACCTTGTTCGTTGAAAAGATTACCTCTGATGAGTGCTTAACTCGGCCCCCCAAAGGGCGTGTGGCTACCAGGAGTTTGCGGAGCGGTGTATCCTGCCAAAATGGACCCCGAAAAGTGGGTTTCTAGAAGAAGCTCAAGAGTTTCTTCAGTGCCATCAGTTTTCTGAAGAAGTCCGACCCCGTTAGCAGAGTCCTTGGTATATCAATATATCAACTGTTTTTCACAATACAATTATCAATTTCGATAACCGACCGTAAATCGGTCGATAATTGATCTTCGCAATAGGGCTGGATATACTAAATCACGGGACGTCCTAGAAACGTCATGTCACAGATCTGTGCGGCTGACGAGTGTGTGCCGATTTGAGTAAGAGTCGTGGCGATACCAGATGCGTCCCATTGTCCAGAATCGAGCACGATGGCGCGCAAGCCCCCCCCCCCCCACTAGGGGTAATAGTAAATAGGACAGGAAATCATCCACACTGCCAATTTTTTTCTTTTGGTCTAAAAACTCAGAGAGCAACAACTGAAATACGTCTAGTTCTAAAAAGTACTAAAACCATGAGATGGCTTTTCGTGAAGAGCCCTGTGCTGAACAAATTCTTGTGACCGTACAGTTGTCAGTCAGGAAAACAACAATAAAAAAGTAGGAACAGGGACTACTACTAAAAACGTACTAAAAAATAGAAAAAAGGGTATATCTACCAAAAATAGTACTAAAAACGTATCTACTAAGAAAAACCGCCGTGAATAACGCCTCGTCGTCTCGGATGTGTCACAAAGGAGTGTTTCCAAACGCAGTGAAATTTTAAATCAGTCATCGCACATACAGAGCTCACTCGCCACTGGTGCTTTCTGCTAGAATGACGTGTATCCTGCGTTCCGTGTGAAAGTCGCCTAAGAGTCTTCCTTTTTGGTAAAAATTGTAAAACTCACAACAAACATAAAAACAGAAAGAATCCCCTCGTCGGCAAATACGTATGAAAAACAAAAACCGATCTTTCTACGTCATCATATGAAAAAACCAGAGAAAAAGGAGCAGAAAGAAAAGAAAATCGAAAAGAAGAGGATTTCCCCTCCCACGCCGCACATGGCACGCTGGGACGCCTATCAGAAAAAAAAGTCTTCTAATAGAAAAAGACACAGAAAGCAGCAATCCCCCCCACATATATCCACCCTACCTGCTCGCTAAGTGTAGAGTGACGCGGGGTGAGAAGAGTGAGTCGTCGTGGTCTTCGTCGCGTCATTATCGTCGTCGGCGTCGCCGCGTCATTGCCGTCAGCGTCTCAATCAAACAGCGACCCCAAAAGCACAAGCAAGTACGTAGGAATACCAAAAAAAAATTGAAAAAATGAATAGAAAGTCCTCAATATTTTTTTTTTGTCGTTTTTGTTGACTTTCTTTGTTTTATATCAAAAAGATAGAAGCATTATGGATTTGGCATTAATTGGAGAATTCTCTCTATTTCATTAGAGAGAATTTTCACAAAACTCAAGAAATTTCCGCTTTAGGACCTACACAGTTGCCTGCATGGGTTCTAGGTTCTCACCACCTAAAGCGGAAATGGACTACCTAGAGCGAACATGCCGCATTTAAGGATTCTTTTTAAATGCAATAGAGAGAAGTCTCCCATTAAGGCCAAATCCACAATGTCCCAAAATATATAAATAGAAAAAATCAAAATAGATTTTTTTGCAACATTTCTGTTTCGCGAATATTAGGAGAATTCTCTCTATTGCATTTACGGAGAATTTTTAAAATTCCTTAATTGCGGCATTTCCGCTTTAGGGTAGTTCATTTCCACTTTAGGTGGTAAGAGCCTAGAACCCATGAGCTGGGCGATTTGCAGGTCCTAAAGCGGAAATTTCTCGAGTTTTGTGAAAGTTCTCTCCAATGGAATGGAGAGAATTCTCAGAATTTTTGCCGAAACAGGAATGTTTCGATTTTTCGAACATTCCTGTTTCGCGAATATAAGGAGAATTCTCTCTATTGCATTTAGGGAGAATTTTTAAAATTCTTTAATTGCAGGATTTCCGCTTTAGGTAATTAATTTCCACTTTAGGTGGTAAGAATCTAGAGCCCATGCAGGGGGATTAGCAGGTCCTAAAGCGGGAAATCTCTTGAGTTTTGAGAAAATTCTCTCTAATCGAATAGAGAGAATTATCCTAATATTCGCGAAACAGGAATGTTTCGATTTTTTTATATACATTATAAATTTTCTGGACTTTTTCCTGGATTGTGTTTTCTCATGGTTTTTTTTTTCTCGCTCATTTGTTTAATATAAATATTCTCCCCGCCCCCCATACATATAGTCGTAGATTGATTGATCTAAATATGTATAGAGAAAATGATTTAGCAACGAACATGAATGCTATGTGCAAGTATTGTTTTTTTTTGGTCTTGATTTTTTTTTTTCGTCTTCTTGATCGTATGTGCAGTTGAAAAGCGCGCAGCTAGTTCCATGCCAGTTCGTGTGTAGTAGTTTAGGTATACTCGTACATATATTTTTCTTCATCCAAATATCGTATAAGAAATATTGTCAAAAACTTGCCTTTTCCATAAATGTTCATACACACACACACACTGTATACACACACGCGCGCACACACACAAGATGATCGCCCTTCCGCCCCCCGGCCTCCATCTCCTCCTTTCTTGTTGTCGTTTTCCCCGTCAATTATTGCCCCTCTGTCCGCCCCCCTCCTTCGTCTATTGCACGCACGTCCTTGTCAAAATGCAGGGATCCATTATAGACCTTCTCCCTCAAAAAAACAAAAAACCAAAAAATGATCCATGTACTCTTTCATATATTTTTTCATATTATCGAAAACTTATGCGCTTTTAGGTTAATGTTCACGAATTGATGTCAAACACCCCCGCCCCCCTCCCCCACACACACACACACACACACACACTCTCTTCATTGCCTTTTGTTTCCGCTCTCCCTAAATCGGTATTTTCCCCTGTATTCTTCGCCTCTCCTTTCGTTGTGTATCATACGCACAACCCCTACGATGCTAATAAAACCAAAATTTGGATTTTTGTTCAAGGGTGTTTCAATGCGTGGTCCGTTTTATCCATCATTCCGTTCCGTACACATGTGAACCAATTCCCCGATCCGTTCCGTGTGTGCCTGGTGTGTGTGGTGATGCGCCATTTGACGTCAATGTGGATTTCTATGTTTATCGTGTTTCACTTATGTTTTTGTATTCCTTTTATCGTCATTCGGCTGTCCGCACGTTCCATTCATTCCATCGATTTCATGTTCTATTGCCATCCATTTCATGTTCCGTTTCCTCGGAAGATTCCTCTTGTGTGTTTATTCATGCCTACAGGCGCACATATTCAATATGTTGAGAATAGAGCGGATCGTTGCGAGTCTAACGCCTAGTACGCACTGAGCAGCTCGCTATTTTCGCACTCTCTCTCTCTCAATTGCCCTAACCCCTTGTGGGACATAGCGCGTCAACTGTTTCATGTGGCCCAGTTGGCATTTCTCCGGCATAAACTGGTTTCGGAGAATGCAGTTGCCAGCATGCACCTCCTGCACATTCATGGCCACGAACGTCGTCGTGGACGGGATTCGAACCCGAAACGCCGGTAGTCAAACATGAGACTGATGGCTCAACACACTGCGCTACCGGTCGCCCTTTTCGCACTACCACTCAACATTAATCGGCTCGAAGCCAATAAATACACTGCGTGTTGCTTGATTTGATCGTCCACCACACCATGGAGGTGCTGCCTTAAGGGACCGTTTTACTAGACTGCATCGGCCTCTAGCGGCAAAGTTAGGGCAATAACGTTGGAAAAGCAGCACCCGCAGCTATCACACACGAAAAACCCGGTCCATATATCTTTGAAAATGCGGGCACACGAGCCCCCGATGTTCGGGGCTGTATCGGTTTCTTGGCCTGTTTTCCTGCCTATGAAATAAACCGTTATTTCTCAGCAACTACGACCTCTAGCGTCAAGTTTCGAATACTGCTAGAAAGATACAACCCGCAGCTATCGCTTGCTAACAACCCCGTCCAGATATCTTTAAAAGTAGGGACACTGGAGCGCGATGTTCGGGGCCGTACGGGGTCTCGGCTTGTTTTAATGCCCATGGAATTAACCGTTATTTCTCAGCAACTACGGCCTCTAGCGACAAGGCTGGATTACCGTTTTCTACCTGATTAATGCCATCATCAACAGAAAAAAAAATCAGATCCTAAGAGGTACCCTTTCTTACAGACACGCCTTGTTTTTGAAAGTCCTGGGGGAGTGTGGGGCCTCCCTCTATAATTCGGAGACTTCTAGGGAGCTTAGATCTTGATGAAGAAGCGGCGAAAGTCTCTGAACAGATAGAGGGAGAGTCACAGCGGCTCCATATGAGGCAAACAAGCACAAGGCAGCGCTGCCAAAGTATACAGGAGGCAGGAGGAGGAGAAATGTTCCCTGTGCAACATTTTTCATTTTGCTCACCGCGCGCACCTCGCCTTCTAGATGCTTTGGCAGTGCTCCAAGGAGGGCTGCCCTGTCCATGATCGGCCAATAATGGCATCAGTGACGCTCCTTACATCAGATGCGACGAAAGCCAAAGTATGTTGGAGGCAAAGAAAGCGATTGAAAGAGTGTTCCTTGTGTAGTTATAGCATGTCGGTGTAATGTTCACTTTCTCATCTTGGAAAAACTCTCTTTCTCTCACCTGTTTGTTTCAATCACAATCCCTTGGATATATTTAAATATATACATACGCACACGTATATAGAGAGACGTCATATGCTGTTTTTCTCATCTGATTGGCATTTTCTTTCTTCACATTTTTTTCGTTCTTTCGTATTTTTTGCGTTTTTTTTATTGCCATTTTCGACAACCGACTCTTTCATGACTTTTCGATTCGTATCTCGCTACATTCTTACACACACAAAGCATTGTCGTTCATTGGGTTCCGTGTGAGTAGGGGATAGTCATTTTGTTCGTTACCCGCCCCCCCTTCCCTCTATCTCATTCACCCCCAACTGCACTACGCCCTTTGCTAGCGTTTTTTTTACGAATTTCCCCTCCCTGTGTTTTTTTTCTGTATTTGTTTTCATTTTTGTTGGTAGTGTTTCTACGGAAACCTCTAATTGTGATTTGATCGCATCGCATCCATCTTCAAAAACAGATAAGTATATATAGGGCGAGATGCAGTGGCGTAGTTCCAGGGAGGGGGAGGGTTCAAAATAACTGGACGCTTGTTTGCAGATTTGTTTTTTTTTTTTTAGTAAATGTTTTTCATCTCTCCATCTAATCTCCAATCATTATTCTGGCTTTCTTTCACCCCAGCCTCCTCGCACGATTTTTGTTGGATCCCCTCGAAAACACCTGGGGGTATCTCTCTCTCGCTCCCTCTCTCTCTCTCTCCATAAATATATATATAAAATGATCTCTCATTTTGTATAGAGATATGGTTTTTTTTTTAGAAATCATCGGCGGCCGTGTTCATTCGGTCACCTACCTCTCTCCACAATGTAGAGAATGGAGGTTTGATCCTTGGCGCAAACAAAACTGCCAATGTGTGAATACTAGTAGAACTCCCATTGCGCTCCCATTGCAGTATGAAGACGGCGCGGATAGAGGAGGTGTGCATGCTAGCAATTGCACGTCCCGAAAGTAGATATGCGCACTTTCATCAACGTCAACAAGGTATAGAAATGCAACAGTTGCCTGCTGAATTTCGGATAAAAATTCGGAGTCATTTGGAAGACTCCTACGTTTAAAAATGATCGAATAGTGCACTCAATAGCCCCCGCCCCCCCTCTGCACAGTTTCTTTTGTCAATTTTCGTAGAAAAAATTCAATCTTTCAGATTTTCTACCGAAAGTACGGGACAGATGTCACGCACAAATTTTTCCCGCAAATTCGGAGTCGTTGGAAAAATTCGTACACGTTTTAACACTAACGAATAATGTTCTTGGCGACCCCCTCTTGCCTATTTCGCCTCATTAAGTTTTGCAGAAACATTAAATTAACTCTCAATTTTCTACCGACCGAAAGTAAGTCGGAAACTACAGGACAGGAGCCAAAAGGAATTTCAGCCAAAAATTCGGAGTCATTCGGCCGATTCGTACCATTTATGGTTAAAATAAAAATAAATAACTGGCGCAACAGTCCAAATTGAACCATGGCCTCGAGATAAGTTAGCTTCATCTCATTTTCTAGATCGTGACGGTCTTGTGCAGACGGTCTTGTGCTGGGGTCACGATAACGCCGCGCTCACCTTCTGTTTTACAAAATGGCGCCGGCTATTTTACAAAATCTCGCCTAATGGCTGCGTTCCTACAAAAAAACGGCTGAGTTAGCGCTTCACAGTTGCTGACCAGCATATTTTGTGAAGCTTTGCTACGTGCAGTGTGCTGGGCAGTTAAAAGGCAAGTTGTGTTCTTACAGGCACTGTACTGCTGTTGTCTCCCCTACCTCTGCCCCTTCTCCGGCGGCCAATATTGACAATATGTAGCAGCGATAGAAATCCGACTAAGGGACACACGTCAGGCGTCAGTTTTGACACACACACACATGAAAAAAAAGTAAAAAGTACACAATTTAATATATTCGTAAATTAGCAGCAGCAAAGGGCTGTGGGAGCTAAAGAAGTTCTCACAGGCACTGGAGGTCGAAAGGTCAATTGTGCTACATATGGTAGTCAGCCCAACCAACAGTCTCTCTCTCTCTCCCTCTTTCTCGCGAGAATCCACCATCGCACTCTCCTGCTGCTTGCACGCCTAATTATATTTATTGAATTTTTACTAAATTTTTTGTTCAACGTGGGCGTGGTGAGCGGCGGCGTGCGCTCCATAACAGAGAGAGAGAGAGAGAGTGTGTTGACTGGTTGAACAAAAAATAATTAAGGAAACTGAGATACCCTAGCCCTAGGTACGTGTTTATCTCGCAAATTCTGTCCTCTGGATCGATTTTTAGTCCTAGACAATTTTTTTTTTAATATTTGTACCCACCCCCGCCCTTCCCCCTCCCCCACCGATTATTATTGCGAAGCTTTGCATCCTTTAAATGAATTTCGCTAGTGCAAGTAGTCCCCCCTCCCACTACCAATTATTATCAAAGCTTCGCGTCCTTTAGATGAATTTCTCTAATTTGATTAGATTAGAGGGAGGGCTGTTGGCCCAGAGGGCGACCCGGAGGTCTGTTGTGCTACACCCTGGAGTCTATGCAGATTAGTGATTTGATGAATCATTCCAACGACTCTGCTCAACTGTTCGAGTGTTAGTGTAAGGCAATCGTTTCCGCTTCAGGGAGTGCATCGCGCCGAAGCATTTCAAGCGGCGGAGATGAAGTGCATCACAGTCACAGAGAATGTGCTGGGAAGTCTCATCTTTGCTCTCACAGAAGCGACAGCTTGGGTCAGCGACAATTCCCATTCTATGTAGATGACCCATCAAGGTAAAGTGACCCGTGACGAGCCCGCAAATATTTCTCACCCGGTTTCTGCGTAGTCTTAGCAGCTCGAGGGTATACGATTGCGTGAGTGGTTAGCTATAAACAGCCTAGCCTATCTAAGACCAGAGGTATTGTCCCAGTGCGCGATGGTTACTGAGTGCTCCCATTCCCTGATGTGTCGCCTTACACTTGACAAGGGAATTCCACAGTATGACTCTGGACCGATGAATGGGGTTGCAGAAGCTCCCCTGACCAACTCGTCAGTTGTTTCTCTGATGAAAATTCTAATTGATTTCTCTGTTGAAATTTCTCTGATGAATTTCGCTGATGCGAATTCTGATGAATTTCTCTGATGAAATTTCTGATGATTTGTTTTTTTTTATATTTGCACCCGACCCCCACCCCCTTACCTCCTCCCACAATCAATTATTATCAGAGCTTCGCGTCCTCTAGGTGAATTCGCTTCGCGTCGTTTACCTGAATTACACTAATAAATTTCTCTTATGAAAATTCTGATGCATAAAAATAGTTCTCTGATAAAAATTCTGGTGAATTTCTCTGATGAATTTCACTGATGAGTTTCTCTGATGATATTTTCCAAAAAAAAACAAAGCAAGTTGTGTTGAGTGTGTATGATATTTTCATCATTGTGCGTCGAGAGATATTTGTTGCCCAATAATTCGTTACAAAACAAAAATCAAAAATAAATGAAAAAATCTAAAATCAAATAAACAAGAAAATGGTACCAAAACAAACAAAACGAGCTGTGAAACAAAGAAACGTGTTGAAAGGGACAAAAATATTGTAAACAAACAAATGCGTAAATATAAAACACAGACAAAAGAAGAAAAAAACGTGCTCACCTGATCTGAGCCTCGATTTAGCGGGATGTGGTGAGTTTAAAATTGTACTTGTATGCATTTGACAGTTTCAAATCAAGTGAACTCTCTATGGCTCAGATCAAGTGATCTCTAGCTGGCAGTGTGAACCCAATATTATTATGTGAATTTTGTAAATTATACGACACTGGAGCGGCGACGACGCCTCAGTTTTCCATTTTTTTTTCTGCTCTCACACTCGCACTCACTCCAGTTCTCTCGCGCTCGTTCTCTCTCAGACACACACACCCACATGTACATGTTTATGTAAACGCCATCAACATCGTTGATTGTGTGACATAATAGTACGTTTACACTATACTAGATCCAGATTTCTTCATCGGCGCCTTAATCTGGCTGTGTATTTGACAGTTCCAGATTAAAATCAGCTGGCGCAGATAAAGTAATCTGGCTATAGGTTAGGTGTAAACGTAAAATAACGGTAAAATTAACAATTTGACAATTTTGACGTTTCGGCTAATCGGCCGCTGCACAACACAACCGCCATTTTGTTAAATTTTCTAATCAGCAACAGAGCATGAGAGAGTATATGTGTGTGTGTCGTCGAGTGTGCGAGCGGGGCATACAATAGAGTGTTTGCACGCGCGCCCAGTGTCAGATATAATAATTGGAAATTTTACAAATTGTCAGTTGGTTGTCAAAAGTCAAACTATAAGAAAATAATTGATTTTTGGTGTTTTTTCTTTGGAAAAAAAAAAATCACTTAAAAACGAATAGAAAATAGAAAAATGAAAAAAGCACACAAAAACAATTAGTAAAATTAAGCAAAAACATAAGAGAATGGTGTACACTATACGTTTAGTTAGCTATAGATACGAATATATAAATAAACATTTAACGAGTAATATAAAAACAAAATCCGAAAAAAAAAACCGAGAATAAGGTAAGATATTTGAAAACTCTGCAAACAACAAATAAAATAAAATAAAAAACGGAGAGAAAACCCCCGTACAATGTCTCTGCTCCCGAATTTATTAATTGCTTAGTTCGTATTAATTAATCTTTTTTGCGAGATGATTTTTGATATTAACAAAAAAAAGGAAATCGACAAAAAAGAAAAATCAGCAAAAACAACAACGAACGAATCGATTAGGTCGGTCGCACATGGCGTCGTAGGCAGGGCAGCCCGCGCAGCGCGCAAATGTCATTGTTGTTGTAAAATGTGTTTTTGACACTTGTCACAACAACAATATCATGAGCGCGCTGCGCCGGCTGCTCTGCCTACGACGCAATGTGCGGCCGACCTTAAAGCCTTATGACGAGTTTTTCATTGTCTTTTTTTTATTTATTATTTGGAAGTTTTTCGTTTCGTTTTAAGTGAACCATCACACCGACGCGACAAAAATTCGCAGCGCAAAATCTGCGGCGAATTCGCGGCGAAAATTTCCGCCGCGTCAAAAATTTGGCCACACGCGCTGCGAACTTTTTCGCGTCATCACTCCGACGACGCGACAAAATCCGCAGCAGTGTGGCGTGGGCATCCGCGTAAAATGCTGTCCGGTCAGCTTTTTGACGGTGCCAAAATTTTCGCCGCGATCTTTTTTCACGTCGCTATGATGAGCATTTTATTTAGTTGTCGCAGTGCGAAAATTCGCGGTGGATTTGCGACGGAAATTGGCGGGGCACGGTGTGTTAGATTTTTGACGCTGCGGAAATTTTCGCCGCGAATTCGTCGAGCGATTTTTTTCCGCGTCGCTGTGATGATCACTTTATTTGGTTGTCGATTTTTTTTTTGCGTTGTTTGTTTCGTTGTTTTTTTTCCTTTTGTCATTCTAAATGTTGTTGATTTTGAACACTAACTTCCTAAGAGCTCCTGATGCGCGCTGCTGCTGCTGCTGCTATTGTTTTTGTGTACATTGTTTTCTTTTTTTTTTATTGATATTCGTTTGACCCACAGACACACACACGCACACACCCACCACAGACACTCAGCTTGTTTGGCTGCGCGTCTTCTTGTTTTTTTTTACGCTCTATGTTTTAAATGGAATTATTTAAAAACTGTTACTATTAATATTAATTTAAAACGACTGAATATTAATTTAAATATTTTTGTTTTGCACGCCTTTGTTGTTTAAAAAAAAATGCTCTGAGTTTGTTTGTTTTTCTTTTTCGGTTTTGTGTGTATTTTTTCCGCGGGTTGCCGTGCGGAATCGCCTTTAGTTTTTGATTTTTTTGCAGTTTTGACGTGAGAATCGCAGTCAACGACCCAAATAGGCCCCTAGCAGATTTTCCCACCAAGATTTACTCAATTGCCCTAACCCCTTGTGGGGAATAGGGCGTCAACTGTTCCATGTGGCCCAGTTGACGTTTCGTTGGCATAAACTGGTTTTAGAAAATGCAGTTGCCGGCATGCACCTCCTGCACATCCATGGCTACGAACGTGGGACATCCGCCTATATATTAAACCGGATCAGATCAGTCAGTTTTTCATCGAGGAATGAGTCCGACTGATTCATATATGGTTCTAGTACTCCTCCTACAGCGTCGTAGTGCCTATGTGGTTTCCAGCACGACCCTTTATCTATCTATCTATAGCCAAATCACTTGTGTTCTTCGTGATATTACTCGTTTATATGTTGTTAAAAAGGCCAGCCATGTGGGCTTACCCCGTTCACGCCGCTTCTCCAATAGACAATTATTACTTTCAACTCGGTAGTGTAGTGTGGAAGGGAGAGGTGGAGACTCGTTTATGAGAAAGGATTGAAAACGGTACACTCGCCGATAAGGGTTTTTCTATATATCTCTTTAGTTCTCTCTCTCTCCTTCTCTCCTCCCTTTTATTTTTTCGTTCACTCTCTCTCTCTCTCACACTTTCGCTCTTTCTCCCTCTCTTTCTCTTTCGCTCTTTCTCCCTTTCTCTCTCTCTCTCTTTGTCTCCATCAAACGAACTTCTTTGATTGCAAAAGTGATGCGTATATTCGCATGTTTAGAGAGATTTTTGTCTGGAATTTCATTTCATTCAATTTTTTTTTTCATGTTCGCACAGAAAAAAACTCGTGTCGGCATTTTGTACTCAACAAAACGTCGATTTTTAAAATCCCGATTAGCAAAATCTCGATTTCGCAGAACACTCGACTGAAAATATACCTCGACTGTGTGTCAAGACGAGGTGGAAAGTCGGCGTGGTTGATTCCCTATGCATCGCAAGGAGTTAACAGGAACCAGAGAGAGAGAGAGAGAGAGTATCATAATAATAATCATAATCTCGACTGATGAAAATCTCGACTCGATCAAAATCTCTTTTTGTAAAACATCGGCAACGAATAAGAAAAAAATGCAATGAAATGCGTGGTAAGACTACCGCGCGTCAAAAGTGTAACTTTTAGAAAATGCTTTTAAGCCTTCCGCAGGTTGAGTCGAGATCCATATGAAGATGTTGGCAGACGCACCATCAATAGTTCAGCAATTGATTTAACACTAAAATGGGCGCGATTTTTTGTTAACATCGCCCGCATTCATAAATGGTAGAACTTTCGGTGCGCTACCATTAATGGGGCAGAAATGGTAGCGCTTTGGTAGTGTTATGAATCTATGATAGCAGACATCATCATCAGCCCCAAGGAAAGGGCTTCGATATAATTCTAAACATTTTGATTTCGCTTTTCATATATTTCAGCAGCACTCCAAGGAGCGCTGCCTTGTCCTTCAAGACTCTTCAGAAGATGTCAAGCTTCCCCTAGTATTCAGACACACCAACAACACCAAAATTTTGATCTAGCCGGCGAAGATGTCTCTGAACTGAAGTAGGGAGCGCGTTACACGTCCCAGTGGGCGATCGAAGAGCGCTTCGTTAATACTTGTAATGACGAGGTGCGGTGAGCCCGAAGGAAAGGGCCACGATATAATGTTCAACATTTTCATTTAGCTTACCGCGTGCTTCGCGCGCACCTTGCCCTTTCTGTATGACGCGGGATATATAATATGTCAATTGACTTTATTTCTGTTTTCAAAAGGGGGAAATACGGTCAATTGACATTGTTGCATTTGAGCTAAAAAAAATCTCGACAAATCTCGACTAATTTAAAATGAAGTCAATACGATGAGAACTTCATTTTAAATTGTCGAGATTTTTTTTTGTGTCGATATTTTCATCAGTCGAGATATTTTCGAAATTTTTCAAATCGACCTTTTGAAATATTTTTCCGTATAAACTTTAGTAATCGAGATTTTGAAAGTCGTCGTTTCCAAGCGCTCCAAAAAAAAAAAACACTTACCACTGTGTGATCCTCCCGACGGTTAAGAATAAAAAAAGAATAATTGTTAAAATAGTAAAGTTGGAGTTACGCCCATGGGCCGCCGCGCCTGCCCGTCAGTGTGTGATTAAGAAAGATAAGAATTGAAAAAAATAATAAATTGATAACAGAAAGCTTTGCACTTTTTCTGAATTTTACGCTTTTTCTTCCCTTTTTCTTCGCTTTTTCTTTCCACCGTCCTTATTCCCTCTCACCCCCTCTTGAGGTGACCATTCCATTGCACTTTCTTCTTCGACACCTTGACTTGTTGTTAATTGATTTTTTTCGCTTTTGCTTTCATGGTCTCTAGTAACTGATTTAAATTTGAGTGGTTTGTACCCTTAGAATAGAAGAATAGAAAAGTGTTGTGCCTAAAATGACCATCATGGTGGGCACTACGACAATAGGAAGTCTATGGTGTCATAGCTCTTAGTATTGTAGCATGACACCTTCCACCACTCATACGTAGGCTAGTAAGTCTTGCGCAGAAGATTTCCTAATATCTGCAGAGTTTGAGGCGATCCGCTAACCTGATCCTCCAAACAAAGACGACACTCCGTCTCTCTAGATAAGTCCATCTTAATTAAGTGGGATCTAACCGAGTGATGGCCCGATGGATAGCCAAAAAATAGCCTCAGGTCAGCTCTACTACTTGGGGGTCGTACGCCCATAGTCGAAGGGTCTCAGCAACTCGTTCGATTGCCGCAGTCCTGGAATAGGGCATCCCAATAGTGCTGTCGTAGCCCTTCCGACCATTCCTTTATGATAGTCCTGACTGAAGCCAGGAAGAATTCCGGCCTGGCCTCGCAAGTTTATTCCGCGATTCATTGCCTTCAAGGGCACAGTGACCTGGCATCCAATACAAAAAGATTCGCGGTTGTCGAAGAAGTTCACGACACGCCTTGACGAGAACTTGTGTGAAGAAAGAGCCTCTATACACTCGTGCAGATAGCAACGTGAGCGTCTCTAAGTTTTTTTCTCGGCGGAATTATCCTGGCGCAGACCTCCTGTGGCATGGATCTCGGCATGAAAAACGCCTGGCCAGGCACCCATACTGGAGCATAGCGCGTCAACTATTCCATGCGGCTTAGCTGACGTTTCCTCGACATAAACCAGTTTCAGGAGATGCATGTGGCCAGCATGCGCACCTTCTGCTGCCATTTAGTCGCCTACCTGCGACACGCCGGGAGATGTTGTGGCTTATTATTACGCCCCGCACTACAGGGGGAGCTTTTCAATTGGAGTGGTGTGTGTGTGATGATACCCTTACATCATCATCATCGTGGCGCGACAGCCCGACGTCGGGCCTTGGCCGCCTGGATCATTGTCCTCCAATTATCTCGGTCACGTGACCGCGTCCTCCAATTTTGGGAGCCCAGCAGCTGCGCGGCGTCCACACCTACTGAGCTCTCCCAACGAGATCTCGGTCGTCCTCGCAGTCTCGCTCCGTCGACTCGTTTTGCATTCATTACTCTCTTAGGCATGCGATCATCGTCCATTCTTTGTACATGCCCTGCCCATGATGATACCCTTATCTTACCCTTTTTTTTCTCCCGGAATTTACACCTAAAAAAAGTCAAACGACTCCCAAAAACTTTAACGTACAATTTTAAAAATGGTGCGGTGTGCATTGTGTTTTTTTTTTGTTGTCACGCACTGAACACACATGCGCACACGTAATTTTGGTTTCCTGTTTTTTCTTCTTTTTTTTTTGGAACACACAAATCACACAACCCCTGCAAACCATATAGTTTTTTCGCCGGAGAAAATTATGCCCACTTTTGCGCTTATGTACCATCGTTGAATTGTTTGCACACGGTCGAAACGATACATGACTATCTACGACATTGTACATGAGCATCATTAACGAATTCACCAGACCGTAGCTGATGAAATGCTTGATGAGTGTCGTTGATAAATTCATCAGCTCTCTGCGTATTAGAGGGGGGGTTAGGGGGTTTATAGAGCGAGGTGCGGGCGAAACAATAGGAGAAGAGTTTAAATTATTTTAGAAAACAGTTTCAACTATGAAGATCCTTTTTGACATAGATCTAACCCGTTTCCTACGGCTCACCGCGAGCTACGCGTGCAGCTCGCTTTTCATATATTTCAGCAGCGCTCCTTGGAAGTCCATTCAAGAGATGGTATAGGAACCGCCCCCTCCGGCTATTCGCAGGCATTCATTGGTACTTGATCACGCATACACCTCTGCATAAAATACTCCGTTACGATCTGGACGATGAGATGATGCTAACTCATTTCGAGGCAATGGTTCCGATTGGACTGTTGCGCCATTTTAGGTATTTCACCAGCTACGACTTGATGAATTCGTCAGTGACTTTCATCAAGTATTTCATCAGCTACGGTCTGATGAATTCCTCAGTGTCATATTCATGAAGCAGGTCGTAGGTTATCATGTATGTATGATTTTAGTCTCGCGGCTAGAACAATGGTCATGATGGGGCTTTCATCATGATGGGGCTTTCATCCAGGCCTGGATAATGAGCTCATTGATGATATTTTCATCATGACATGGCTAGCAGGGATACTTCCGTTCGTCCGTAATTTTTCGTCCATCTTTTAGCTTGTCGAATGCGCTCCTCTTCGCACGCGTCCCGATTATTCATTCCTCTTTCATTCTTGCGAACGTTTGGCCTTTTCCTCTTCTTTTTTTTCTCCTTCTTTTTTTCTCGTTCTTCCTCTTGTATTGTTTTGAAAGGAACAAATATATATATAGGTATATTATATATATTATATAAATAACGATTTTTAGTGATTTTTTTAATGATTAAATTAGAGAAAAATAGGGGGGGGGGGCGGGGGCGAAAGGTAAATGTCTTCTCTTTCTTTCATCTCTCCGACCATCACTATCATAGTTGCTGATTGCCTTGACCTCGCCAGGGGCATGCGTGCGTCAACATCTCTTCCTACTTTTTTCTACTTTCCGGACGTGCAGTGGCTAGCGTGCATCTCCTATCCGCACCGTCTTTGTACTGACAAGCTCGAAGCGCAGTGGGAGTTCGATTTGTCAGCTCCGAGGATCGAACCTCCATTCGTAGCTGTGGGTGACCGATCGAAAACGGCGGCGACCGAACGCGTCATCCCATGATAGTATTTTGCCATTTGCTGTGCCACTCTACTTCTTTTTGTGCAGTATCTCTTGATTTTCCGATCTTTCGTATAAGTGATAGTACTTCGTGTTTTCCATTTTCAATACTATCATCATCATTGTGTCGCGCTACATCGCGACATTGTTCCGCGACATGGCTTGGGCCATCGGGAGCATTGTCCGCCTATTTCTTCATCCAGAGAATGGAATGACAACTGCCTTAGTTGGGTTGACTCGAAGTCCGTTGCCATTACACTGCTGCTTAAAGGATGTCTGCGGTAGAATCTCCTCGAACTTTCCTTTAATCAATATCACCAAGTCATCGGCGTAGCCCTGGACTGAGTAGCTCTGCCTCGTGAGTTTCCTCAGCACGCCATCAACCACTATGCACCATAGGAGAGGAGACAAGACTCCTCCCTGTGGACAGGCACGGGTGATATTAGCAAGGAGGCTGACGCCTTCAAATATTGGTGATGATCCTTCTGGAGGAAAGCATTTGTCCTATCCGTTTTTTTTTGTAGTGGTGTCGGCATTATGCTTTTCCTTCAGTGCTTTGTCGATGGCTACGAATGACGTGTTGTCGAAAGCCCCTTCTTTATCAAGGAAAGCTGAAAGAGCAGTTTCTTTAGCCTCCATTTTGCGCCTCGATTTTCCTCACCAGGCAGTGGCGAGCGGACTCTGTAGATGTTCCTGCTTGATAGGCAAACTGTTTTTCGTGTTGGGGTTTTCTCTTCAGGAGAGTTTGTCGAATATCTGATCATGCAGAAAGCTCTGATTAGACTCTGTACTTTTGGTGAGCTGGGTGGGTCCTATGCCAAAGGCAGATGGGACGGCTAACGGACATGCCGACGTGTACCGCCTGACGGGCTGATCATGTGAAAGAAGTGTTATATGGTGCGTTGAACAAGAATAGGAAAAAAAAGTAAAATATTTGAGACTTGGTTTTTTTGGTAGGGTTCTCGGCGATATTTCAGCCGACCCCGACATCGGCTCTCTCTTTCTTTCTCTTTCACCCCATTCTCTGCCCGCCCTCGCTCTCTCGCTCTCCCTATCTCTCTGGGCGCATATATGTAAATAAATAGACAAATATTTTTAATATGTAGTTACACGTTCTTTTTCCTGCATTCCTCTTTCTTCTTTTCTCCTGATATGTAGTTTTGGTTTCTCTTCTCTTTTTTTTCTCTTGTGTTTTTGCTGCGTGTGTCTCTCCGCCTTTCATATTTTTCCTTCTGTTCTTCTTTTCTTTTTTGCGGTGTGTATACCCCTTGATCTGAATTTTGAATTGTTTTTTTGTATTTTCGATTTTTTTGAATTAATTTTCTTTTATTTTTGTTTTTTTTTTGCGTTTGTGCTTTTTTGTTTTCTACATTTATCTCTTACAGCTACGCGTCATTCGTGCATTCCGCTCGAATCTGGAAGATTTGAATGAGCGTCGCTCCATACATAGTTTGCATAGTTTGCGTAGCTCACGTAGCCATACCGGCAATTTGGGTCAACAACAACATCAGCTGCAACAACATTACCAACCAACTACAACAAATGTGAGCGGTAGATATAAAAATTTATTACATCTAAATCGTATGCAACCTAACTTATCGGCTTCACATACTAGTAGTAATATAAATGCGTCATCGTCCTACCCTCCATCATCACCACCACCACCACAACAACAACAACAACAACAACTAGAACAGCCCACAACCGCTTCGTCGTCTCCCGATCTACATGCCCCTAATGGTAAGCAACAGCATCATCCTCAGCGTCATCGTTCACAGATTCACGTTCAGATACATCCATCCGCGCCGCCGTTGTCGTCGTCGACCGTTGAAGCTATACAATCGGCCAGTGTTGCCGATATCTCGTTTATTGATGAAGAGCCGCAGGAGAGGCAGCAGCAACAACAACAACAACAACAAGAGCAGCACCAACAGCAGGCATAATAGACTAAAAAACTAAAAAAAATTTGTCTGCAGTGCGTAGGAAGAATCCCGGGGATTTTTTGGAGAAAATAAATAAAATGAAAGATGAGTCAGTGTTGTAATGGGGGGCCCATCATAGACATGACGGACCAACAAAAATTTAATAGCATCAGAGCCCCCCGTAGGATCAATAAAAATATGAAAAAAAAATTTAAGCTCGACACAGATTGCTAGAAGTACAAAAATGCTCGTACTGCACCTTGGCCCGCACAGGGAGCACAACAATAACAAGAATAACAAGGAAAAGGAACTGCCGCCAAACTCTCCGCCTGCCAGAAAAAAAAAATTACCACCTCCCCCCGGTCGATAGAGGTTCCTACAAAACACCCTTTTTCGACTATGCCACAAATGACGGTCCATGATGATGAAACAAAAACAAAGAAAACAAAATCGAAACATCGGAAAAGGACGAAACAACAAAAAAGTAAATCAAATGAGAAACCCCGCGCAACACACCGACTGTGACCGACCTTGCGAATTTGAGAGAATCTTTTTATTGGACTTAAAATTTAAAACAAACATAAATATGGAAAAATTCAAAATAAAAAATCTTCTCCCCTTTATATATTTACTATGTTTAGGAATATTTAGTGAGATTGAAGTCATAAAACGTATTTAAATTTAAGAAACAACAAAAAACAAAAATACCAAGAACAGAACTAACAAAATTCAATGAACAACACAGAAATGAATCTAACAAAAAATATTAAAAAAAAAAAACTTAAAATAAAACACAAAATATGAAAACATACATACACACACACACACGCCTATCGTCTATACTCAGAAAGCATGCAGCATAGTGGGTGGCCTACAACTGCAACAAAATAGAAAAAAAAACTCACAATATTCACCGTAAGCACCACCACCACGGCACGCGGTGGGTCGTACGCCTCACTCATACGTCATACATGATGTAGATCATATAATGATGAAACTTTGCCCCACTCCACCCGATCGCACATGGTGAGAGGGAAAAATGTGACACGCAACTGTCAAAATATTTTGACACCTTTCAAATGAGTCACGAAATTTCCCCCCATTTCATGCACAACGGAATTCAGAGACGCCGCGCTTCGTTCTGTGTTTTCTTTTTTCGGACTCGTGTTTTTGTTTTTCAGTTTTTTTTAGGACGCGCTTGCGCCGTTGCTTTCTGCGTCTTTCAGATGGAAAAATGTCACACACGCAACTGCGCAAATATTTTGACAGCTGTCAAATGAGTCACGGGAAATTACCATTTCATGCACAGCGGAATTCAGAGACGTGCTTCGTTCCGTGTTTTTTTTTCTGCTATGTTTTTAACTGTGGAAAAATGGATACATTCCTGTTTCGCAAAAATTATGAGAATTCTCTCTATTCGATTAGAGAGAACTTTCACAAAACTCGAGAAATTTCCTCTTTAGAACTTGCAAATCCCCCTGCATGCGTTCTAGGCTCTTACCACCTAAAGTGGGAATGAGCTACCTAAAGCGGAAATCCCGCAATTTAGGAATTTGAAAAAATTCACCCTTAATGCAATAGAGAGAATTCTCCTAATATTCGCGAAACAGGAATATTCCGAAAAATGTCACGCACGCAAATGAATCGGAAAATTTCCATTTCCAAGGATTTGGGATCATTCCTGTTTCGCGAACATTAGGAGAATTCTCTCTATTGTAATTAGAGAGAATTTTTAAAATTCCTTAATTGCGACATTTCCGCTTTAGGGTAGTCCATTTCCGCCTTAGGTGATAAGGACCTAGGACCCACGCGGGAGGATTTCGAGGTCCTAAAGCGGAAATTTCTTGATTTTTATGAAAATTCCCTCTAATAAATAGAGAGAATTCTCCTAATTTTTGCGAAACAGGAATGTTCCAGGATTTGTGTGTATTTAGGGGGGAGGAGGGAAGAATTCGTAGGTCCTAAAGTGGAGATTTCTTGAGTATTGTGAAAATTCTCCTCTCTAATCAAATAGCGAGAATTCTCCTAATTTTTGTGAAACAGGAATGTTCCTTTTTTCAGATTTTCAGTTTTTCAGATTTTCGTCATTTGCATGACGTCGTGTACGGCCAAAACCGTGTGCCGCCCGGGTGGGTGAGTGTCTGTTTTTTTTTGTGAATTTGCAATTTGGGGGGAAGGGGGGGGGGGGGGGGGGGTCACTCACTTGCTCTTGCTTGAAAAGAGAAAAAATCGTTTTTCCTTTTATTTTTGTTGTTTTTTTTTTCGTGTATAAACGGATATACGAACAACTCAGAAAAAGACGAAATTAAGACTAAAATGTCGCAACAAAAAGAATGTAAACAACAACAAAAACTCCAGGATTATTACCTACACGATTAAGTATGTTAAGAGGTTATGATTGTTAATGAATTGTTTTTTTTTGTCTTTAATTTTTAACACACACACACAAGTACACAAGTGCTCGCTTTAAACTTTAAAATAATGTTACGTAAAATGTCATCGTCGTCGTTCTGTCATGTTCTGTCTGGCACTCGTTTCTTTAGAAAAACAAAAACCGTCATTCCCCCTCTCTTGATCCCCCCTCCCCCTTCCCCAAGCCTTCTCTCCGGGAAGTAAAACTGTAAGAGAAATGCATTTTGTATTTTCCCTTTCGTTTCTTTCTGAAATCGAACCCCCCCCCTCTCTTCTTCTGAAAAAGAAAACAGTTAAAATCCATTTTGTTACACCCCATTTTTATCGTCTGTTACACAGTCCCCTCCCCCCGGCCTCCTCTCCCAAATGAAAGAAAAAACGGGTAATCCACCATTTTGTATTATTCCTTTCGTTTCGTCGATTAACACAGCCGTCAGACGTCCTCTCCGAATTTATCCCTCTCGCCTCTTCTCCGGAATAATTAACGGGAAGTCCGTCATTTTGTATTATCCCGTTTATTTCGTTCGTTAGACAGCCGTTATGTCTATTTCCGAATATATCCCGTCCCCCGACTTCCTCTCCGAAATGAAAAAAATTGGCGGGAATCCACGATTTTGTGTTATCCCGTTTGTTTCGTTCATCAAACAGCCGTTATGTCGCTCTCCGAATTCATTCCCCTCTCTCTGCCTCCTCTCCGAAATGAAAAGAAAAACAATGGAAATCCACCATTTTGTGTTATTCGTCTTGTCCATTAATACAGCCGTCAGACGTCCTCTCCGAATTTATCCCTCCCGCCTCTTCTATGAAAAAGTTAACGGAAAATTCATTTTGTATTATTCCGTTTGTTTCGTACATTACACTGCCGTTATGCCCCTCTCCGAATTTATCCCTCCCGCGTCGGCCAACTCTACGAAATGAAAAGACATTATCATTCCTTTCGTTTCGTTCATTAGACAGCCGTCAAACAACGCCCTCTCCGAATTTATCCCGGGAAATCCACCATTCTGTATTATCCCGCTTGTTTCGTTCGTGTGAAACAGCCGTTATGTCCCTCTCCGTATTCATTATCCCCTCTTCTTCGCCTACTCAAAGAAAACAGAGGAAATCCTCCATTTTGTATTATCCCGCATCCCGTTTATTTCTTGCATTACACCGAATTTACAGCGGAAGTTTTTTGATGCCGGTATCGAAGAATTCCTTGGGCAACTTGGACAGCCATGGGCGCACGAACTCCTCTACCTCGTCGTCGTCGGTGTTGAATCTTTGACCTCCGAGGGCTTTTTTCAGTGGTCCAAACATGTGGTAGTCGCAAAGTGATAAATCCGGACTGTAGGGGTGGTGTTCTAGTACCTCCCACCAAAATTCTGATATTGTATCGAGCGTGAGACGTGCGGTATGAGGGCGCGCGAAGTTCAACAGTTTGGGAGCACATCGCGCCGTTATTTTGCGATATTGATGGTGTTCGTGGATGATAGACTCTACACTACCAATACTAATGCCGACTTCAGCCGAAATGTTTCGAACATTCATCCTACGTTCCTGCAAAATGAGTTGTTCTACGCGGCGAATGTATTGTCTGGTGTGATGCTGGTTCGCGGTCGACGATCATGCGGCTCATTCTCGACGGTTTCGCGGCCATCTTTGAACGCTTCGGCCCATTTAAACACAACAGGCCTACTCAGGCACTCACTACCGAACTGATTTCGCAAACGCCGAAGAATTTTCGTGGTTTTTAACGCCTTCCCACACCAAAACACGAATGACAATACGTTGCGCAACGGCGGTCGGCACTTGATGTTCACTCATGGTCGTAGCACGCGCGTGAAACGTACGTTCGCGACGAAAACTATGCCACACTATTCGTAAGGGACCCAGCTATCATATACTCAAGCCGCCACCTTCAAAACATGCAGGCGGCGCCATCTACAGCGTTTGTCTCGATCATATTTGAACCGCTCTCGGTATATTCTAATGTCGTCAATAATTGGTCGCGGTCCTGAAAGCCGCATCTCGAACACAGACTTTTTCAATTTCCCCTCCATATATACATATATGCTTTCCCCTTCGGTAAAATATGCCCCGGAGCCGGAACAGACTTTTTCAATTTCCCCCGCCGGTAAAATATGGCCCGGAGCCGGAACAAATTTTTTCAAATTTTCCCTCCACCTATATATGTATGTATGTATATGCTTTCCCCTCCGATAAAGTATGCCCCAGATATTGAACAAACTTTTTCCCACTTTCTCCTCCATATATAATTGTGCTTTCCGCTCCGGTAAAATATGTGTGCCCCGTCAACAAATCAAAATTTTTGAGTCTTTGAAATATCTCCCTCCGAATCTGAAAAGTATTCTGATCGAAAACAGTTGACGGCTCGTATTCTACCGGGGGTGGGGAAAGCATATTATGGAGGAGAAATCGAGTTCGAGATTCGGCATATTTTACCGGAGGAGAAATGGGGGAAAGTCGGCTTTCAGGACCGCGCGTCCATTGTCCAATAGACATTGTCACCATGTCAGTCACAGCAAAGTTTCCTCGTGATGGAAAAGTGTTTGGGAGCGAAGGGGGGGGGGGGGGGGGATTGGCGAGAATCGCCCGGGAGGGGTTAAATACCTTCTATTTAAACCCTTTTTGAGTGTCCCTTTTTGAACGTCTCCTTCTGAATGACCATATTGTGAGCGATTCGTTTTGAACGTGTCTTGTGGACAACCCTACCCCTCTGTAGTATATCTGTGCACCCTGGACGCATTACGTGCTGAATTTCTGAATTTGTTTTTTTTCTGTTTTGTTTTGTTCCTGTTCTTTTGTCTTTGTCACCTCCCCCTGTCCGCCCTCTGCCCCATTTGCCCCTCATTTGTCCACTCTTTCCCTTGAATTTGAACACTCTTATTATATATATATGTATATGTATCGCCGCTGTGCCGGCGCATGCGCAATTCAACATTTTTTTTTGCGTGCGTTTTTTTGTTCTTTGTATGTTCTTTGTTATTATGTTTAAATTTAATTTAAAAATAATTTAATTGATTTATTTAATGCTTCTTTGTATTTTTTTATGTGTGTGTGTGTGTGTCTTGCTGTTTGTTTTGTGTTTCCGAAACATTTATGTGCGCTCCGCTATAATTATATTATAATAATACACTCACACACACACACACACGCACGCAAACACGCATTAGATATATGGATGTGTATTTAATTTTTTTTTGTTCCCACACATCTTCGACTCGTCCCCAAAAACCGGAATTACACACACACACACACGTGAGACTTATTTGTCTTTAAATAATTATATTAATAAATATATCTACATATGTATAATGCGACTATGTAATTATTGAATATTTGTTTTGTTTTCTTTTTTCTTGTTTTATATATATACATATTTTTATTTTTTTTTTGAGCGGGTTTACTTACAAAATAAAACTATTAAATAAATTTGAAAAAGGAAAAAAAAAAACACAAACAAGAAATATACATTAAAAAATGAAATAAAAAATAGAAAATGGAAAAGAAAGAAATAATAACAACAAGCAGCAAATAGAAAGAAAATCATAATAATAATAATAAATAAAAAAAAAAAACAAAAATCAACAAACCCTACCCTTTGAATATATTCATATATATACATATATGTAAAACAAACCTATTAAATTAGTTGTCAGAAACCTCTACATTTAAAACTACAACTCCAACAACACGTTATAAGTTTAAAACTAAATAAATACAAAAGAAAAAATATTAAAAATAAAAAACAACCCGAAATATATATATTTAATATATATATATATTTTTTTTTAATTGTTAACATTAATTTTGGGCGTTTTATTTGATTTTTGATTACTTACATATTCCTCTTGTCCCTTATGTTATTTAATTGTTTTCTTTTTTTTTTAAGTTTTTTAGTTTTGTGATTTTCTCCGATTGTTTTTTGCGCGTGTACTGACGCAGAGTGTTACAGGGGAGTGTTGAAAGGAGGCGTGTGTGTCAATGCGTTTTTACAGCGCGACGACTATACACTGTCACATCGCTCGAGGAACAATTAACAAAATCCGTTTGGAACATTCCTGTTTCGCGAATATTAGGAGAATTCTCTCTATTGCATTTAGGGAGGATTCTAAAAATTCCCTAATTGCGGGATTTCCGCTTTAGGCAGTACATTTCCACTTTAGGTGGTACGAACCTAGAAGCCATGCGCGGGGACTCGGCCAGTCCTAAAGTGGAAATTTCTCGATTTTTGTAAAAGTTCTCTCTAATCGAATCGAGAGAATTTTCATAGTTTTTGCGAAAGAGGAATGTTCCATCCATTTATACATATTTTTTTATTGGAATTTTAATTTCAGCATTTGTCGGTTTGTGCGTGTATGAGCAGCGAGCGCATGCTAATATTGTTTTTAATTGTGCGTGCATTATATAATTTGTTTGTTCGTTGTTTGTTTTTTTTTCAGCCTTTTGCGTATTTTGATTTTTTTCTTCTTGTGTTTAAGCGCGCGCATATAGAGAGCACATCACACAAGAGCAGTGTCTCAAAGCATCTCTACTCGTATGTGTGTTGTGTACATCGTTGGCTTGTGGATGATTCCTTTTTCTTTTGTTTGGCCTTTGTGTTTTTTTTTCAGGCCTCTTATATTTTTAGGCCATTTTTTTGCAGGTTGGATTTTTGTGTATGCGCACGTGCGTTGCTTAAAAAAACAACAAATTATACTCTCCCTTATCCAATCCCTTCGCTCCCCCCCTCCATTGTAATAACTAAGGATAATTATTGATTAGTTTCTGAAATACTCCCCCCCCCCCCCCACTGCATGACATTATGTGCAAGCGCGCTACTGTACTTGTACGAGCACTATTTTAGGCTAGGCGTACATTGAGGCAAATGAGACAATCCAACAGCACAGTGCTCGATTTTTTTTTTTTTTTGCGTTCATTACCAGGATTAACAACAAGGGCACAGCACAGAGGAACGGTGTCTCTTTCATTGTGGGCATATCAGGACGTCAAGTACATTCCGTATCCGGTGAAAAAAAAACTGCTCAAGGATTCGGAAAGGACGAATCGTGCGAACCTTTTTTTCCTGTCGCCGGGCATCGGTTAGATTAGGTAGGGTTGCAGCCTAACGGCTCCGCATACTACTTTGCCTTCTTAAGGTCTAAACACACAGTACCCGTACCAGGGCAGCGCCGTAGTCGCAACAATGCTACCCAGATAGACGAAGTTGTCCACCTTCTCCACAGGCTACCCATTAATATTGAGGGCAACAGGTGTCGGATTTCTTTTTCGCAATGGCGGGCTAAGAACCTTGGTCTTGTTGGTATTAATCTTTAGTCCAACCTTGCTTGCCTCCCTCTCGAGATCTAAGGCCATTGCGGACAGATCCATGATTTTGTGAGAGAGTAGGCATATGTCGTCAGCGTAGTCGATGTCAAAGTCCATTGAATTGCTCTGTCTAGTCCGGATAGGGCCGCCTGCAATACGTCGCCGATCACAATGAGGAATAGGATCGGTGAGAGGATGCACCCCTGTCGAACTCCACTGCGAATCTCAAAGTCCGCCGACACCTTACCTTTATGCAGAACGCGACGTTTCGCGCCATCGCCATCATCATCGTGGCGCGACAGCCCGACGTCGGGCCTTGGCCGCCTGGATCGTTGTCCTCCAATTATCTCGATCACGTGACCGCGTCCTCGAATCTTGGAGGCCCAGTAGTTGCGCGGCGTCCACATAAACTGAGCTCTCCCAACGAGATCTCGGTCGTCCGCGCAGTCTCGCTCCGTCGACTCGTTTTGCGTTCATTACTTTCTTTGGCATGCGATCATCGCCCATTCGTTGTACATGCCCTGCCCATTGTAGTCGTAGTTTGATGATTTTCGAAACTTCCAACTCATCGCCGTCATAGGTTGCCTTAATAATAGCCACAAGCTTCTCAGGGATGCCTCTCCTGCGCAAGGACGCCCATATGGAATCCCGGTTCACACTTTCTCGAAATCGATAAAAAGCAAGTGAAGCGGATAATAAACTAAGATTAATTTATCTGGTTCAATTTATCCAGCATAGCGCTAGATAAATTAAACCAGGTAAATTAATTTAGCATCTCAGTTAATCACAGTTAACAGTGTATTTAAAGCCGAAAAGCATTTAGTGCGAACTTTAGCGATAGAGTTTTAGCGTTAGCGATAACTTGATTTTAGCCCCAGATCTCACCTCGTTAAACGCTAACTAAAAGGTATCGTTGTGTTGTGTCGTCTCAATTTGCGCCTCAGCCTAAGTTTTCACCCAGAACGCTACCGCGCCGAGCTGCGCCGCTTGCCTAACAACCGCTACATCATGTCTACATACAAGAAAAAAAAAAACAAAATATCAAACAAAACAAATATTTCCAATCTCCGATATTCAAGTGAATATCAAGAGGGGCGACACACGATCACGGTAGGTACCAACACCCACACATTTACTTAACACAAAGAAAAAAAGTTAATAAATAAATATAAAAAAATTATTAAATTAATTAAACTATATAACCATATCGCTTCGCCCCCACCCACCACTTTTAAAACTTCCATTCATCCATAATCTAACATAAACACATAAGCTAAATCAAATGTAATTTTTTGACGTTAAGAAAACCTCTCTAAAAAAGACAAAAAAAAAAAGAAAAAACAAAAATAAAACAAAACAAAATGAAACAAACAAAAACAGAAATAGTGTAAAAATATTATCTAACATATTTTAGACCCCAGATAGACGGAGCGATCCGTGTGTCGCCCTATTGATCGGCCGATGGATCGCCACAAAATATCTGCTGATCAAAATTATATGAAACTGTAAAAAATACACTTTAGGTGATCAGTCGGACGATCACACTATCGGCCGATTAATCGGGCGACACAGATCGCTCCATCTATGTGGGGTCCTACACCACTACTTCACATGCACTGCGCATCTGCCACGATATAAATTAGGAGATAAAATGAAACAAAAATTCCAAAATGGCGTCGTTCCTATCAAAATAAGTAGAACAATAAAAAAAGAAACGAAAAAGAAATCAAATTAGGTGACGTCTTTAGCTGCTGCTAACAATTCAATTTAGACGTCAAAATAGGTAAAATCAAAATGGCGCCTTTGCAAAAAGTATATAAAGCTTAAAAAAAAGAAAAAATGGCGGACGTCTTTGTTAAAATTGTAGAATTAAAAAAAAAACAGAAAAACAATACAAAATGGCGACCGCCTTTTGTTATAATTGTAGAATTAAAAAGAAAAATTAAACAAACAAAAAACAAAACAAAATGGCGTCTGATCTTAAAGCGTGCAACAGCAGTGAAAAAATTCAAAGCAATGACACGCATCCTTCTTTCTATTGATGAACATTATTTAATATTAAGCATCATAAAGCAGAAAAAAAAAGAAATTGCGCTCTCACGTCAAAAGTTAATAAATAAAAAATACACGCACGTACACATATACATAAATATTTAATTTTAATTAGAACAATAAGAGAAGAAGAAGAAGAGGAATGATAGGAGATCATATCCGTAGACTTAAGCATTTACGGAACATTATGGATTTGGCCTTAAATGGGAGAATTCTCTCTATTGCATTTAGAGAGAATCCTTAATTGCGGCATTTCCACTTTAGGTAGTCAATTTCCGCGGAACATTCCTGTTTCGCGAAAATTACGAGAATTCTCTCTATTAAATTAGGGAGAATTATCACAAAACTCGGGAAAGTTCCGCTTTAGGACCTACTAATCCCCCCGGGGTGGGTTCTAGGTTCTTACCACCTAAAGCGGAAATGGACTACCTAGAGCAAAAATGCCGGAAATTAAGGAATTACAAAAATTCTCTCTAATTCAATAGAGAGAATTCTCGTAATATTCGCGAAACAGGAATGTTCCATTTCCGCTTTAGGTGGTAAGAACCTAGAGCCCACGCAGGGAACACATTTCCCTGCGTTGTTCCAAAGCCGAAATTTCATCAGTTTTTTGACAATTCTCTCGAATGAAATAGAAAGAATTCTCCATTTAATGCCAAATCCATAATGTTCCAATTATCAGAAAAAATTATCAAAAAAAAAAAAGGAACATTCCTGTTTCACGAATATTGGGAGAATTCTCTCTATTTGATTAGAGAGAACTTTCACAAAACTCGAGAAATTTCCGCTTTAGAACCTGCAAATCCCCTCGCATGGGTTCTAGGTTCTTACCACCTAAAGTGGAAATGAACTACCTAAAGCGGAAATCCCGCAATTAAGGAATTTTAAAAATTCTATCTAAATGCAAAACAGAGAATTGTATTTAGAGAGAATTTTTAAAACTCCCTAATTGTGCTTTTTTCGCTTTAGATGGTAATAACCTAGGACCCACGCGGCGGGATTCGTAAGTTCCTAAAGCGGAAATTTCTGGAATTTTGTGAAAATTCTCCCTAATCAAATAGAGGGAATTCTCCTAATTTTTGCGAAAAGGAATGTTGCAAAAAATAGAAGTTCAAACAGTAAAAAAAAAGACCGAAAAAGCGCGCACGACGCAACTAATTACAATGAATTATTGGGAACAAAAAAGAAACAAGACAAGTAAATAAATAAATAGAAAAAAAAATGGAAAAATTAAACACACGGCTATATTTCGCAATAAAAACACACGTAACGTAAAATGTGCTACAGACAATGGCCCATCGCACTTTCAGTTGCTATCGTGTGGGTCGTGGACAAAAAGCGGTAGGCTGGCGATAATGTTGGCTGCCAGCAATCGGCTCATAATGGCTTTTAAACCATTTTTTGTGCCAAACGCTATCGCTAACTAACCGCTATCCACATACCCGTATATAGACACGATGACAATGGCGTTCAATTGCCAGTGTCATGGCCCATTGTCTGTTGCCGAGAAAAATTTATAAAAAAAAAATAAATAAGAAAAGAAAGAAAACTCTAAGTGATAAAAGTGTCCAAATGAATGCCATTCTCCTGTAATAGTGTGGGCATGTGTTGGGGTGTTGACATCACGTACATTGCTAGCCACGATTTTCTCTGTCTCTCTCTCTCCCGCTCTTTCCATACCCCGCTCTCGTGACATTCTCATATTTCACTCTTTACCCATTACAGCATTATTACACATATGCCCCCTCCCCCCGCCGATGCGATTTCAATTACACGCCTTTGTAACAGGGTGTGGTCATAAATTTCAGGTTTTCAGAAGCAAGGTGCTGGTGAGGGGAGGCACGGCGACTAGGGGTGCAACCTCCTTCTCACTCTTCCATGGGTCTCTTTTGTGTTTTGTGTTTGAAATATATCTTATTGCCTCTATGTAAAACCGACTTGCGGCCCCCTCTCCCTCTAGGATTAAGTTGTTTTTTGTTGTCGTATAACGTATCATTTCCCTTTCACATTAATGATTTTCCGAATTAAATTAACGACTTTCCGCATCAATTTAACCGTTTTCTTAATGAAACAGACGACTTTCTGAAACAACGATTAACGATTTTCGGAACGAAATTAACAATTATTCCAAAGAAATTAACGGATTTTCGGATGAAATTAACTACTTTCAAATTGACGATTTTCCGAGTCGAATTCGCGATTAAAAAAGTGTTTGTGCGATGTGGTAGCATCGAACCCATACCACATTCGACTCCTCTAATATTAATACTGTCTTTAAGAATAGAAATCCCCAAAAATCAGTTTGAGTCTGGTTTTATATTATAGTGCAAGACATGAGCTCTTCAAGCGTCTTCACATCTCGTGCCGAGCACGAAGTGTGAACGCGCGTGATGAGTTTGTGGGTCTACCCCAAAAATCGGTTTGAGTTTAGTTTCGTATCATGGTGCAAGGCACAAATTCATCAGGCGTCTCCACATCTCGTACGAGGCACCAAGGACTGCTGCTTTGTCCTTGAAAACTCTTCGGGGGATGTAAGGCTTCCCCTAAGAATCAGACACATCAACAACACCAAAATTTTGATCTAGCCAGCGAAGATGTCTCTAAACTGAAGTAGGGAGTGCAATCAAAGACAAGGCAGCGCTCCTTGGAGCGCTGCAATAATATTTGTAAGGCGAGGTGCGCGCGAAGCGCTCGGTGAGCCCCAAGGAAAGAGCTACGCGACAGCGTGGAGGTCAAAGACAATACCGATTTTGATTCCAAAAATCGTTAATTAGATTCAGAAAGTCGTTAATTTCATTCGGAAAATCATGAATTTGGATGGGAAATGCTATACTATTGTTTATATATAATAATGTATAGCATTTCCCCTTTATGTAAAACGGACTTGCGGCCCCGCCTCTCTCTAGGATTAAGTTATTTTTTTTTGCCCCTTATACAGGGTGTCCAGAAATTGCCGGATAAACGCACTGCCACGCGATTCTTTATGCAATTTTTGAGTAACAAATATTAACAAACATTTTTTTCGAATTCTTAATCATTTAGCCGCCTCACAAATTTGCATTTTTCTTGAAAATTCCTTGCTTGCGTACTTGTCGAGCTATTGTGTTTTTAGCAATATGCAATTGACGTTGCAGCGCACAAAAAGAAAAGAAAAAAAAAAAACATTTTCCAACATTCAAAGGGCTATGACTTTCAGAAATTAAAAAATTGCATAAAATAATGTTAACACAATTCGATTTTTATCAAATAAAGAATTTATTTTTAAAATAGGACAAATACAATTAGTGTCACCATCCACTGTCGAGCTCGAACTCGAGCACACACTTCACATAAACGTGAAGAAAACCGGTCCACTTGTACCATGTTCAAGTTCGACAGTGTATGGTGAAACTTATGCGTGGAAAAATTTAAGAAAAAGGCGATAGACAAAAAAATCTATTTTTTTTTGGAGCAAACTCAAAAATTTTAATTTTAAAAATTTGTAATAATTAAACCGTTTGTCTGATTTTTACCAAATAAATTTTATATTTTAGAGCAATATATTGGCTGTGCGATTATTATTTTATTTGAGTGTTCTGGTTGTCGTAGCTTCCGAGATTTTGGATTTTCAGTCGTGTGAGGCGGGGAATTTTCAAGAAAAATGTAAATGCCTGTGACAGCTAACGGGTTAGGAATTGGGAAAAGTGTTTGTTAATATTTTTTACTGGAAATTGTATGGAGAATTACGTGGCAGTGCGGTTATCCGGCAATTCCGAACATGCTGTATATATTTATACAAATATTTAAATATTTCATTTCATAATTTTATATATCACATGTGAAAAGTGTATTTTTGGCGATAGCAGTAGTTGATATAAGTATTATTCATATTCACGCGTCGCTCATTCAGTCTATATATCTGTCTCTCTCTCTCTCTCTCGCTGTTCCATTTTCCTCAGTCCACCACCATTCAAGTTTTCACTATCTCCTTTCCTTCATCACTCACTCACACTCTCTCTTTCTCTCCGTCTGTCTGTGTGTGTCTTTCTCATCTATTAAAAGCAAACAGTCGACATTTTTCATTATTATACATATTATATGTATTTAAATATTTTATTATTTATCTCTCCCTCTCTCTCTCTTCGTCTCTGAAAAAAAAATATAACAAATATTTTTGCTTTTGTTTTTAATTATCCGTTTTTCTTTCCCCCGCCTTCTTTTTTATTATATTATTAAAAAGCGTATTTATAAATCATGTCAATCACACATTTTTTTCTGTTTTTGTTGTTTATTCATTTATCTCTCCACCACCTCCGCTCCGTGTCTATATATCGAAACTAAAAAAAAAAACATAAACATAATCACGAAAAAAAATAAAAGAAAATTGCAACCAAAAAGATTTAAATAGAAAAAAAGTACACAGAACAGCACCAAAAAAAAAGAAAAAAAGAATTTAAAAACTCAAACCAAAGAAAGACAAACAAAAAAAAACCCCAAAACAGAAAGCAACAACCAACAAAACGAAACAAAAAGAAAAACCAACAAATCAAAACATAAAACAAAGAGAAAAAAAAACGAGAATATGCAAAAAACAAAAAACAACAAAAAAAAAGAAATTTTCCTATTTTTTCGTTTTCTTCTTTACTTTTTCTCTCTCTCTTGAAGGTGATAGGTGGTGAATTGCAAGAACGTTTGATACCGGTACCCTACAGCAAGAGCTCCACTGATCAAGCTGTAAGCTGCTTTTTTGTTTATTTTTTTCTACACACACACACACACTTTCTCTGTCTCTCTCTCTCTCTCTTTGTGTGTGCGTTTTTCTCTGTCTTTCTCGTTCTTTCTCTCTATCTATAACTGTATATTTGTGTTTCTCGTTTGTTTTCTCTTTTAATTATTTTCAATTAAATTTACTACTTTTTACTACTACGCAACTACTTTCTAAAAAAAAAAAAACAAATTTCCTGTATTTACTTATCATCTACTACCTATTTAGTTTTTTTCTCTCTTTCTCTCTCGATCCGTTGGTTTGGTTTCATGTTTTCTTGAGATTGTGTATGATATGTGGTTTTTGGTTGCTGTTTTTTTTTCGTTTTTTCTTTCGGTTGTGTTCTGCTCTATAGCTCGTTTCGTTTGGTTGTTTGGTTGTTGGGTTATCTTTTTTTTTTGGTTATGTTTTCTTTAATAATTAAACTTACTACTTACTACTACTACTACTAAAACTTGTACAATTCTTTTTTAGATAATATTATGATATACATATACTCCTACATTTTATAGATCTCTCTCTCTGTCTCTCTCTTACCAGAGCCTCTCTCTCTTTCTTGTTCGTTTTCGTTGTTACGGGAATTACATACTATAGAAAAATTGTTGTGTTTGTTGTTTTTTCGGTGTTTTATGAAATTGGTCAGTGCATTTCAGTTTCCGTTTCCGTTTCAGTTTCGTTTTTTTTTTGGTTTTCACTGACTAATATGGCTGCTATGCTGATATGACACTGGTCATGTTTTTTTTTTCTTTTTTGATTTTTGTTATGCTCTGGTTTCTTTTTTTTTTGTTTTATACATATACATATATAGATTTTTTTTTAGATACTCGTAGGTACTTTAGTTGATCTTTTGCCTCTCCCTCTTCCCGAAATCCTGCGCACATTATTGTTTGTTTAACAAAGGCTGCGTTCCTGCGAACGAATCAGATTTTGACATTTTTCGAATTCTTTTCTATATGCTTTCCCCTCCGGTACAGTTCGTACGGACAACTGTCATGAAAATATTCCCCCTCCCGGATGTGAGAAGTATTCTGATGCGGAGGGGAACATTTTCGCGACAGTTGTCCGTGCAAATTTCACCGGAGGGGAAAGCATAAATTTGTACGGACAACTGTCATGAAAATGTTCCCCCTCCCGGATGTGAGAAGTATTCTGATGCGGAGGGGAACATTTTTATGACAGTTGTCCGTGCAAATTTCACCGGAGGGGAAAGCATAAATTTGTACGGACAACTGTCATGAAAATGTTCCCCCCTTCCGGATGTGAGAAGTATTCTGATCCGGAGGGAAACATTTTCGCGACAGTTGTCCGTGCAAATTTCACCGGAGGGGAAAGCATATAGAGAAGAATTCGAGAAATTTCAAAACCTAATTCGTTGGCAGGAACGCAGACGACAAATTGTTTTTATGTTCTTTTTTTAGTTTTATTTAATTTTTGGTTTGAAAACTACCGTTCGGTTGCGTGTTTTTTTGTTTTGTTTCCTTTTATATATGTTTGAAATGATTATTTCTTTTTTTTTTTTCTTTATATAGCCATTTTGTGCGCGCGCGCCTAATGATTTTTGATTGATTGCACATCGCGCGAATGAATGCTCGGCTTTTGTTTTTAATTTTTGCCTGAACGACGTTTTTTTTTTGTGTTTTCTTTCGAAAATACATATACATATATAGAAATCTAGATACCTACATATAATCTACAGCGCAATATATAAAACTTTTAGAGTTTCCTTTAAACAAATAGATATTGTATACTTATATATAGATATAGTCCTCAATTAAGCGGGACACGATATTCACACGCACGTCTAAAAGCCAAATTTTCCCTGGATCGAGGCCAAAATTTCCCGCGCTCGTTTTCACACTATATGGATTTGACAGTGAAATTTTGGGCTTCGACCAGAGGAAATTTCTGGATTTCGACCATCCATGGTGAATGTCCAGCATAACACAATAGCTGCGTGCCTGCGAACGAATCAGGTTTTGACATTTCCGGAACTCTCCTCCATATGCTTTCCCCTTTCCGGTAAAATTTGTACGGAGAACTGTCATGAAAATGTTCCCCTCCGGATCGGAATACGTCACCGATCCCGAGGGAAAACGAATTTTCAGCTACAGCTCTTCTCACCTGGTGGATTTCCAAGATCTTGATATGAACTTTTGAAAGGAAAAGAAAGGAGTAAAGGGGTGTGCGGGGGGGGGGGGATGAACATTGGAAAGGGGTGGTGAAAGCACTTATATATAAAAAGAAAAAACTAAGATAAATAAAAAATGCGGTTCGTACTCATTCTCTCGCCCCCCCCCCCCCCCTCCTTCTGCTCTTTCTCTCTCTCTCTTTTGTCGTGAAAGCTCCCTCACCCATTATCATAAAATGGTGGGTGTTGTGGGGGGGGGGGACGACCTGGTATGCTATGACATCAAATACATATCTTGGTGGATTGTGGGTGAGGGGAGTTGGTCAAAGCTCAGAAGGAGGATGCGCTCTTTGATCCGGGGGAGAACCCGGTGGAGGGGCGGTCAATACTCAGAAGGATTTTGCGTTTTTTGACCGGGGGTGTACCCGGGCCGGGGTTTAAAAGATAGACAATAGGTTCAACTTATGCAGTCCTCTATAAACTCTCATTCAGACATCATAACATGTGGGTGGGTGTTCCAGACTTCTCGAGGTTGCCCCTCGCCGGCAGCCGCAATCCCTCCTCCCTCTACAAATTTTTTTTTCCGTATAATTGTGAAGGAAAAGCACACACGTCTATGTCTCTCTGTAGTCTGGACTCATCTATAATTCTTTTTGACTTCTCATCAGCTACTCGTGAACATTGGGACCTACGTGCGGACACCGGCTCTGTGAACTATTCCTCCTAATCAGTGGCGGATCTAGAAATCGAGTTCGGAGGGGGCTCGGCGATTTTGTTTGTTTCCTGGAGGGCTAAAGCTTTGTTTTCCAAGCTACAGACTATTTTCAGCATTTTTTTTAAGAATAAATATAGTGGAGTGGGTCTTTGCCAAACTAAGCCATCCACTGCCACTAAAAATTGTTCAGTACTACGCCAATCCTACCACTGACCTCTGGTTTCGTCTATCGGTTTATTCCGACTTACAATCGATGCCCCAAAAAATGTTCTTCATAAACATTTTTGTCTTTTTCTTGTTTCTTTTTTTTTTTTTGCCAAAAAGATAGACGAAATCCCCTTCAAATTTGAAAGTTTGTTCATCAGTCAAATATCTGCATCTTGGGGTCGTTGTTCATGTGGAACGCCGCGCGCCGCACAGTGGAGTATTTGCACCAAAAGCCCGGCCAAAAGTCGAAAATATAAAGTATGGCCAACCCCTCTCAAATTGGCTTTTTCTGACACTAAACTAACGGTTGCATCATGCCCTTCCCCTCATGCCTCCCACCACCATCATCTGCCTTCGCGCAGGGTGTCGGAACTCGGGCAAAGTTTTATTCGTATTAATTTGTACTCGCTAACTTAATTTTTGGTGCAAATTTCATAATTTTTTTCAGTTGGTTTTCAGCGCAGTTAAAAAATAACAATTATTGGATATGGAAGATGGAGGTGTGTACATTAATAAGAAAACTATTTCATCTTACTTGCGGTTATGGAAATATTTTTTTTTTAATATTATTTACTACTTAACTACAAAAAATATGAATTCCTAGGAGAAAAAAATAAACGAAACTGTTTTCGTACATGTTCCGGGACGTGCCGAGCTATCATGCCAAGATGAAAATTTAGTTAAATACATTCCCTTCAAATGACCGTAAAAGAATTGGCTCCCCCTTCTTCCCTCATTTCTTTGCCCACATATATGTTTGACACTTTTAAGTATTTTCGCATTTTTAGCCCGTCCCATATATTCAAATAATTGATCCGGGCACTTGCCGTTGTTCGATCTCAACCAATTTCTGACTATGAATTTCTGGGGTAGCCCTTAGCACAGGCCGTTGGCGACTTTTCGGGATTTTCGACCTATCTAACGGTACTTTTTGTATTTTAAAATCAGAAAGTTTCTCGCCTAAGTCTTTTCTAAGAAAGTTTATTCCTCGCCGCCGGGCACTCATCGTGGTCCGATTTCGACCAAATCTGGTATATAGCTTGATCACGTGATTCTAAGTATAATCCGATGACGATTTGGTGGTGCTGCTGGTGGGCGTGAGGTGAACAGGACCTTCTTGGGCAAGAAGCCAAACGGATACAAAACCTAAACAACAGCCTGACTAGGAGTGATGTGATCAATGCACTACTGCAGTACTGTTGAAGGCATTTTGAGTCCTTTGGTCGAGACAAAAGAACCTTCTTGGGTATGAAGTGAAACCAAGCCAATATGGGTATTTTCTTATTGGGGATGATGAGAGCAATGCCCTGAAATATTGTTGAAGGTATTTTGAGTTGTATGGACAAGACGAAACCACCTTCTTGAGCAAGAATTAGGCAATATGATAGTCAGTCCGGGGGATAGTTGGCAGAGCTGCGGGCACGTGTGGTGTGTGTCGGAAAAAAATTATTAAATTTAATTTAAAATAAGGGACGCGACTCATTCTTTTTTTTTTTTATTTTTGTTTCTATTTTTTTTTAATTATTATTTTTTTTTTCATTTACTTTTAATCGTTTTTAATATTTTTCTTCATGTAATTTCAATACTTACTATACGTCCATTCTATACGTATTTTCATTCTATATACATATATGAATGTGTGTGTGTCCTCCGACTAAATTTGTTATTACTTTTTTTTCTGTTTTTTTTTTACATTTCTGTCTGTCTCTCCCATTTTCGAGTTGAAAACTTGAACGAACACAAAAAGAAAACAAAAGACCAAAACAGGAAGAATATTATCGAATCAAACAAACGCGTGCAAAAAAACAAAAAAATCCCCTTCCCCTTGTGTGTGTGTCTGTATGGTTAATTTTTCACGCATTTGTTTGATTTTCCTCGTCTTATGCGTATTTGCGCGCGCACGCGCAACCAAATGCTCTTCAAAAAAAAAAACAAGGAACACAAGAAAAAAAAGAAAACACAAAGTAAATAGGATCATCAAACCAAAAAGAAGAAGAAAAAAAGAAAAATCAATTAATTAAATTAAATCGATGATTTTTTTTTATATTTATATATATATACATACACATATTGTTATAATTAGATATATTTATATATATATATATCTATATCCATATTTTATATAGAAAATTTATTTCTCATTTTTCAAAATTTTTTCTATCTCTTTCTCTGTCTCTCTGTCGTGTTCTCTTCTGTCTGTCTGTCTGTGCCCGCGCGATCAACCGCAACCAACCAATCAATCAATCAATCAATCAACTAACCAAACGCAACCAACCAACCAAAAATTGACAAAATCACAAAAAAAATGAAAAAAAAAATCAAAAAAATTGAAAAAAAATCGAAAAATTTCGAAAAAAAAACCAAAATGCACGCGTATCAAAAAAAAAAAAAAAACAAAAAAACTAAACAAACGAAAATGCTATCACAAAAACCCGAAATCCCGAAATGTGTGCGCCGCGCGCTCAACTTCGTATAATGTCTAGAATCAGGATCGAGTGAGTCAAAAATGAAATAATTGTAATTTTTTGGTTGTTTTTCTGTTTTTTGTTTTTGTTTTCTGTTTTTTTTTCTTGTTGCTTTTTTTTGTTAATTCTTAATCATGGTTTAATTGTGTTTGAAATAATCAGGGGTTTGCTGCAAAACGGAGACGTGTGTACATACAGCGAGTCACAGTTAAAATTGACCACCTTATGTTAGAGAAAGAATTGCTTAAAAATAACTGAAAACCCATTGAGATTAAAATTGTTTTTATGTAAATTTATTGTTTCAACACGTTAGTCTCTAATTTAAGTGTGTTTTATGATTATTTTTTCTTTTTAGTACACAAAAATTGATATAAACTTCAAAATGTTCAAAAAAAAAACACACACCTCCTACTGTCAAAATGAACCACTTAAATAAAAGTAAAAAGCTTATACAAGGTGCCCCGCTTCAAATGGTAAATACAATACTTTAATGATAGATAGTACCCCGTTCATCTGTAGAAAATTGACACCAAAGTGGACACTCTGTTTTTAACCGTTACAGAGTTATAGCATTTTTTTTTTTGTAAATTGTGTCAAAACGCTTAACTTTCTGAACAAAATCAAAATTTACCACTCCCCCGATCGTTTAATCCGAGATTCGACCTCAATTTCTGAAACTACATAAAATTTTATAGAAAACATATAAAATTTTCCCCGGTTTAGAAATTCACCGTTACTTCAAAGATACAACACTGTTCAAAATATCCAAATTGATTTTTCATCCAAAAATTCAAATGATAATTTTACAACGGTGAACTTTGAACTGAAAAATCTGTAAATTTGACAAAAGTTGTCCCAATGTGTTGGCTTTCCAACGGTGTATATTTCTTTGATACGTTAGGATTTGAAAATTTTCGAATAATACGGAGTAAAGGAAGAAAATTTGGACGTGGAGATGAAACAAATTTACTTTAACTTCGACTTAACGAGTGGTCCATGCTTCCAACTGAAAAAAAAACAACAGCACAATTAATATAGAGAGTCCTCTGGATATATGCTCCAAAGTCTTTGTTGCTAGGGGGTCGGGAAGTCTAGGGGAAAGGGGGTGAAAAGTCCTTTTCTTTCAATTTTTCTTTAATATTTCGGGTCGGTTTCTACACGCCATGTTTTTTATTCTTAAATCCATATTATTCGAGAATTTTCAAATCCAAACGTATCAAAGAAATATATGTATACCGTTGGAAAGCCTACATTTTGGGGCAACTTTCGTCAAAGTTGCAGATTTGTCAGTTCAACGGGCCATTATAAAACATATCACTTGAAATTTCGATGAAAAATCGATTTCGATAGTTGTAACCCTTTGTATCTTTGAAGTAACGGTGAATTTCGAAACCGGGAAATTTTATATGTTTTATATGAAATTTTATGTATAGTATAATAGTTTCAGAAATTGAGGTCAAATCTCGGATTAAATGATTGGGAAAGTGGCAAGTTTTGATTTTGTTCGAAAAGTCAAGTTTTTTAATATAATTTACGAAAAAATGCTATAACTCTGTAACGGTTAAAAGCAAAGTGTCCAGTTTGGTGTCAATTTTTCACAAATGAACGGTACTAAAATATCTATCATTAATGTATTTACCATCAAAATCGGGGCATACTGTATATGATTTTTACCTTTATTTAAGTGGTTCATTTTGACTTTGAGACGTATTTTTGAACTTTTGAAGTTTACACAATTTTTTTTTGTGTACCAAGAAAAAAAAATAATAATTATAAAACACACTGAAATAAGAAACATATGTTGAGACAATAAATTTATATAAAAACAATTTTAATGCGAATGGTTTTTCAGTAATTTTGTAAGTAATTTTTTAAGTAATTCTTTCTCTAACATAACGTGGTTCATTTTCACTGTAGCTCCATTTCTGTCATGGCTACTACGGACAATGGGTAATGGCTGGCAACTGGAAGCCAGCCATTGCCAATATTATAATTGAATTAATTATTAACTATAGTTGCTGACGGCAGCCATTATCGCGCCACAAATCGCAATCTGCTCAGATTCACGACAACAACTGACAGAGCGATAGGCGTCATTGGCCCGTAGCAGCTTTCGAATGTTTTGCCGGAGTTAAAAAAAAAAAAAAACGTCTGGAAAATTTTCAATTCAAAGTAATGCAAAAGTGTGTGCTAAATTTTAGAAATTTGCTCATTTGATCGGCATGTTATGATCATAGTTTCACTCAAAAAATATTTGTGCAGTAGTTTTTAAAATAAAAGGTTTTCACTTCTGTGAGATTTGCCAAAATTTAATTTTACAAAAATGGAGCTACTACCCCCCACCTCCTCATACTTAGCTTTGCAGCAAACTCCGAAATTGACTTTCCATGAAATTCGCAAAAAAAAAAACAGAAAAGACGAAAAGTGAAACTGTTTTCTGTTTTCTTTTTAGTTTCTGTTTCTGCTTCGTTTTTTTCTTTGTTCTTAGTTTTTGTTTTGGGTTTTTTTTCAGTCTTTGCTTTGTTTTTTTTGTCTTCGTTTTGTTATTTTTTTAGTCTTGATTTGTTTTTTTTTTAGTTTTTTATTGTATTTTTGTAATTTGTAATTTTCATTTTTTGCTTTTTCGGTTTTTATTAATTTTTTCTTTTATTTTTAATATTTTTTTTGTATGTATTTTAATAATAAATGTCCCTGTTGTTTATATATGATAGTTTTTCAATCATTTGGAACTATATATATATATATATATATACATAAATCTGCATATAATATTGTGTTATGATTTGAAGTTTACGAAAATTTCTTTTTTTAATTTTTTTGGTTTTCGTGTGTGTTTTTTTCCTTTTTCCTTTTATTTATTTATTCTTTGTTTTTGTTTATTGTTTGTTTGTTTGTTTTTTTTTTTTTTTCAATTTATTTGTGTTGCGTCGTCATCGTCGTCGTCCTGTCTCGTTCGTTCGTCGTCGTTCTTTTTTTTTCTTCACTTATTACTAAGTACTACTATTAATATAATATATACATATATATAATAATTGTTCTACTCTACTCAAATGTGTTTTGTGTTTGTTTTTGATTGGTTGGCATATATTTCTCTCTATCTCTCTCTGTCTCTATCTCTCTTTATATACACATATATAAATATTAAAAACTAAAAATCAAAAGGCTTAATATTGCGTCTTCAATTTATTTGTTTGCTATTTCTCTGTTGTATTTTTTCTGTATTTTTTTGTTTGTTTGTTTTGTTTTTTCTAATATACAGACACTGGCAAAATCATTTACATATTGCAATGTTTGCTTCTTGAACAGCCTTTACAGCTGCAAAACTTTTATAATAGCAACAAATCATTCATAGTTCTTTCTCAATTTTAAACATTGTTATTTTATTTAAATAGCTAAGACAAAAAAAAATTCATCCAATTCCAACAAGTTACTGTTAAAATGATAAGAAAGTAAGTGGCACAATTATTTACACATTCATTGAATACTGGCAAAATTATTTACACAAGTGCAAAGAATTGCAGTTGGAAAGTCACGGTTCTAAATTTATTTGGTAAATTAATACGTTGCGCGGCATTCAGTAATTGTGATCAGTTTGGTAAGGTTTTTGCGCGAAACAAATTGTACGGGATGCCAAAACAAAAACTAAAGAAATTTCTCTTGAAAAACGAGGCTGCCATTGTGGCAGAACTCCAGAGAGGTGTTTCGGCCGCGGAACTTGCACAAAAATTACAGTTGGAGCCGGAAAACGATTTATATTGAGTGCGTTCAGAAGGTGGCAAAAGAGCAGAAACCGACTCCGGAGCTGCTCGGTTTGGAGTCTGCACCTGCTGAACGCTACTTCACCAGCTGACAAATCGACCAGCTGAAAGCTGACGATGACAATTTTAGACGTCAAGTGCCGAAAAGTGGAAAATACATGAATCCCACGCTGTCCATTACAAAAATCACGAATAACGAGAAAACAAAATCAAAAGCACCCGAAAACCAAAGAACTAGAAGCCGAAAACGGCGAAAACACAACAACCAATTTGACAACTGTCAAAAGATGAAAGTCGCAACATGAGCGTGAGGTTGAAAAAGAAGAAGAAGAAGAACCTGAGCACTGAGCAGTGAGCAGAAATATTTCTTGCTCGGTGAAATTTGATCATGCTCACCCGAGCAGAAGTTGCTCGATCACTTCTGAACCCGCTCGTTCTGAACATGTTCGCTGAGCGGAAGTTGCTCAGTTCCTTCTAAACGCACATAATCTATGTACATAGCTTCAAAGTTTAAAGATTGTGGCAGTGTTAAGAATAAAAGTGGGAGAGGCAAAAAAAGAGTGACATCGAAACAAGATGATGCTAAAATTGTTCGGTCCTTCAAACGAAACTCATGTGAAAGAGTCTAAAGTGCGCTCGCCGACCTAAACAAAGATCGGTCGGTAAAACGGGTTCAGTGAAAGAACATTGCGGCGAAGGTTGAAAGAAAATAAGATAAAAGCCTACGTCATTCAGAAAAAACCGCATATAACACCTAAAAACAAGCAGGTTAGATTGCAATTTGCTAGGGACCACATTACGAAGCCACCAGAGTTTTAGAGAAGCATTCTTTGGACGGATGAAACTGCTTGTTCCTTGGACAGGTACCTATGGACACAAATATTATTACGCCGATGCTAAAACTAAGGCAAAACAACCCGTCACACAACCCAGGAGACATTCTAAAGGTGGTATAATCATGATATGGGGTTGCATATCATATAGTGGTGTGGGCCCACTTGCCAGATGCTCCGATAATATGACACAGTCACATTATTTAAACATTTTAAATGATGTTGCACGGCTCGCAGGTTCAAAATTTATCCGGAGTAATTTTATCCTACAACAGGATAATGCGCCGATACATACAGCCGCAAAGATTAAAAAGTATTTGGCTTTTGTGGACCAACATGTTTTAAAATGGCCACCCCAAAGTCTTGATCTGAACGTCATAGAAAATTTGTGGCATATAGTGAAATCAAAAATGCCTGAAAACATCGGAAGAACTGCAGATCAGACTTGGAAGGACTTCGTTGCGACTTGGAGTACAGTTGCATTACAGCAAGTCCAAGGATTAATAGACTCTATGCGCAGACGCCCCTTGCAGAAGTAATTTCGTCCAAAGGAGGAAACACAACTTATTAAGTACTGCTACTTTAAATAACCGTTTACTTCAACCTTAAAAATATTTCCTTTTTTTTTGCTTATAGAAGTGAAAAAAACAAAAAACACAAAAAATGGATTTGTGTAAATAATTTTGCCAGTATTCAATGGATGTGTAAATAATTGTGCCACTTACTTTCTTATCATTTTAACAGTTACTTGCTTGTATTGGATGAATTTTTCTTTCTTATTGTTTAAATAAAATAACAAAGATTAAAATTGAGAAAAACCATGGATGATTTGTTGTTATTTTAAGGGGGCTGTTCAAGAAGCAAACGTTGCAATGTGTAAATAATTTTGTCAGTGTCTGCATAATGTTTATACCACCGCACCGCGTCAAAGAAGGCGTGCGTGTATATTATTGAGAATTTTAGATCTGACAAATAATTTGACAGATTCATCATTCACGTGCACACACACACACATGCATGTCACACTCAACGAAAAGCAATACAATAGGCAACAGGAGTTGTTTGCTGCAAAAAGAAGGTACCAGCTCTCCATTTCTGTCAAAAAAATTTGGTTTGGCCAATTTTCAAAAACGTCTGGAAAATTCAAAAATTATGCAAAAATTAAAAAATTTTGTATTGTAAATTTGCTCACTTTTGCACAATTTTCATGGAAAAATACACCCACCGCAAAACAATTGATAGGGAAAATTGCAAAATTGTCTAAAATTCTTCCTGCTGAATAGAATAAGGAAGCCAAGGCGACTATTTTTGACATATAAGTGTAGGGAGGGGAAACATTTTCGAAAATTAATTTCTAAAATAACGGTATATTTCACATAAATTTTACAAACACTTCAAAACTGATATCATCCTGGGGAATTTCCGCCCATTCGTCCTTTGGGGCTTGTTCCAGCTCTTCTAAGGTCTGAAGAGGGTCTGTACAGGTCCTGACGCGTTGCCCCAGCTGGTCCCATAAATGTTCAACCGGTGTTTAAGTTTGGGCTGCATCACGCGCTGGCCAGTCACGGTGGTCGACATTATTGGCCGTTAGAAACTCACGCACTACGTTTGCAGTAGGGGGGGAGGGGGGGGGGGGGGAGGGGGTTCTCTCTCACTGATGCAATTAAGACGGTAGCATCTGCATTGTGTAAATCATTGGCCTGCTGCTCACATTCAGAATCATTTGCACTCCTTTGGGAACGTCGTCGGTCAGTAGAGGCGTCTGTAATGGCCACCTCTCAAGGCGGAATACTGTCTTCTCTTCTTTGGAGCTTAGCGGTCAATGGGCTGCTTCTGCAACTGAAAGGAATTGGGTGCCATGTGACTGCCTACGCAGACGATGTTGTCATTGCTAGTTCCAGGACCCAGAGGGTCTCGTAAAAGTTAATGCGATTCAAGTTAATCGGTTTATTGCCAGCATCGACTGGCTGGATACTTCGGTTGAGTTTTAGGTGACAGAATCTTGGTGGTATCACAACGGACCATGAGTGGTCTATATGTGCTGTGGTTAACTCACGGCAAGCCCTGAACCTTTCCGGGAGTCCTACCTACCTACCAAGGGGGGGGGGGGGGGGGGGGGCAAAACAATTTGACAAAAACGGAGCTACCTCATTTTTGCAGCAACACCTTAAATTTGCCAAATCGATTGGATGATTTTGCAGATCTATAATTCTCATAATAAAAAAAAAAGAAAAATAACAATACAATAAAAATAATCAAGAGCTGAAAAACTAAACCTGCGCTTTCTTGTATTTGATGTCTATGTCTCTCTGTCTTTCTCACTCTCTTCTCTTTGTTTCTTTCAAGACGAGATAAACAACAGAAAACAACAACATATCATAGTTCGTCTGTTTAAATGTGTGTTTTTGAATTTTATTTTTATTTTCTCAATTCATTGTCTTTATTTTTTACCGTTATCAATCGTTCTACCATACACACGTCTAAATATATTGTATGAATTTTTTATTTAGTGTTACAAAAAGAATGGTTTTCACGATACTAATCTAGAGCTCGGAGTTCGAATCTCGGCGCGACCAAAAACTTCCCGTGGATACTAATAGAACTCTCACAGTGCTTATCAGTATAAAGACGGCGCGGATAGGAGGTGCATGCTAGCAACTGCACTGTACTCCTTTTGTACACCTGCAGCAGGTCTAAGCTATCATCATCGTGTCGTACTTATACTAATCCAAGCAAGCTACGTTTAAAATTTATTTAAAATCGGACCATGGGAAACACCTGAAATCAATTGCCAGTGGCGGTTTCGGAGGAGGGGAGGAGTATGGTAGCCCCGGGCTCCCAAAATGATAGGTAGATGGCTTGGTCTCTTGAGGACATTTGAAATAATTGCCAAAAATTCCCATTTTCGTGTCTTGCGATATAGTCGCGCTTGCCGTTTTGCTTGACATATGATGACTGGAGCGCAGGAACAACCTTTCGCCTGGATTTTTGTTGGAGTTATCACACAGCTAGGGGTGTGTGCTGAAGGTTTTGGAGGCCTGCGGCAATCTTTTATTTGGAGGTTTCGGTTTTTGTATGTCGTGTGACATGAGCGTAGTGCGAGCACCGTTAATTGCTCATCCAATTTTCATTGACCATAGATTAAAATCACACACTGATCCCACATTGGGTGCCAGCTATTTTCTAGCTTTTCGACTATTTTTCTGCTCTAGATTTTCACTGCCGTAGAATTAAGGGAACGTCATACCTAGATTTAACGGTAGCTTAGCAGGAGCTGTGATGACGTGGATGAGGAGGAGAGCGTTCTCCATCTCCTCTGTCACTGTCCGGCCCTGGCTGAGAGGCGGAGGAGGTTCTTGGGTTCCCGCTTTTTTTGGAAACTGGAAAACCTTAAGGAAACGAGTGCAATACAGCTCAATCGTTACATTGCCAGCACAGGCTGGTTTTAATGCCTAGGTTTTTCATTAGGTGGATCTAGTGGTATCACAACGGACCCAGTGGTGGTCTATGTGTGCTGTGCGTTAGCATGGCAGCCCCTTTACCTAACCTAACCTAACCTAACGGTAGCTTACGCTAAGGTCCAAAAAAATTATGATTTTTGTATTGTGTGGCTAAGATAGCGCGCACGCTGTCCATTGAACATTTCATGTTCTTTGACTAGATAGAATTATGGGAACCCCACATTGGGCGCCGAATATTTTCGGCAATTTACAATTATGTAAATTTCTACAGATGTCTGGTGAAAAACATGACTTTAGGGTAGCCATGTAACAGCCCCGCTTGCTATGACAACAAGCAGGCGGGGATGAATGGTGGAAAAAATAGACTCCACGCACCAGAGAAAATGTGGTCTATTGGACTTATGACGGATGACTGATGAACTCACTTCCATAGTTAAGCTTTTGAGTTTTATAGCTAAAAATCTGTATTTTGGATTCGCCGATTTCGTCGACACGATGACTGGTAAATTGCTAGTTTTCGCGCCGAATCTATCTTTTTCTGTACTGGTTAGTTGAAGATATATAATTGTTAATATTGGTGTGGTGCTTTTCCACAAATGAAGAGGAATGGTCGTCTGTCAGAAGTACAGACATTTTTAAGGGGAATATTGTCTAACATGTCGTATTAGTTGAAATGGAGGCTAAAATAGTTACGGCCGGCACTGCTTGACAGGATAGTAAATCCAAGATGATTTTTCACGAGCGCAGTTGAACGGACTTGGCATTAGATGCTCTAAGGGCTCGTCACACCTCTCTAAGGCCGGCAGATCAAAAGTACCCGAATTAAGTGAAAGAAGTGCGTATGTACTAAATTCGGGCCTATTTAGTGCTAATTTCGCAAAATCGAAATAAATTGATTACATTTTTTTTTTCAAAAGTGCGGCAGTGTCTGCCACCCTGAAATTTAAGCTGACAGACTACAGAAAAGTACTTAAAATTTATTCAGTAAAAATTACCTGTATTTGATGCTAATTTAGTACAATTTCTACACTCCGAAAACCACGTGCTCGGAAGCAATGTGACGGCACGATCACACCGCTCTACGATGTTACATTTAGAGAGATGGAGGTTCAATCCTCGGTGCGTTAATATAAAAATTACCTGTGGCTACTCTACTAAAACTCCCACAGCGCTCCGGAGCTCAGTCAGTCAAAAGTATAAAAGACGCGGCGCGATGCTGATCCTAGACTAATTTAGAATTGATCAGCGGAGTAGGGGATCTGGTAATCAAGATTGGAGGGTGTAACACTTTTTTTTTGTGTGAAGAGGTGGAGTGCTACATCGGTAACTGTAGTCTGGGGATGCATGTGCGTTTGGGGGAAGTTCGTGTTACTATGGAGATTTTAAATCCAACTCAAAAAACTCACAATTGGAGAAAAAAATGAAAAAAAAGACTAAACATCTAAAGATTGCCAAACTTCTACTACCTACTACTGTGCATACTTTTTTTTCATGTATTTCTAATTACTGTTGCATGTATTGCATGAAATATTGCTCGTAGCATATTCTTAGCGTATTTACTAGAATTTAATTTAAAGGTAAATCATAAAAATAAAAATTGAATAAAACTTTTTACCTGCAAAAAAAAAAAGAAATTTAACGAAGGCAACGAAGAAATTATATTATGAAATACGGATACGATATGTGACCACTGTATGTGTATGTTTGGGGACATTTTGGTGTTTCTCTTACTGCTTGAAAAGAAAAAAATCAAAAATATCAACAACAACAATAACGGGCGCTTATGTTCAATTTGAAGCGAGCAACGCCATCGACAGCATACTCGTATGGGTTGCATACAAAATCCACCTAGTCACAAAATCCCAAAAAAAACTCCCCAAAAACAAAATCCCCCAAAAAAGAACCCCAAATATGTAATCCCCATATGAGGTGTGATCGTAGAACGTGTTGGTTCGAAGGTTCGTACTGTCTAAAGTGGAAATTCCTTTACGGCTGTACGAACCTAACTTATGTAGCTTTTTTTTTGGCTTTTGCTAGACCTAAAATTTACAAAAAGAAAAAAAATTCCAAATACATAAATTGAGCACCACGTGCAAGCTTAATTTTTCCCTTTTTTCCAGTTTAACTAGAAACTGTGGAATATTGAAATGAGAAATTTTTTTTTCAATTTGGGGATTTAGTGTTTGGGTGGGGAGCATTGCTAAATGATCTTGTTGACTGTTTAGCAATGGTACACTTCACTTTTATTCTTAAAAAAAATATAAACATGCGCTTATGCGTGAAAAAAGGGTATAATGCCTTTCACATTTGGAATTTTTTGTTTGGGTGATTTTTTAATTGGGGATTTTGTATTCGGGGATTTTGTATTTGGGGATTTTGTGTTTTGGGGATTTTGTGTTTTGGGGGTTTCGTATTTGGGGATTTTGTATTTGGAGAATTTTGTATTTGGAGAATTTTGTATTTGGGGATTTTGAGTGTAGGATTTTGTAATTTTGTAATTGGGAATTTCTCTTCATTTTGGGATTTAGTGACTGGGGATTGCGTATGGTTCCCTACCTCGTATATGCTATGAATATGAATGCCCAATTGTAGCACTAACTTAATATCAAACAAAAATATGAATGACAAAAAATAAATAAAGAAAACTGAAATAAGGTGCACTAACTTCCAAGTTAAAGAAAACACACACACACACACACAAATAAACAGATTTGATAAAATCAAAAAAAAACGAAACAAAACAAAGAAAAATGGACAAATCAAAAATACGTAAATACAATATAAACAGAGAGGAAGATGTACCTATATACTCGTATGCATGTCGTTCCATTTTCAATGTTTCATTTTTCCGTTTTTCTGTTTATCCGCTTTCTTCTCCCGAATTCAACGAAAACGAACACACTTTTTTGGCATCTTCTTTCTTTGCTTAATTGGTTTTCTGTTGGTTGTTTGTTTTTTTTTTTTTTAATTATTTAAACAAAAACAAATTCTCTGTTTGTTCTCTGTGTCTACTATTCTTCGTCTCGAAACTCGTGTCTTTTAATGTTCCAATTAAAACATTTATATATACATATTATCGTATATTGCCTGTTGCCTGTCTGTTACCTGCCTATTGCCTGTCTATTGCCTGCCTATTGCTTGCCTATTGCCTGCCAGTTTCCTGCCTGTTTCCTGCCTGTTTCCTGCCTGTTGCCTGCCTGTTGCCTGCCTGTTGCCTGCCTGTTTCCTGCCTGTTGCCTGCCTGTTGCCATCCAAATTTATGTCACCGGCACCCCCTGAGTAGTTGATGTGCCATGCCCCACTAGAGGTAAAGGTAAAGGCAAACGCCCTGCGTTCCGCCGCGCTGCCGCCATCTTGGAAAAACTGACACTTTTATCAGTTTTTCACATATAACTTCGTTTTTTAGAGCACGAAATTTTCCAATTAAATTTCATTCCACAAGTTTTTTTTCCCCGCAATCAATGGCGTCAATCTCAGTTGAAAAGCACTTTCTGTCAACAATTGCTCCTTTTGTTGCCAACCAAGTGGGGAAATTGTTCGACATTTTTGTGATGTCTGTATTTCAGAAAATAACACGAATTAAATTACTAGTCCAAGGCCCGTTTTCTCAATGTCTTGTTAAACTGACTGCTAGCTACCAGGGACTTATTTATTAGAGGCCTTAACCTAAATCATATACAGCACCCGAAATACGATAATGCGGTTGAAAAATAAGGGGAGAAAATCCCCATATTTTGTCGTATTTTGCGTGTTGTATATGAATTAGGTTAAGGCCTTTGATAAATAAGTTCCTGTTAGCTAACAGGCCGTTTAACAGGACATTGAGAAAACGGCCCTTATACGAGTAAAATGAAAAGGATCGATTTTTTTTCCAGAACTAAATAAGCTTTAATTTGAGATAAATCAGATGCATGTATTTAAAATAGTTACTTTGAAAAAGGAGGGAAGAATTTCTTAAAAAAACGGACTTTACAAAACAAAAATCGAAGCATATCGCTTAATAACATCCGACGGCATGAGTCCTACTGAAAAGTCATCTACAACTTTGAACTTTGAAAGAATATTAAACATCCTAAAATTATTTTCAATACAAGGCTTCTCCGTATGTGGAAGCGTTCCTGAAATAAAAACGAAAGAAAAGGTCTTCAAACGTTGGAAACACTTTCCGAAAAGGGAGAAATTTCATTTTGTTTTTACGCAAACTGCCCAATATCGAGAAAAGTACCCATCCTATGAAAAAACTTGTCAGAAATAAGCTTATAGGTAATATAATTATCTTTAGTTTAAGATACGTGCAAAATCCGTAGGATTTGTAGGTAGAAATTGAAAAAAATCAAAAAATTTGTTCGAATTTAGCTTTCCGAGCAGAAAAAACTCAATACCTCCTCAAGAAGATAAATGCAGAGACATCAGCAACTTAAAAAAAAACAACCGTGCGTTTTAAATTCCCCCCAAAACTCAGTACGAAAATCATTCCGATACGTGAGAAATGTTCCGAGAAACAAGCTCTTCAAAAATTGAAGAATTGTTCCAAGTATTTTCGTCTTTTTTTTTATACATAGTACCATAGCTCCGTTGCTATTGATTGTAGAAAAAAACTTGTAGAATGAAATTTATTGCAAATTTTGTGCTTTACAAAAATCGACTTAACAGATTTCCCGTTAAAATAGCCTGGAACGAAATTATGGATGTATTTATGGATGAAAAACTGATAAAAGTGCTGATTTTTGGTGGGTTTTTCCAAGATGGCGACGACGCATGGGAGCACAGGGGGTGGAATGACACAAACTTGGATTTTTTTTGCAAATCCCCACCCTACCTACACAATATTCGTATATCAAAAATTCAGAACTACCGGACCTTTTGCACGCTAACCACTCTCCCCCTCTATTAATTGGGTCAAGGACTCTCTTGCGTCATGTAAAATAATTTGCATTTTGAATCCATAAGATACATATATTTTCAATTTTTGAATTTTTCAATTGCTCGCATATATCTTAAATCAACTTCCGTATCTCTCTTTTTCTCTCTCCCGTTTTTTTCATCGTAGCATATTGTTTTTTGTTATGAGACATATTTTTTGCTGTTGTTGACTTGTAGATAAAAAAAAGACAAAATAACTTATCTTTGTTCTAAAATACATATATTTAGATTTATGCATATATTTCGATATTTTTGTTTCTTCTTTTATCTATATAAAGATTGCATCATATTTAGAATAGTTATAAAGAGCATTGTACATAGATTTGTTGGACTTATTTTTTTTTCTCCATTTTTTTTTTGTCTATGATTTTCACTGAGTTTGAAGTATTTATTTATTTATACATAATAAATATATATAGGTATTTATAGCATTTTCCCAACTGTTTAGACTTTGTCCCAAATGCATTCGATTTTTTTCGAAATACCTTAGAATTTTCCTGAATGCTTTCCACTGTTTACCGAATGTTTTCCACCTTTTCCCAAATGGTTTCGACCTTTTCCCAAATGCCTTAGACTTTTTCCCGAAGGCTTTCCCACCTTTTCCGAAATGCGTTTGACATTTTTCCCAAATGCCTTAGATGTTTCTCCAAAGTAGCTCATCTGATTTGATTTATAGATTGTAAGAAACCGCAAAAAAAATAAATAAATAAATAAATGAACACATGAAATAGTTAAACTTTAATTTGAAAAAGTCTAAAGCATTTGGGAAAAGGTCAAACGTATTTGGGAAAAGGAGATCAAAAGTATTCGGGGAAAAAGTCTGAAGCATTTGAGGGAAACAGTCAAATGCACTTGGGAAAAGGTCGAAAGCATTCGGAGAAAAAGTCTAAAGCATTTGAGGGGGAACAGTCTGAAGCATTTGGGAAAACAGTCAAATGCATTTGTGAAAATCTTGAAAGCATTCGGGAAAAAGTCTAAAACATTTAGGAAGAGGTCGAAACCATTTGAGAAATAATCCAAAACATTCGAAAAAAAAGTGTAAATCATTCGGGGAAAAGTCTGGTTAAAAAAAATCTAAACAGTCTGGCAAATGCTGTATTGTGTATATATATTTGCCATCTTAAGTTTGCATCCCACCTGATCTGTGTTTTTTTTTTATACCAGACATTGGATTGTGATTTTTGTATGTCCAATGTCGGCATTTGATTTTTTCCCTCATTTTATTCATTTATTGATATTTTTCCCTTTTTCTTTTTTTGTATATATATATTTATATACATTTATATATTATTTTTATATTATTTAAAATTATTGTGCCAATATTTACCAATATAAATTAAATACATTTAAAATTATATTATGAAAAGCCATTGTTCAAAAGATATTAATATATTGTTTTTCTTTTTTCTTTCTCTCTCTCTCTCTCTTTCTCTCTTTTTATTCTCTTTTCTCTTTTATATGGTCAACTCTATGTGTGGGTCTCCGTCTCTCTCTCCCTCTATCTGTGACTGTCTGTCTCTCCTACGCTCGCGCGCTCTCTGACGAACTGAACATGGCGATGTGGTGTTCCTATTTTGTATATTCAACCCTGCAATCGTCCTGTGTCCTGGCCCGATCGATCATCCTAATATGTATCATCATCATCGTCAACATCATCCTATCTGTGTGTGTCGGTTTGTTTGTGTGTGTCGATGTGCGTTCGTTGTGTAACCAAATTTAATTAATGGAAACACACAAAAAACCAACAACAACAACAACAACGAAAACGAATCCATTTAATTATAATTTAACATAAAAAAAAAAACAAAACTAAACCCAAACCCAAAACCAAATAAATAAACATTTTATTTTTGTTGTTGTATTTTTTACATGTATATTAATATATTTATATATCTTATGAATGCCTGCGTTCTTATTAATGGCTGTGTGTGCGTGTGCGTTTTTTGTTTCTTTATTTAATTATTTTTTTTCTGTATGTAACAACAAATTTCAAATTTGTGTCATGTCTCTGATCCATAAAATCCGATGAACAATCCTGTGATCCTTCGTGATCCTTTGTCGTGGACACACAATACTTTTTGTCCCGATAAAAAAAAAAATAACTAACCTTGTGATCCTCCATTGAAACCGCCCGCTCATCGCTCACCGACCCAAAACCATTGGACTTCCATGCATAAACAACACACTTTTTTTCACCGATATTTTATTTTCTATTTTGTGTGTTTTTTTCTTACGCTATCGCCTATATATATATTTTTTTTAATTTTTCGTGCACATTATTGTGTTGTCTTTCCACTTTCTATTGAATTTATTTGTTTCTTTGAAATTTTGCCTTAATTTTTCATATTTAAAAAATCATTACACAAATAAAACGTGACACTGTTCTGTTCTGTTTTTCTTAAAAAATTAAAAAAAAAAAAAAAATTTTCCACCGTTTTGTTTTTATTTTTGCTTGCATTGCTGCTGTTGCGTGTTTTTACAAAAAAAAAAAAAACAAAAAAATCCAAATCTCACGATAACAATAAATCGAAACCCAAAAAATCATCTTAACACGTCCTCATCCGCGCCTCTATCTTTCGATCTATTTCTTTCTCTCTCTCTCGCTGTCTCTCTCTATTTTTCCTTTGTCTTCCTTCCTATCCCTTCTTCGTCTCCTCACCAATTACCATCTCTCTCTCTCTCTGTTTTTTACCTCCTCCTCCCTCACCCCTCCCTTGCACCACCTTACCGATTTTCCTTCCTTCCTGTGTTTTTTCTTTTTTCTTTTTCTCCTCTATCCCCTTCTTTCGGCAACTTCTTCCTAATTTTTCTCTCTCTATATTTTTCGGCTCTTCTTCTCTCTCCGCACGCTTCGCAACAAATTTTCCTTTCTTTCACTTTCTATTTCTCTCGCTATTTTTTTCCTCTTTCCCCTCCTCTCCGCAACTTCTCGCCAATTTTCCTCTCTCTGTATTTCTCTTTTCTCTCCTTTTAACCTCTCTCCACACGCTTCGCAACCAATTTTTCTTTCCTTCTCTCTATTTTTCCTTTCCTCTATCCGCTCCGCAACTTTTTACCAAATATCCTTTCTCTGTATTTTTCTCCTGTTATCCTCTCTCTCTCTCTCTCTCTCTCTTATTCAATTTTTTCTCCTCTATCGCCTCCTCTCCGTAACTTCTCACCAATTTTCCTCTTTGCATTTTTCTCCTCTTCTCCTCTCTCCGTGCGCTTCGCAACCAATTTTCCTTTTTTTCTCTTTCTCGCAATTTTTTCTCTATCCCTCTGCTCTCCGTAACTTCTCACCCATTTTCCTCTTTTTTTTCTTTTCTTTTCATTTTGTGTTTTTTTCCCGCCTCCCCACCAATTTTCGTTTTACTCTCTCTCTGTGTAATATTTTTTTCTCTCCTCCGTAAAAACTTGTAATCAATTTTTCTCACTCTGCCCTTTTTTTACTCCTTGCCCCCCCCCCCCCCCCCCCTCTCGCTATCCCCTTGCCTCACCTCCTCTTTCCCTGTATTTTTTATTTTGCTTGTTTTTCCTCCTCTGTCCCCCTGCTTATCAATTTTTTTTTCACCCTCCCCTTCCGTATTCTCGCTCCGCAACTACTTCTAATCAAATTGCCTTCCTCTGCATTTTTTATTCGTCCCTTTGCGCCTCCTCACCAATTTTCCTCTTTCTGTATTTTGTTTGTTTGTTTTACTTTTGTTTTGCTCCTCTGTCCTCTATCCCCTCGTCCGCGCCTCCTTACCAATTTTTTTTTTCTGTCTCTCTCTCTCTCGGTGTTTGTGTTTTTTTTCTTTCTTCTTTTTTTCCCCTCCTCTATCGCCTCTCGGCAACTATTTCTCATCAATTAACCCTCGCCTCTTAATCAATTTTCCTCCGTCTGTGTTTGTCTATACACTCTTCATGCCTCCTCGCCAATCATCCTCTCCCTGTATTTTTGTTCTTTCTCCTCCGTCCTACCCTATCCGCGCCTTCTTTACCAAATTTTGCTTCTTTATCTCTCTCTCTCGGTATTTTTTTTTTTGTCTTTTTCTTTTTTCTTTCTTTTTTTTTGTCTCCACTATTCCCTCTCCCCATCTCCTCACCGATTTTCCTCTTTCATTGTTTTAATTTATTTAATTTAATTTTTCTTTTTTTTTTTCTTTCTTTTCTTTCCCCTCTCTCCGCATCAATATTCTTTCTGTCCTGCTTTTCCTTTAATATGCCTGTATATGTATGCATGTGTACCCCCCCAATGTACCCAACCATATATATCTCTCTCTCTATATATATATATAAACATATATATACAAATATAGATTCGAGTTGTAAACGCCTTCCGTCAAGGACTCGATGCCCGTTACGGTGAACACACCAACACATCTCTAGCCGAAGTTTTACGAAAGCAAACGTCGTTAAGCAAGCGTCTATCACAAACATCGTCTATCGAATATGCCGACAATATACCCGACGAGCTAACGATACCCGAAATTGATGTTGAACGATTATCATCTCACAGTCATACGGAGACGGCCGTCTAAAGCGAAGAAAAACAGACACAGGCAGCAGTAGCAGCAGAAAGTAGAAGACGACGAAGAAGAAGAAGAATTAGCCGAAAATAAGAAGAAGAATGAACAACAAAAACAACAACAACAGCAAATCTTATTAAAAATAAATAATAATATATAATAATAGAAAAACAAAACGAAAAAAAAAGAAATGTTATAAACATTATATATATATATATAAAAAAAAAAACAAACAAATTATTGACAGACACACTCACACACACACGCACGAGCCGTTGTGTATGTGTATGTGAGCATGTGTGTGCGTGCGCGTGTGTGTGTGTGTGTGTTCATCGCATGTGTGTATGCGTATGTGTGGAAACAGTCACAAAAAACAAACAAAAAATAAAGCAAAAACAAAACGAAAAAGAAAACATGTTAAATAAATAAAAAAAACAAACAAAACACACACACACACATACACAAACAAAATATCTCAATAGGAAAATCTAAAATTAAAAATATTTAAATATTAAAATAAAAACCAAAGAAAGAATACGATTCTCAGATTCTCATTTTCCAGTCTCCCCTCTTCTCAACTCCAGCCTCATTACCCCTCTCTTCCTTCTTCTTCTTAATTTTCTCCATTTCCTTCTCCCCCTTTTTCACATCTCCAGCCTCTTTTCCTGTCTCCCCTCTTCTCAAATCCAGCCTCATTACCCCTCTCTTCCTTCTTCTTAATTTTCTCCATTTCCTTCTCCCCCTCTTTCTCATCTCCAGCATCTTTACCACTCTTCTTTCTTCTTCTCCACCTTTTCCTCTATCTCCTCAACTTCAGATTTCTTACCCCTCTTTCTTCTTCACCTTTTCCTCTCTCCCCTCTTCTCATCTCCATCCTCCTTACCCCTCTTACACACACACACACACACACAACAAACACAGAAGAAAGAAAGAGAAAAAAAACACAAAAAGAACAAGAACAAGAAAAATACATACACTGAAAGGAAGAAGAGTACACAATAAAGTACATGAAAGTAAAAAGCAAAAAGTGAAAACCAAAAAAAAATGTTATTTTATTATATATATAAATTTTTTTGTTTTAATTTAATTCTAAGTGTATCAGAAGAAAGAAGAAGAGAAAAAAAAAAACGGAGAACGAAAAAAACACCACAAAACAAAAGAAAAACGATTAAACAAGAATTTATGTTAATTAGCAAATAAAAAATAAAAAACACAACAACAGCAACAACAACAAAATAAACAAATAAAAAATTAATAAAAGAGAGAAAAGAAAATATTGTTTTCTGTTTTTGTTTTTTTAGAACATTCCTGTTGCGCGAATATTAGGAGAATTCTCTCAATTGAATTTAGGGAGAATTTCTAAAATTCCTTAATTGCGGGATTTCTGCTTACGGTACATATATAGTTCGGAACATTCCTGTTTTGCGAATATTAAGAGAATTCTCTCTATTGCAATTAGAGAGAATTTTCAAAATTCCTTAATTGCGGCATTTCCGCTTTAGGTAGTCCATTTTCGCTTGAGATAATAAGAACCTAGAACCCACGCGGGGAGATTTGTGGTCCCTAAAGCGGAAATTTTTTTTTATGAAAATTCTCTCTAATCAAATAGAGAGAATTCTCCTAGTTTTTGCGAAACAGGAATGTTCCTTGTTTTTTTTCCTTTATTATTTGGGAACATTCCTGTTTCGCATTCTCTCTCTCTCTCTCTCTCTCTATTTGGCATTTAGAGAGAGTTTTCATTACGCGCTTCAACTCAACATGAATTTCCGCTTTAGGAACAACAAATCCCCCGTACGTGTGCGTGTTCGTGCGTGTGTGTGTGTGTGTGTGTGTTCTAGAGGTTCTTACAACACCTAAAGCGAAAATGCACTTTGAAGTGCAGAGTTTGCCACTTCTCTCACGAAATGCACTAGCGAGAGAATTCTCCGATTATTCGCGCGAAACAGAAATGTTCGATTATTTGCTTTGAAACATTATTGGATTTGATGTTAAGGCTGAGCGCGTTGGTTCACGTTCGCGTGTCGCGTTCATGTGTTTTATGTCAAACGGTTTGACTCTATGGTTGATGCGAATCTGTCAATTTGACAAATGCTCGGCTGTTGTTGTCGTATCAACAAATTGGCTTCATTATTGTTTTTTAAAACGGATAATTAGGTAAGAATTGATTCAGTAATGTGTCTGTAGCTTAGCTCGATAACGCACGGGGGCATTATCGAGCTAAGCTACAGACGCATACTAATATTACGTTTACACTATATCCAGATTACTTCATCAGCGGCGTAATCTGGTTGTGGTGAGTTTAAAATTGTATGTATTTGACAGTCGCAGATTATCTCAGCTGGCGCAGATGAAGTAATCTGGGGATAGTGTAAACGTAATATAAGTTGGTGTGCAGAATGAAACTAAAAGTGTCACAAAAAATTTCGATTTTCACTGAAAGAATTCACACTTCCACATTGCGAACATTCCTGTTTCGCGAATATTAGGAGAATTCTCTCTATTGCATTTAGAGAGAATTCTTAAAATGCCTTAATTACGACATTTCCGCTTTAGGTAGTCCATTTCCGCTTTAGGTTGTAAGAACCTAGAAGCCACGCGGGGGGAATTGGTAAGTCCTAAAGCGGAAATTTCTTTAGCTTTGAGAAAATTCTCTCTAATCAAATAGAGAGAATTCTCCTAATTTTTGCGAAACAGGAATGTTCCGCGCAAATGGACTAAATAAAGCGAAAATGCCGGAAATTAAGGAATTAAAAAAATTCTCTCTAATTGCAATAGAGAGAATTCTCCTAATATTCGCGAAATAGGAATGTTCCGTTCTTTTTGTTTGTGAAAAACTCTCGCGTAACCTTTCTACATACGCATGCATATACACACAAACACATACACACATGCACACACATACATACCGCCCGTATGCGCGACGACGACGAACAACAACCAAAATTAATTGAATATAAAAAGAAACAAACAAAAAAAAAAGAAACTAAAATAAATTAAAATTAATCAAAACTAAACAAAAGGAGAAGAAGAAGAAGAAGGTGATGATGAAAAAAATTAAATAAATATATATATATATATATATATATTAATTATAAAATAAAATAAATTAAATTAAATTAAATCGACAAAAATTATTGAGAATTTTTTATATAAAACAAAATGAATGAACAAAACGACAAAAAAAAACAATAATAAGAAAAAAAAATGATACCTAGTTAGCTCTCTATTAATTATATTGTTATTAATATATAAATATATAAATAAATATATAAAAATATACGAAAATAAAACCCAACAACAAAAAACAAAAACAGAAAAATGAATGAACAAGAACCGATGGAGGAAAAAACATTAAAATTAATCTTTAAATAAATTTTGTTAATAAAGTAGAAATGATATAAAATAAATTTGAATAAAAACATAAAAGGAAACAAGAACAGTAAACAGAACAAACTAAAAACCACAAAAATTGTTGAAAAAGAAGAAGAATCCTAAGAATGGCAGTAGAAAAAAAATAAAGGAAACACAGAAAAACCGATTTATAAAAGGAAAATTACAACAAATAAAATTAAAATCATACACACACATACCCACTCGCATGCATACACACTGACATTAACATGCCCACACACACACACACTGACTCAACAAAAAAAAAGAGGAAACACAGACGACATTTGACACATTTTTTTTAAATGAAACTGAAAAAACTTAAAAAAAGAAGACAAAACTTTTACAAACAAATAAAAGAACAGAAAAAAAGAAAACAACAACAAAACAAGACCACGTAATTATTAACGAAATAAATACACACACACACACACAAACACACACATAGACACTGTGAAACAAATTCAAACACACAAAAACCAAAACCCAAAAAAGAAGAAAGTAAACAAAATAAGGATATTATTTATATATAACATATATATATTTATATATATGTTTATATAAATAAATATTGAATTTATATTATATATATTTATATTAAATGAGAATTAAAATAAAAGAATAATAAAATTTAATAATATTTAATAAAAAAAACAAAACATAAGCAGAAAGAATAAATAAAACAAAATGAAGTAATTATTTGAGAAAACAGGATATAGCAAACCGGCAAACCAGACAAAGCAAAAAGGCAAAAATTGTGAAACGAACTCAAACCTAAAAAAAAACAACAACAACAGCAACATAAATACAAAAATCTCATTCATTCGATAAATCAGAAATTTCATTTCAATTTTAGCTTTCCTATTTGAATGCTTAGATTAGATTAAGTTGGGAGCGGGTTGGTTGGGCCGAAGACCCTCAAGGACAGCGACCATATGAGATCAGAAATCGAGTTCGGACGAGGCCCGACTTTGTTACATGGAGAGTTAAGGGTGATGTGCTCTCACCACTTCTGTGGAACATCACACGGTCAACAGATTGCTCATCGACCTGGAGGAGCTGCGTTGCATGGTCACAGCCTGATGACTGACGACGTCTTGGCTGCTATATCCGGCAAACTTCCTAGTACGCTGAGCGAAGTTACACAATACGCGCTATACCTGCTTACAAAATGGGCAAATGGGCAGTAAGGCTGCATTCCTTGCTGTCAATCCCAGTAAAACCAGGATAGTACTTTTTACAAGGAAACTTAACATTCTGTCAGTGATAACCCCAACCTTGCAAGGAGCAAGACTGCCGTTTTCTGATAGGGCAAACATACTAGGATTGTATTTGATAGGAAACTTAACTGGAAACTGAATATTCAGGAGCGCGCGCGAACGGGGCCACTATGGCGCTGTACTGCTGCAGAAAGGCTATTATTGGCAAGACATAGGGTTTGCAGCCTAAGATTCTCCATTGGCTTAACGTGTCGCTCCTGCGTCCGATAATGTTGTACGGGGTGGTGGTATGGTGGCTGACCCTTCGTACTGAAGCAAATCGTAATCTATGCTGTAAAAGATACAGAGGGTGGGCTGCGTGGCAACTAGCGGAGCTCTCCGGACAGCCCCATCTGCGGCGATGGATGTTATGCTTGGGCTGCTTCTAGTAGACATTCTAGGAGAACAAATGGCAGTGAATGCAGCCATTAGGATTAGGAAGAACAGTCGATGGAGTTTCTTGAGTACTGGTCACTCATCTATGTTTTACGATAGGGATACCCCAGCTTCGGCTGATTATACCTCAGCAACGCACTCGTTCGAGAAAAACCATGAGAGCCTAATCCCACAACGTAGTCTATGGGAATTGGGTGTCCCTCCCTTACCCAACTCGTTGAAGATTCATACAGAGGGTTCTAAGACCGCTAGAGGTCATTCCGAGCAACTTAACTTAATTCGCTTTTATCGACTGCCAGATCAATGTAGCATTTTGCAGTCGGAGATCGGCTTGGACATCACATCATTACTACGAAAGAGATCACGATTTTCACTGACGACCAGTCTGCGATTAGATCCCTCGAATCAGGAGTATGTACATCCAAAACCTTAACTGAGTGTCGAATAATCCTTACGGAGGTGTTCTACTTTTTCAACATTGTGCTTTGCTGGATTCCTGGTCATTGTGGCCTTGTAGGAAATTGTAAGGCTGATGAGCTCGCTGAAAAGGCGCTAAAAAGCGAGCATCCGATACGATGCTGTAGATTAGCAGTAACATCCACATCTCCATATCTCTTTTAAAATCAAGTATAAAGTCGATCGCTTTCAACAGGGCCAACTTAAGATGGTCTGAAGGCCTTACATGTCCAATAGCCAAGCAGATCCGGCCAAGGTTACATATCAGCCGGACCGCAAAACTACTGTCGATGTCGAAACAACAAGTCAGTGTGGTGTTGGGCATGATGACTGGGCACTGTCTCATATTGATGAGCACGCTAGGAGGCTTCGGCTTTCGCTGATCTCTGTAGGAGCTGTGGAAGCGAGGATACGGAGGAAATTACAATATTTCTCATTTTCTTTGTGAATATCCGGTGCTGGCAAGAAGGCGAAGATCAACCCTCGGTGACTACTTTATCGACCAGCTGGGGAAATTATCAGAGGAGGCTGTGCGTCAACTCCTCCGTTTTGGGACTGGCTCCGGATGATTTTAACTTTAAAGGTAGGCTGAATTGCAGCCTGAGGGTATCACAACGGACCTACGTTTTTGGTCTAAGTGATCCGCGCTGATGCGGCGGCTTTCTAACCTAACCTAACCTAACCTAACCTAACCTAAGGGTAGATCCACATTTATTAATCTTCTGGTTCTCTAGAGGCATATGCATCTATGTATTAAAAGCGCCGACGCATTTCTTATTGTAGAGAAGCATGTAATGACGAACATAGAGAACCATGAACCAAGATAAGGTACAAGGGCTGCTCTGCTTATCATAGCACACATGGACTGAAGTAGGGTTCGTTATGTAACTAATAGAGACGCATCGCCAATCATTCTTCAATCGAATCATTCACCTAGACAGAACTTCCAATAAAACGATGGATTTTGCCACCATCAACTTTACTTAAGTCATCCAGTGCAGGGAAGAAGTGGGATCCAGGAAATGTTTTTCTCTTTCTTGGTAGAGCAGGACAGGTGCAGAGAAAATATTGTATACAAAATACAACAATCAACTTTGTCCTCGCTACCGTATCTTCTACGCAACGCAACGGCTTTGTTGAAATTTATGTTTTAGCATTTATCTATCCGGAGTTGGTCCTGCTAATCGTTCTAAACTCTAGAGAGTTTAGTTTAAAACTCTAGACAGTTTAGTAGCAGTGATAGTTGAATAAATGATCCGACGACGCCTGGCGAGCTGATCTGCTCTACAACTACAGTTACCAGCGAACCCACCTAAGACTCCTAGTGGGGTACTTATCTGGCCATCACTTGGTCAGATATCACCTGAACAAGATGGGTCTGTCAAGCGAGACTGAATGCCGTCTTTGTCTGGAAGACGTGGAAACGACCAAGCACCTCTTGTGCGAATGTCCCGCCATCGCGCGTTTTAGGATGTCACTCCTCGGGCAGGCTACTATCAGCACTGCAGAATTCAGGTTGATTCCTGCTAAAGACTTACTGCCCTTTATTAGAAGGGTGGACGGTCTTTTGGATTAATGAGCTACGGCACAATAGATCTTTATGCTCGCAGTGCCTTCCTGCTGGGAAAGTAGCTCGTATTTTTATATCTATCTATCTACCAGCGAAGCCACAGTGACCCAAAATCCACCATAAAAAAATGCTAAAGAATTCACGCATTTATTGAATTTTCGACGAAGTCAGATGCTGTTCGACGGATTTAATTACAGCTTCACTGTCGGTGAAAATTACATGTCTCTAGCTCATATCACGTCACACACTCAAGCCAGATCTGAGCTTCTGCAATCGTCGTAACATTGGACTAGAAAATATTTCAGCATTCAAGGGGACCGAAATAGATATTTAGGTTACGTCCTTCAAAGAAAATTCCGACTTCTAGTCCTTTATCAGTCTTGGAGTCATCTGCATAGATTCCCCTTTTGAATTAGGCAACAGAAGTGCGTTCACTTTCCAGCTGCGCGATTTTATCAGGCTGACAAAATGCTTGTCAAGCACATAATTTGGTTGAGGTGTAGACAGTCGTTGTTGAAATATTTGGGTTTTCCAGAATAGCAGCGTATGCTGAGGTACTGAGCCACTGGCCATTGTCATGAAGTCCAATGATCATAGGCTCGTCCCATGCAGCACAGGAGGCTCGAGTGGAAGCATCCTACACTTCTAAGAAGAACAAACTCTATATTGTACGGATTAACTTTCCACCCCATTGGCCATAGTTACCAGCCCAAACGGATGTTGTGAGAGGGCATTGTACAAAACCTTACTAGGAACACCCAGAAATTAACAAGATCTGGCAATAGCAGTGTCATCCATTGACTGATAACTTGCAGGTGTTAAAGCAGAATAGTGGAATTTTTATTCGCTCTCATTTTTATGAATCTTGTTGAGTATTTCCTCGAATATTCTAAGATCAAGCTCAAATTGCCAAACATTTTGGAGGGGGTCCGTTTTGTATCCGCCACTGTATGAGATCCTAATGTGCTATAGCTATCGGAGAAAAGCTGTCGTCACCTTTTGTGCACTTGCCCTGCTTTGACGGAACGTATAGAAGGGTCATAGTCGCTGGGTCCCACTTTTTGTCGATCCGAACGACCTGAAGAAAGTTAGCTTAAGCTAGGTTAGATTAAAAGGCTCCCGCAGATGACACAGCACACATAGGGCGCGTTGTGATACCTACCAGGATAAAACCTATCCCATTGAAATGACCATTCGTTGAACCAGCCAGAGTTGGCAATGAACCAATAAAGCTTGAGCGGGCTCATACCCCTTAGGTCGTCCAAATGAAGGAAGAAAGAGTCCCCCCCCCCCCGGAAAGATCCGCCTCCTCGCAGCCAAGGCAGGACAGGTTCATAGAAACATGGACCGAGAAGTGCCTTGGTGGCGGATTAACTCGTAGGCCGTTATCATTGCACCATTTTTGTTCTGTGCCAAACGACGGGGACGATTTGGCCGAAATTTGACAATAGCCGCTCTACCACACTACTGTCACTGAACAGGAAACATATTGGCAGGGTAATGAGGAGGAGAGGACTGTTAGAAGGACACATAACACACTGTGATGGTATCACGACAGCCCCTTTATTACCTTTTCTCCTAAAACCCCTAGTGCGGCATAGCGCGCCTCAACGTTTCGTTAGCATACACAGCCAGTCCCTGATTAGTCGCCGTGACATTACACTTAACCTCTCCCCCGCTGCTGTTCTAAATCCTTCATCCATGTGGACACGAATCAACGTCTGTGTTGTGCTAAAACAAAACCAAAACTAAAACCAAAACTAAATCCAAAACAAAACTAGAACAAAACCCGAAGCGAAAACAACACACACAACAAACACGACTACATGGAAGTAAACAAAATATATATATACACACACACACACTAGCCACACAAAGAATTCAAAAATATTGTACAGAATCTAAACCAAACCATACAATGCATATATAAAAAAAAATTAACTAAAAATCAATTAATTAAAATAAATTGAATTTAAAACCGAAAAGTTACTTTTAAACTATAAACTGAAAACATAGAAAACCCGAAAGAAACGAAACGTAAAGAAAAAATGGAACAAGGCGTACGGCGAGAACAAATACCAAAGCAAACAAAACCAGAATAAAAATAAAATAAAAATAAAATAAATAAGTTAATATTATAAATTAAAACCCACAAAAAAAAATATATATATATATAAATATACATACATTTAGTAAGAAAAACAAACAAAATCTAGATACATTTATTTGTTTATTTATTTTAGCTTTTATTTTATTTTTGTCGCTTAGATATAAAAGAAGAAAAAAGAAATATAAAATAAAAAAAGAAACAACAAAATTGTTACAAACAAAAAAAACAAAAAACGAACAAAAAATTAAGAAGAAAATAAAAAATTAAAATGTAACAAAAACAAGAAACAATTTAAATGATAGTGGAGAAGAAAAAGAACAAGAATTCAACCAGTTAGTAGACAAGAAAAAGAAGAAGAGGTAGAAAATGAAGAATAAGAAAATATACACGTGTAAAGAACTGATACCCCTCCCCCCTCCCTCCATATGATTGGATTGAGCCGATACTATAAATATAACTGATGAAAATGATATGATGATGATAAAAACAAAAATGTTGATACTTACCCCCTTTCCTCATTTGTCCAATTAATTTAAAAAAAAAAAAAAAAATTAAAAAAAAAAAAACAAAACAAACCAAGAAAAAAAACGACAACAACAAAACAAACCAAGAAGAAAGAAAGCAAAATGAAAAGGAAATTGCATTAAACATTGAATAACGAATTACATTAAAAATTTACCAAAAAAAAAAAACAAGTTGTATTTTATTTACACTTACTATATTTGGGCTCACACTGGAGCTGGAGATCATTTGCGCTGCGCCAGTGCAGATCTACAATAGTTGGGACGGTAAGCGACATAAATGGACTGAACCGTGCAAAATATGACAAAGAGATGCCGTTTAGTACGAATGTTGGTTAAGAGATGGGGCCACCTTGGACCTCGCGGCAGAGTGGCAGTGTGCATGCGAATAGCCGAAGAATTTCATCTTCTCCTCATAACTGCTAAACGGTACGTCGGATCGAAAAAAATTTATAGGACGTAAATTGAAGACAGTCGAATTTTGCGTCGAATGCACTGTTAAAATTACAATTTCGGTTCAGTGGTATGGTCAAAGTTGATAGTCAAAAAACGCAAATTTTTTAGGCTTGCGAGAAAAATTACACTTTATCACTTTTCAAGCTCATAGATCTTCGAAACAGATGCTCCAATTGGAAAAAATCATTAAATAAAAGTTGGAGATAATTCGATTTTCAGTCAAACGTGCCAAACACTTTTTAAATCGGCTCAGTTTTAGTGTAGTTGTGAGTGAAAGTGCTGAAATGCTTGTTTAGCGATTTTAGCCTTTACATTAAGTTCGTGCAAATGAAATATCGGAGTCAGTAGTAAATTTTTGAACAGCTGTAACTTTTTATAAAGATAATTTTATTTAATGATATAGGTACCAGGCGGATGCGAAACACTTTTAGCAACGAGATCCAAGCGCATTTATTCCTGTTTTGTAGAAGTCCGAGTTTCTGGTTCGAAGAAACTCCACGAAGGCATTTTTGACAGCTGCTTCATTGTTGAACTGTTCTCCTGTTAAAAAGTGATCCAAATGTTTAAATAAATCTGTTGGCGAGAGGCCTGGTGAATATGGCGGGTGAGGATGAATCTCATAGCGCAGCTCGTTCAATTTTTGGTTCATTGTTTTCGATACATAAGGTTTTGCGTTGTCATGAAGCAGTATAGCTCCATATCCCTGTTGACTAGCCTAAGGTCGTTGAACTGTCAATTTCTGATGCATTTCGTCCAGTCGAGCGCAGTATTTCTCAGCATTGATGGTTTTGCCAGGTTGCAGGAACGAATAGTGGATAAATCCAGCTACAGACCACCAAATAGTCAACATTATTTTCTTTGGACGAAGCCTTGTTTTCGGTATGTGTCTTGGAGCCTCATCGGCATTTAGCCATTGGGCCGATCGGCGACGATTATCGTATAGTATCCGCTATTCATCGCAGGCCACAATTCGGTTCAAGAACGGTTCGTTTCTGTTGCGGGAGAGAAGAGAACTAGAAATCTCCATTCGACACGCCATGTTTTGCTCGGTAAGAGCATGCGGAACCCACGTGTCAAGCTTTTTCACTTTTCTAAGTTGTCGCAAGTGTGGCGGCACACTGTCGAATGCTGCACGCCCAATTTCTCCGCAAGATCCGGTTTGGTGGGGGGGGGGGGGGGGTCAGACTCCACTAATGCACGCAGCTCGTCGTTATCGATCGATGGTCCTGGGTTACCACGTGGCTCATTTTGAAGGTTCATATCTCCAGATCGAAATTTTTCGAACCACCGCTGAGTGGTTCGTCCGTTAACCGTATCACGTTCAAATGCCCTGTTGATAAATTCCTCGTTGCTTCCGTTGCGTTGTGCTCTAGATTTAATTCGTAAAGGAAAAGTAACCGTTTTTGACTCGCTCCCATGTTCTTTTTTTTTCACCGATCACCATGAAGTGCAAAATCGAAATGACTCCATAAGCCAAGGTAGCAGTATTTATACTTCAATTTGTTATATCACTAGCGCCGCCTGGTGGCAGTTTGATGCATTAAAATTGCGGCCAATTTCAAGTCATTGCTAAATCCGACATTTCATCTGTAATCTGATTTTACAATACAATAACAATGCCATGTGCGCGCTGGGCTGCGGCGGGCCTAATAGCTCTGACCAAAAAAAAAGCAAAAGTTTTTTGTGAACCAACATTTTTTTTCGATTTTCCTTGATTTTCCTTCGGAAATGGAATGTACTCGATGTCCTCTTTGATATGACACCCCACATGCCTACATCCGGTCACTGGAAATATGATTGGCAGGTTTCGTCCTTATAGAATCCTTGCGCATAAAGAAAACTTCTCCAATTTCTGACTCCCCAACTGCTACAAATTATGGGGGGATGCATCATACAACCCTATTCGCAAAACGAACGAAACAAAAACAGCTCAAAAAATCATAATTCTTCTAACCGAAGCCTTTTTCCATAGTTTTCAGTTTTCCATATTCGCTATTTCTCATGGTCCTGAAAAATCGCATCGAACAATCCAAAATGCGAAAAATCCAAAATGCGAAAAAGCCAAAATTCAAAACATCTCCCCGAAAAAATTCGAATCCGACCAGGCTACTAGGCCCCCAGAACTGGTAGCAGGCAAATATTTCCGGACCAAGTAGCCAGGACACAAACCACAGTCGATCGAAAAAAACAGCTCGCGAAAACCCTTTTAGTACGCCAACAAGTGCCATCTTTTGGCGCTGCAAAACTGTGGCTGTCCTTGCTAAAAATTATCCGTAAAAATTTCATTTACGAACGCTCAAAAGTGTCATCTATTGAGCAAATTGGGCGCCTCCATACATTTTGCAGCGCCAAAAGATGGCACTTCTTGGTGTACTAAAAGGTTTCCGCGAGCGACTTTTTCGAAGGGCCGGGGTTGGTGTCCTGACTATTTGATTTGAAAATGTTTGCTGTCTATGGGTTCTGGGGGCCTAGTAGCCTGGTTGGATTTTAATTTTTCGGAGAATTTTGGTTTTTTCAAGGAATTTTGAATTTTCGAGGCGGTTAGTCGGGACCATGGAGAAATGGCGAATATGGAAAATTGAAAAAACATGAAAAATGGTTTCGGTTAGTTGCCTCCAATGAAGGCGTGGAAAATGGGGAAAATTGACAAAAGGGCGACGGGCGAAAAGGACGAAATGCGAAAGGAGTGAAAAGGACGAAGTGCGGAAGGAGTGAAAAGGAGCGAAACGGACGAAGTGCGAAAGGAGCGAAAAGGACGAAGTGCAAAAGGAGCATAAAGCACGAAGTGCGAAAGGAGCGAAAAGAATGAAGCGGCAAAACGACGAAGGGACAAAAACATGCCGCTTCGTCTTTTTGTCTTTTCGTCCTTAGGATGAAGGCGCAAAAGGACGAAGAGGCAAAATGATGAAAGGGCAAAACGGGACGATGGGATCGGCTATAGCCTTATCCTTTTTTTGGGCTGTTTTTTTGTTTTGCGAACAGGGCCGTATGATGCATTCCCCCATGATTTCTGACAGTTGGCGAGTCAGAAACCGGAAAATGTTTTTCCGTGCGCAAGGATTCGGAAAGGACGAAGCGCGCGAATCGTATTTCCGGCGACCGGATGCAGGCGTGTGGGGTGTCATATCAAAGAGGACCTCGAGTACATTGCATTTCCGAAAGAAAATCCTGGAAAATCGAAATTTTGTATTTTAGTCAAAAAAAAAGCAAAGGCTATAGCCTTATCCTTTTTTTGGGCTGTTTTTTTGTTTTGCGAACAGGGCCGTATGATGCATTCCCCCATGATTTCTGACAGTTGGCGAGTCAGAAACCGGAAAATGTTTTTCCGTGCGCAAGGATTCGGAAAGGACGAAGCGCGCGAATCGTATTTCCGGCGACCGGATGCAGGCGTGTGGGGTGTCATATCAAAGAGGACCTCGAGTACATTGCATTTCCGAAAGAAAATCCTGGAAAATCGAAATTTTGTATTTTAGTCAAAAAAAAAGCAAAGGCTATAGCCTTATCCTTTTTTTGGGCTGTTTTTTTGTTTTGCGAACAGGGCCGTATGATGCATTCCCCCATGATTTCTGACAGTTGGCGAGTCAGAAACCGGAAAATGTTTTTCCGTGCGCAAGGATTCGGAAAGGACGAAGCGCGCGAATCGTATTTCCGGCGACCGGATGCAGGCGTGTGGGGTGTCATATCAAAGAGGACCTCGAGTACATTGCATTTCCGAAAGAAAATCCTGGAAAATCGAAATTTTGTATTTTAGTCAAAAAAAAAGCAAAGGCTATAGCCTTATCCTTTTTTTGGGCTGTTTTTTTGTTTTGCGAACAGGGCCGTATGATGCATTCCCCCATGATTTCTGACAGTTGGCGAGTCAGAAACCGGAAAATGTTTTTCCGTGCGCAAGGATTCGGAAAGGACGAAGCGCGCGAATCGTATTTCCGGCGACCGGATGCAGGCGTGTGGGGTGTCATTTCAAAGAGGACCTCGAGTACATTGCATTTCCGAAAGAAAATCCTGGAAAATCGAAATTTTGTATTTTAGTCAAAAAAAAGCAAAGGCTAGAGCCTTATCCTTTTTTTGGGCTGTTTTTTTGTTTTGCGAACAGGGCCGTATGATGCATTCCCCCATGATTTCTGACAGTTGGCGAGTCAGAAACCGGAAAATTAATTTTTTTTTTTTGGAAAAAAGAAAAGACTTTTTAGCCTTATCTTTTTTTGGGCCGCTTTGAAGCGTTGAAGAAGAAGGAATATTGCTAGAGATCATACTTTACGAGCCATACTGTAGAAATATAATAAGAAAAACGCATAGCAGATTTTTTTTTTCACTTTTTTTTTCAGTTTCTTTATTAACTTTGTATAATTTTCATTTCTATCTCTCTTTATTTCACTTTTCCGTTTTTTTTTTTTATTTATTTATTTTTTTTTTCATTGTGTTTTTCGTCTTTCTCTCTCCATCTCTCTCTCTCTCTCTTGCTCGCGCTTTCTTCTGGTTATTTGTTTTGTTTATAATATTTTTTCTTTTTGCTTGTCTGTTTTTTACAATAATTCGTTTGTTAATATAATTTTAATTTTTTTTCGGCTTTTCCAGTTTTTGGGTTTCCTTTTCCGTTCACTATTTTATTGATTTATTTATTTATTTAAATTTTGGGTGTGGGTGTTTGTTTGTTTGTGATATTATATGTTTGTCTGGGATTTTTGGGTTTTTTGTTTTTGTTTGAATGCCGCCCGCTCGCGCGCCCCGCCGCCGCCGCCCCACCACAGTTTTTTGTTTTGTTCGTTTATTTATTTAGCGTTTCTTTGGTCTTTTAATTTTTATTTCTTTTCATTTTAATATATTGCGTCTGTGTGTAGGTGTGGGTGAGTGTTTGTGTTAGCCTGTGTGTGTGTGTGTGTGTACATGTGTGTTCCCAAATAACAAACTCTTGAGAGTTAAGGCAATCACACTCATCCAATCTGTCTGAGCGCAGTTTTGACGGGGTTCACGGTCTAAACCACTAGCAAAGTTCTAATTGTACAAAAATTTGAGCAAATTTTTGCTACTCTGAGGAGCCAATGAAGCTCGCTTCGCCTGAAAGAAGCTCTCATAAGGCTCTAGTAAAAGACATAACGTAACTCTTGTAACAAAAACAAAACTTTTTCAATAAATTCACGGACTTTGATAACTTTTTATCGTTTTTTAACAGCAAAACTTTTCTTGTAACAAGATTTAAATTAGCTCTCATAGCAACTTAATTTTAAGAGTATTATAACTCACGAAGCTCTCTCAACTGCCCTAACCCCTTGTGGGGCATGGCGCAAACACGAAGCTCAGCTGAAAGTTTTAAACATTGAAGAAGGGGTAAAGAAGGCCTGCATAGCCTTCAACGCCTGTAAGAAAGCCATGGGAAGAAGGTGGGGCCTTAAGCCAAATGTGGTCTTTTGGATGTACCTACACAGCAGTGATGCGCCCAATTCTTACGTTGGTCTGATGGCCAGCGCTTGCTAAAAAATACAACACGTCACAAAACTTGGCAGGGTGCAAAGAACGACATGTCTTGACATCACAGGTGCCATGCGAACATGCCCGAGGGAAGGGCTAAACGTGATCCTACACCTTCCACCTATCGACCTCTTTATCAAACAACTGGCGGTGGGCAGTGCAGTCAGGCTGAAAGAATCGGGAGACTGTACTGCTGCACACAAGGAGGCGTCTCTCAATTGCCCTAACCCCTTGTGGGGCATAGCGCGTCAACTGTTCCATGTGGCACAGTTGACGTTTCAACGGCATAAACTGGTTTCGGAGAATGCAGTTGCCAGCATGCACCTCCTGCACATCCATGGCCACGAACGTCGTCGTGGACGGGACTCGAACCCGAAACGCCGGTAATCGAACATGAGACTGATGCCTCAACTCACTGCGCTACCGGTCGCCCCCCCCCCCCCCCCCCCCCCCCCAAGGAGGCGTACTTTCTCCTATTCTATGGTGCATCATAGTAGACACCTTGATGTGGAAACTCACCGCCATGGGTTATTGAGCACAAGGATATGCTGACGATTTAGTGATCACTGTTAAGGGAAAATTCGAGGAAGAAGAAATCCCTCAAACAGCTCTAAATGTAGTACAAACATGGTGTGGTGAAAATGGCCTTCCGGTTAATCCCTTCACAAGAAAACGAAATTTACGATTGATGAGTACTCCTGGTCGATTCCGTAAAATACCTGGGTGTTACTCGCGTTTGCCTGTCTGTCTGTGTGTGTCATCTGATTTGTATTGACGTTTGTTGACACGTCTTGATTGCTATATTTTTCGGATGATTTTCTTTTTTGTTTCGTTACAGGGGGGGGGGCGTTTTATGTCTCATTGTTAATATTTTTTTTCTATTTTGAACAGGATATTGGGGAAGGCTCTAAACTGGGTTCGGGGAAGGCGGACTGGTTCGCGGGTTTTTTTTCTTTCTTGTCGCGGGATATCTGTCTGGTTTTCAACTTTATTTTATATAATTTTATTTTTTATTTATAGATGTAGAGATTTTTTTTTAAGTATTTTTGCTGATGCTTTATTTGCTTCAAACTAGAAAAAAAAAGACAAAACACAAACCACAAAAACAAAAGAAGAAAACAAATCAAAAACCAATTGTTGGTCTGGATTTTGTTGTTGTACCGGTTGATGGTGTTCGGTCTGTAGTTTTTTTCTTTGTCTAGTTTTTCTATATTTTAAATTTTTATTGTTACTATTAGTATTTTTGTTTGTTTTTTTTTTGGGGGGAAAGAAAAATGAGAAAAATCACGACTTTCAGCAGTTTTTGACTGTTTTGTTTCCCGTTATTTTTGTTTTCACAATTTTTGTTATTTTTATTTTGCGTACCTACTTTCTTTCGTTTGTTACTACGTTTCGTGCGTCATTCATTCTTCAGTTTTGTTTGCTTGTTTTTTTTTTTTTTTTGAATTTATTATTTTATTCTATATAATAAATATTTTTGTATTATATTATATATAATTTTGTTTGCCTTATTTAAATATAACCATTATCAACCTATATGTTCAAGACTTTCTTGTTTTCATGTCATTTTTTTGTTTTATTTTTTATTTATTATACAATGTCGTACGCTTAGTGCTTATCTGCGTGTGTATGTACGCGTGTAAAATATTGTTCTTTGTTTTCACTATATATATGTTGTACATATATATATATATAATAGCGTCTAGAACTCTCTTTCTCTCCTCCCCCTCTCTACATACAAATTTTATATATTTACAAGAATATATATAAAGAGTGAGATTCGTTTCGTTTATACACAAAAATAAAAGTCGAAAAGACAAAATATTTTCGATGTCAAGTCCGGTAAAGTCTATCTGGGTAATACCCACAGTGCTACTTTGCCTTAGCCCCATAGTTCCCCATGGGGCATAGTGCGTCAACTACTCCTGGGCACCATCTTACTCTGTTCTGGGCAATGGGAGGCATCTGTTTCCGCGGAACTTACCCACTCTTTCGTCGCACAGAACGTGCGTCGTCGTCATGAGATCTTAGGACGCCGTTGTTGCCGTTCCGGATCCGCCTTTTTTTCTTAATTTTGACTTCAAATTTACAATTAGCGACCCAAAAAAACTACTATGTACTAGTTTCTTTAAAAAAAAAAGTGTTGCCATTCTGGATCCCCCACTTGCAATTTTGACTTCAGATTCGTGATCAGCGACTCAACAAATTCCCTAGCGGTATTTTCCAGCAAGATTGGCAGTGTTTTTGAAAAAAAAAAAGTGTTGTCGTTCAGGATCTCCTGTTGTTTTTAATTTTTGCCAATTTTGACATCAGGCTCGCATTCAGCGACCTAAACGACCCGCTATCAGTTTTTCCAGCAAGATTGGCCGTGTTTATAAAAAAAGCTGTAACCATTTTGACTTCCCCTTTTTTTGTGAAATTTGGCTTCAGATTTGCAATCAGCGACCTAAACAATACCCTTACCAGTTCGTACAAGCAAAATTGAGCGTAAATTCTCTAGAAAAAAAAAATGAACCAATAATTTTTTGACATATTAAATGAAAAAGAAAGACCCACATCTACTCCTGATGTTCTGTCCTTTCAAAACCTGTGTACACAACCAGACCTACTTCATTGATAAGGAAGGAGTAGGTCTGCGTATCTACCCAGCACTGATCTTCTGCTCTGTCAAACCCAGGGGGGGGGGGGGGGGGGGGAATTTCTCTTGCATAGTCCTTCGCGTGGGCGCCCCCTGGAACGGCAGTGTCTGGTTCAATGATTAGGATTATCGGGTGATGAATCCTTGGAGGTAACAGAACGAACCCCGTTGCAGTCCATGTATACTGTGGTAAGCACAGCAGCCTTTACACCTAACCTTAACATGGTTCATGGTTTTAAACGTTCATTATTGCATGCTTCCCTCCCATAGTGAACGCGTCTACACTTTCAATAGACGCATGCCTTTTGAGAACCGAGAGCTGAATAAGTGTGGATATACCCTCTTCAGGTAACAAATAAAGTCGGACCCCCTCCAACCTCAATTTCTAGATCCGCCACTGCCTTAACCCCTAGTGGAGCATAGCGCTTCAACAACTCCCATACTCTGTTTTGGGCAATGCGGCGAAACTCCCCAAACGACTAATCCAACGCCTTACACGCGATGCGAATTTTAGGTGCCCCTCTTGATCGGCCTTGTTTGGCAACGGGGTTCCACGTATCCCCTGCAATGGCTGGCTATTTTAGAAGCCGCGGTGACGACGAAAAGGTGACGCATTCTTTTTTCTTCTGTGCTCCTGTCCTACTCTGGCAAGAAGGTGAAAGACATTCCTTAAAATCTCATTATATCACGGAATTGAATTACTAAGCTAGTGTTGATACTACTCAATTGCCGTAACCCCTTGTGGGGCATAGCGCGTCAACTATTCCATGTGGCCCAGTTGACGTTTCGTTGGCATAAATTGATTTCAGAGAATGCAGTTGCCAGCATGCACCTCTTGCACATCCATGGCCACGAACGTTGTCGTGGAGGGGATTCGAACCCGAAACGCCGGTAGTCAAACATGAGACTGATGCCTCAACACATTGCGCTACCGGTCGCCCCAACTTTTTTGGAAAGTTCTATCTAGATGAGCTCCTGATGGTAACAGAACCAACCCTATTGTAGTCCCTTCAATAATTTTGTACGTTCATCATTGCATGTTTCTCTCCAATAAGGCATGTGTCCACGCTTTCAATACACGCTTGCTTCTAGGAATGCCGAATGTTTAAAAAATTTAGACATACCCTTGGCTCTCCAGATAGCAAACAATGTCGTGCCCTCTCCGACATTCGCCACTGAGAGAGAGATCAACTCATTTAACCATATGTTCCTTGAGGGAATATGGCTCACAAAAGTCTATATAATGTACACTGTACAGAAGATGGGGACAATTAAGAAATCACAAAAATACCCATCTCTCCGCCCCTCCCCTGGTCTGAAACGATAGAAGAAAACACCACACACATGCCCCCAAAGTTTCGTTTCGAACAACAACGACGACGACGAAAACCAATGATCGTTTGCGCAGGACATATAAGACAAAAAAAAAGTTTAAAAATTGGGAATAAAAAATTAAAAACCATAAAATAAAATATGAAAAACATCCTCAACACATTTTAAAATCAAGTGGAACCGAAGACAAATTTAAAATGAAGCGGAATCCAGGACAAAAGATTCGGAAAAATATAAAAATGAAAAATAAAAATCAATTTTCTATATTTTTATTGTGTTGTTTTATTATTTTCTTTTATCATTTTGTTGTTTTTTTTTGTGTTTTATTTTGCTTTTTTCTCTCTCTCGCTCGATCTCTTTTTAACTCGTTTCTTTCATTCACTCGCCACATTCAGCGGGGATTTTTAAAATTATATTTTTCTTTTTAAATAAAAACGAAAAAAAAACTATATAATTATATAATATAAACTATATATATATTTTATATATACATATATGATATATATATATATAAAAGAACCCTGCTTTCTTTTCATATACAGACTTTGTTTCACATTTATTACATATTTATATATAGATATATTTATTTTTAATTATTTTTCTTTTTGTTTCATTATGTATATTTCTGTATTTCTCGTTTTAATTCTATTCTCTCGAAGTTGTCGTCTCCTTCATATATTTTATATATTTTTATATTTATTCATTTTCTTCGCATTATAAATGTTCTTGTCCTATTTTTAACTCTCCTTTTGCTTCTCTCTGTCTATCTCTATCTCTCTCTTTCCCTCTCGCATTCTCTCTCTCTCATCTACCTCTTTTTTCTCTATCCTTTCTTTTGAGTGTTTGTGTGTGTGTGTGTGTGTGTATGTGTATATGCGTGTCTGAGTTTGTTGTCGCGATATATGTCCTTAAATGCTTAATTGTCCTATCATTGTTGTGAATGTGTTTTTTTTTCATCCGGTAATTTTTGTATTTTTTAATTTGCTTTTTTATTTCGTATAAAGGAAGTTAAACAAAAAAAGAAAATCTTTCGCGCGCCGATTTAATCATGCACACACCCCTATATCGACAATCATAATAAATTCTTTCGGATTTATGACGACACATATTGTGCAAATTCCTATTTCACCGGGCGGCGGCGGCAACTACAGGCTCGTACTGCCTGAAGCGGCTGTTGGCCCACAGTGGACGGATTTCTGCTTTAGGCAGTACAAACTTCATAACAATAACTTTACACATTGAAAACCTGTTATGGCTGCTACAGACAATGGCCTATCGCGATGGTGACTTTGATGGCCGCCATCACACACCGAATGTCAATTCAAATATCGTCCGTCCACACAATGGCCCTCGATAGGCCATCACAAAATTGCGCACTGTTGGCCATTAAAATTGAAAGCTGCCAGAAGGTCGGTGATAGTCGCATTGCGATAATTGTGTAGTAGGCTGTCAACTTAAATCAGCTGTTCAAATTTACGTACGCAATGGGCCTTCGCGTGGAGGAAAATGTCTCTCGAACCCATTTGTGGCCATCCCATGACCTATCACTGTTGACAGTAATGACGGTTACACGTTCCTGCGGTAGCCGGTTCTTCGCACCGGAACGATCCGTTTTTCGACGGCCAAGAGCTGCCAAACCTGCCTTCGATGTAAGAAGAACTGAAGTATTCGAAGCATCGCTACCACAACAAGAACGGTTACGCGCCATTGGCCACTGAACGCCATCCGCGCCCCGTCCACACAATGGAGATGGCTTCAAATAAATGCCGGGTATGGGCCATTGTCTTTGATAGGAATTTCACAAGTCAGATGGCACCACGGAGCCAGCAGTGGACCGACCTCTGTTGTCGGGACTCGTTATCCATATCTATACACGGACGAATTTAAGAGAGCGGAGCGGGGCACTGGAGCCTCGACTCTTTGAATATAGACTTACCAATTCGTCTCCCAGACCGCTGTAGCCGTCCTCCAGGCGAAGGTTTCGACGATTAGGGAGGCAATGTTCAGGCTGGGGCGTAACACTATCACGGTTACGGAAGGCCAAACACTAACTTAAGGCACAGGCAAGGATATTTTCCTCTTAGCGCCCTCTTGATGCCATTTTCGAGTCAGTGCCCCCAAACTACTGCCTGTTTTGCCTTAGCCTTTGACCGGCCCTGGTCATCATTTACACGGACAGATAAGGCTGCAGTAGAATAGAGTGAAGAAGTGCGGCTATGGACCCTAATGGTGGGCACTGCGACCATAGGAGGTCTATTGTGCCACCGGACTGAGGTAAGAGGGATAGAGTCCATTCTCACCACAGAAAGGATGGTCGCGGATTGGTGCGCCTCTCTCTCTGTCTCTCACTCAGAAGTGTGTATTTTTTTAGTATCAAGCTATGCTGGAAACGTGATCAAGCGCCGACGAGCGCGAGCTAGAACGGAAATAACGGAGGCACTTTTTGAGAAAATCAGCGAAACAGCGGCATCTGCGATTAGCAAGGTTAACTCTAGATGGGCAAATAACAACATATGTCGGATAAAGAACCATTGTCCGTTATGCCCCCACTACAAATTGAGGCAAATTTGTAGGTGAATGCACTAAAAATGACGATGGGGCCTAGGCTCGTTTTATTGTAAGTCAATCCGTGAGGTTGTGGTCGCTCAAGTGCGGTCGTAGGCGTCATAACCGAGACACTACGACTCGGGCTTTCTTTTAACGACTTTTGTGGGAGCTGTGACGATGAGAAGGGACAACACAATTGAGGATAAGGATGCTTGGGGCACATTTCTATATCGACCTGAGGAACCCAGTGGTGGCGGTGGATGTGCTGCCGGTACTCCTCGCTTTGCATTTTGATCAAGAGACGCGACGCGACGTCTTTCAGTCTTACGCGCCTTGCTCCATCTCACGAGTGAGAGCCGTGCGGCTCTTCGTGTAAAAGGGCACTAAGTGTGTCAGTCAAATCCCCCCCTGGGGGGGGGGGGGGCGACCCGTAGCTAGCGCAGTGTGTTGAGGCATCAGTCTCATGTTTGACTACCGGCGTTTCGGGTTCGAATCCCGTCCACGACGACGTTCGTGGCCATGGATGCGCAGGAGGTGCATGCTGCATTCTCCGAAACCAGTTTATGCCAACGAAACGTCAACTGGGTCACATGGAACAGTTGACGCGCTATGCCCCGCATGGGGTTAGGGCAATTGAGTAAACCCCCCTCCGAAAAGCTAAGCTAGCAATGTTCTTATTTTTTCTTGCAGTTTTTCTAGTTTTTCAATTTAACTTTTTTTTTTGTTTTTGAGTCACCGCGCCGTACAATTTTTTTTTTTCGGATTTCCCTTTTTTTTGTGTCATGCATGACCGTCTAAAGTGAAAATCACACACCGACGCGAAAATCTGCGGCGGAAATTCTCGCGGCGCGGTGTATGAACATCCTCGTAAGCGCAGTCGCGTAGTCAGATTTTTGACGCGACGCGGATTATTTTCGCGTCAGTGTGATGATCACTAGTATATGAATTTTATAATTTTCCATTTTTAATTTATTTTCTTAGGGATTCTATAGATAAAAATAAAAATAAGAAAAAAATAGAAAATACAAAAATTACACACTTTACAATAATATTCTAAGTCGTGTTAATTTTAATGTGGCACTTTTTTGTTTGTTTGTTTGATTCTAATTAAAAGTATAAAATAAAGATGTTCTACTCAAGTTTTTTGTTTTCTTTTTCCTTTTTTTCGTAATTCATATAATTTTATCATTTTTTCCTCTTTTTTAAATTGAATTTGTCCGAATGCTTTGTTTGCTCCTGTTTTGTTTTTTTTTTTTCATAATTTTCTTTGTCTAGTGATTTGTATAATTTCTTTTTTAATCCATATTTCTCTATCTCTCTCTTTCTAGCTTTCTGTTTGTTTGTCCGTCTGTCTCTCGGTCTGTCTGCCACTCTGTCTGTGTGTCTCTTTGTCTCTTTGTATTTCTATATCTCTGTGTGTCTGTCTTTCTGTCCGTCTGTCTCTCCGCCCGTCTGTCTCTCTGTCTGTCTATCTCTCTGTATGTTTGCCTTTCTCTGTCTGTCTATCTGTCTGTCTGTCTCTCTTTCTGTATCTCTGTCTGTCTGTCTCTCTTTCTGTATCTCTGTCTGTCTGTCTGTATGTATCTCTGCCTCTCTGTCTATCCGCCCGTCTGTCTCTCTGTATGTTTGCCTTCTGTCTGTCTCTCTGTCGGTATCTCTGTCCCTCTGTCTGTATCTCTGTCTCTCTGTCTGTATCTCTGTCTCTCTGGCTACCTCTCTGTCTGTCTGCCTTTAGGCGTGTTTTTTCTTTGACAAACGTGCAAAGCAGAACAACACTGCACAATTATACCAACGATTAATCAAGTTGTTAGTGTTGTTCTGCTGTACTCTGCATGACTGTAAAAAAAGCGCCTTTAGTATTTCTGTCCCTTTCTCTGTCAGTCTGTCTGTCTGTTTCTGCTGACGGTATGTCTGTCTTCGCCTGTCCGTCTCTGGGTGTCTGTCTCTGATGGTCAGTCTATCTCTGTCTGTCTCTGATTGTTTGCCTCTGTCCAGAGACAAGCAGACAGAGATAGACCTATTTGTCCATTATCTGACTGTCTCCGTTTGTTTCGGTCCGTCTGTCTCTGTCTGTCTATCTCTGACGGTTTGTCTATCTATGACGGTCTGTCTGTCTCCGACAGTCTGGCTGCCTGTCTATCCGTCTCTATTATTTTAAAAAAACACACACATTTTCAACAAATTTAGCGTTTTGTATATTAAATTCTTTTCGGATTTTTCCACTTTTTTTTATTTTACTCAAAAAGAACACGAAAAAAAAAATAGAAAGATCGAATCGAGAAAACTGAATAAAATACTCAATAGTATTCAAAAGGATTTTAGGGAGCCGATACGAAACGTCGACTTCTAAAATCTCGATTACCAAAGTTGAGATTTTGTTTTTCTTTACGGAAAAAAGAAAAATAGTTCAAAATTGCGATTTAAGAAAAATCTCGACTATCAAATATCTCGACTGGGTGAAAATTTCGACATAAAACAGAGATTTTCATCAGTCAAGATTATAGGGGGATTCATGCTCACATCGTAAACGTCGTATTTGTCGTAAAGTTGTAAACTTCTGTAATTTTACTATGGGGATGACAGAAGTTTACGACGAATACGATTTTTACGATATTTGCGACACTGAGCGTGAATCCTCCTTATGATGATACACAGTTTATGATATTTGCAATCGATTATTTCAAAATCGGGAATTCTACTAATCGAGATGTTACTAATCCAGATTTTACCATTCGAGATTTTACTAATCGAGATTTTAAAAGTCGCCGTTTCGTAACCCACCTGGATTTTATTCTAACCAAAGAAAAGGAAGAAAAAATCACAAAAAAAATATCGAGAAAAAAAGGAGGAAATGGAAATAGAAATAGAAGAGGCGCTGTGACCATGTGCCGATCTGGCGTGTCAATAAACAAAAATAACAACAACAAAAAATGGAAGAAGAAGACGAAGAGGGAAACATATAAAATATCTCTATTAATAAAATACTCTTTTTTCTTTCTTTTTAAATAAAAAAAAATCTTTTTCTTATTTTTTACATATACATATTATCCAAATAATTCTAATTGATAATTTTAAATTTAGTTTTTTTTATAAAAAAAGGAAGAGCGCTTAAAATTTTGTTTGATTCATTTTTGTGTTTGCTTTTTTGTGTTTTTTTCTTTTTAATGGAAGAACTCGGAAATTAAAATAATATATTTTCAATATACATCTATTTGTATATATATCTTTTTATATATATGTATGTAAGAATCTAAATAGAATTTATTAAAAATAAAATAAAAAAAAAAACGGTTTTCTCCAGAAAACTGGCAACGAAAAATACGTAAGGGAAATATATATAGATTTTAAGAGATAAAAAAATGGTACACTGTCTATCAATGAAGAGCGTTATGTCTGGACCTGGTCTGGGGTGTGTGTATAGTGTCTAAAGGTCGCCACACATGATGGCGTAAAACCACAACCGAATTTCCATTGAACCATCAAATATCCTAGAACGGTGGAAATGCGGAAATTTTTTTCCAAATTGAGTTTCACGTGGTTCAATGCATGCTCGCGCGGCGACCAAAATGGGTATCATGTGGCCGTGAGATCTACGCGAGGGTAATTTTAGAAACAGGTCTTCGCGACGCTCATATTGTCTATCTACTCAGACATCAGCCCAGCAGCCACAAAGGCGCTCTCCTCAGGTAAGGTCTTTTCAAAACCGGCGAAGGAGTGTTAAGAACTCCCCGCAAACGGTTGGCAACCAAAAGGTCTTTTTGTATGGTGTTGGATGCCAGGCCAGGCCACCAGGGCATTGAGGGGGACGAGGCTGCACAGATTAACCTGCTGGACAAGGATCATCCTAGAGAGAGCCTTACTCTGGCTCTTTGAACTGGTCTCACGGTCAAACTGCGGATCACAGACTGATCTACACTATTATGTCATCAGTATTGGAATAACCTTCCCGGGGTGGGAACATTCCTGTTTCGCAAATAGTACGAGTAATCTCTCTTTTACATTTTACGTAGTCGTGCCATAACTTATGTCCCTAAGCTCTAGGAATACGCAAGTGTTATACGACTGACGCTCGCGAGAGGCTTTGTTTACAAAACATAGAGTGGACCCTGTATTGCAAATATTTTTCAGTTTGGGTCGTTTCGTCGCGGAGTTAACAGGAAGATGAAGGAAAATCATATCGCTGTGATCGCGCTGCACAAGTGCAACAATTCTCCAGTAGAGATTTTCAATCTGCTAAAACCTTTGAAAATTTCACAAAAGTTTGTTTATGGGTGCATCAAACGGTTCCTCCTCCTTAATCAACACCAGATCTAGAAGTGGCCGCCCGCGCACCTCGAGGATGCCAGCGTGAAAGCCGTAGCTGCACGAATTAGTTGAGACCCTCTTCGAAAACAGAAAATCATGGCCCGGGAGATGAAAGTCTCAAAAAGGACGATGTCTCGCATTGTCAAACAGGACCTGGAATTTGGGACTTACAGAAAAACCACAGCACAGCTGGTGACAGCAGCTTTGAAAAAGATACCGAGCCACAAGAGAGAAGGCGTTATTTCAGGCGGTACGCTAACAGGCGAATTCTCATCAGTGAGAAAAAAATTTTCGCACGCCAGAAGAAAAATTCAACCGGTAAAATAACAGAGTTTACGCTCACAGTTCTCGGAAAGCTTCCCGAAAAATTCGAAGGGTCCAAGGAGGTCACCATCCTGCTTCAGTCATGGTTTGGTGGAGCGTAGCGTACGACGGTGTCACCTAGCCGCATTTTTGTGAACAAGGGGTGAAAACCTTAGCAGCGAACTATCAGTGTAAAAGCCAAGGGTGGTCATTTCGAGTGATATGTAGTTTTTTTTTTTTTGTTCCTTTGTAAATGAAGAAAAAGTGCCAATGAATGATTTTGAACAATTGAACAAAGGACAGAACTCGTGGTACCACTACGTAGAGAGAATTTTAAATATTCCTTAATTGTGGCATTTCCACTTTAGATAGTCAATTTGCGCTTTAGGTGGTAAGAACCTAGAACCAACTATCCCCCGGCGTTTGTACGTCCTAAAGCGGAAAGTTTTTGAGTTTTGTGAGAATTCTCTCTAATCGAATAGAGGGAATTCCCCCGAATTTTTGCGAAACAGGAATGTTCCAGAAAAAAAGTCTAGAAACAAAAAATCGCATTGCAAAAGCAGAAAAAAAGTAGAAGACTAAAAAAATAAAATACAAAATAATATAAAAGAGGTTAATTGATTGCTGATATGTCCCTTTTGTTTTCGTGTGTGTGTGGTTTTTGTATATTAAGTTAGTTTTTGCCAATTCAATTTACTTCTCCCCTAGATTCTTCGCTTTTATTTCTGTACACATGTTTGTGGTGCGGGTGTTTATTTGACTGTTAGTAGGATTCATTTTTTTATTCATCCAAGCCATATCTCTCTCTCTCTCTCTGCCTCTCTTTCAACCTCTTTTGTTCCCTTTCTCTCCCCCTCTCTCATACTCACTCTCTTCGTCTCTTTCTTTTGCAATCTTTTGTTTTATTCGGATTGTAAGTGTGTACCAAGACTATCTCTACACATAGCAAAGAAAGGTACAACCTTTTTTGAGCAAAATTACTCCTCTCTCTCTCTCTCTCTTCCTCTCCCCCTCATCCTCACTCACACTCTTCCTCTCTCTAAACATATTTTCTAATCTTTTTCTTTATTCGGCCTGTACGTCTGTGACCAAAACCATCTCTACACGAAGCGAAGAGAGAAAAAAGAGAAACCTACAACCTCTTTTGGGCAGATCTGTTCGTCTCTCTCTCTCCTGCATCCTCACTCGCTTCCAGTCTCTCTTTCTCTCAACTTCTTTTCTAATCTTTTCCTTTATTCGGATTGTACGTCTATGACCAAAACCATTTTTACGCGAAGCAAAGAGAGAATAAAGGGAAAACGACCTACCTACAACCTCTTTTGGGCAGATCTGTTCCTCTCCCTCTCTCACTTTCATTCTCACCCACTTCCAATCTCTCTCTCTCTCTCGACTTCTTTTCTTTATTCTTTTTACTTTATTCGAATTGTGCGTCTAGGACCACAACCGAAAGCGTGGAAGCAGAGAGAGAAACCGCGGTCTATCTACGGTCCAGCAGAAGAAGAGATCCGTCCCCAAGCTCAGAAGAGAGCAAGATTAAAAGAAAATAAATTTGGCGGTGAGAAATTAAGCAATTTCATACAACAGAGGGAGTATGAGGGCAGGTGTTCCGGGGTAGAGAGACCAAAGGAAATGTTATGAGGAGAATGTGAATTTGACATCTCATGGTGCGTCCATATGGACTGGGCGGGCTTTGCGGAGTAGAGGGCGTGTGTGTCTCACTGTTTACTTTTTACTTATTCGCATGGAATTACGTCAGCGGATTTATCGTATATTTCCTCTCAGGCTTTGTAGTCACAGAGTCAATATAAAGACACACATACACATAAACATAAACATTACAGAAAAACATTCTTGTTTCGTAAATATTAGGAGAATTCTCTCTATTCCATTTAAAGAGAATTTTCGAAATTCCTTAATTTACGGCATTTCCGCTTTAGATGGTATATTTTTAGGTCCTAAAGCGGAAATTTCTTGAGTTTTGTGAAAATTCTCTCTAGTTAAATAGAGAGAATTCTTCAAATTTTTGCTAAACAGGAATGTTGCGTAATTTTTTCCTCAAGCCTCAATGGGCTTTTCTCAAGTATCCACTACTCTTTCTGTCTCTGTTTGTTTTTCTTTTCGTCTTTCTGCATATGTCGCGCGGTATATCTCTTTCTATGTAAATATAAATATACATAAGTGTGTGTGTGTGTGTGTGTGTGTATGTGAAAAAATTTTATATACAAAATATTTTAATATGTAACATATTCTTTTTTATGGGGATTTCTTTTTAGTTTCTCTCTTTTGCGTGTCATTTAATTCTCTTAAAATCATTGAATCTTTTTTTTTCTCTCTAATTTCAAATTATTAAAATATTGCTTCATGTATATGTGTACTCGTATATATATAAAAAGGTTTTTATTTCTATATTTTTGTTAAAGTTATGTTTAGTTATTTAACACAAACAAAAAGCTGTTTGTGTGAAGTTTTTTGTTTAATTTTATTTATTTTTTGGCACATGAAAAGCTGAGCTGACGACGACAACAATAGACTCACAACTTCTCGTCTTCTTCCCTTCTTCCCCTCGTTTTCCCTCTGCCACCCTTTATAGCTAGCCGCTGTCCCCTTACTTGAGGTGGATTTGTTTAATTTTATAAAAGAAAAAAAAAATTTAGAACATTCCTTTTTCGCAAATATCAGAAGAATTCTCTCCTCGGTATTTAGAGAGAATTTTTAGAAATATTTAATTGTGTGACATTTCCGCTTTCCGGTGACAAGAACCTAGGGAACATTAGGAGCATTCGATTCGTTTTGGTCTGAAGAAGACAACGCCAAAGTGAAATTGTCACTTACCCAGGAAGAGGGAAGCGTACAGCTGCAGGTTAAATCCTCTTGAATTGAATGAAATGCGTGCTCTGTGCATGTATCTTGTTTAAGAAATGTTAATTTTTCAAACATGCAATTCACAATTTAATACATATACAGCACACACATCTCTTTAAATTCAATGACACCTATGACAGCCAATTAACGTTCGAGAGCTGTCAGATAGATATCAGGGCGATAACTTTGTGGATGTAAAGGCTCAACCCAGCAGAACAAATCCAACGAGATCCAACAACAGACCTGGATTAAAAACCGGTCTGCAAATTTGTAGGAAGATCCGGCGAATCGAATACGCCTATTATGGATTTAACCATAATAGGAGAATTCTCTCTATTCCATTTAGAGAGAATCTTTAATTGCGGCATTTCCTTGCGCGTAGCTCCAATCGCTACGCGAGCGGAGTGGCTAAAGAAGATCCAACCCCTCAGTATACCACCCTAAAATGTAAAGCGGAAATGCCGCAATTAAGGATTCTCTCTAAATGGAATAGAGAGAATTCTCCTATTTTGGCTAAATCCAGAATGTGTCGATCCTTGAGTTCACGCGCGGATTTGAAGGTCCTAAAGCGTTTGTTTTTTAGTTTTGTGAAAATTCTCTCTAATCGAATAGAGAGAATTCTCCTAATTTTCGTGAAACAGAAATGTTCCGAATGGTTTTTTTTTGTTGTCTGGGACAATTAATGCACCGTACACATTGGCGGCAGACAGCAGCAGAAGCATCGTCTGTGTGTGGCTTGGGTAATGAGCTTTCCACACCCACATGAGCAAAGGTTTTGTTACAAAAAGTTTGTAGAAAACTTTGCTCATGTGCGGTACGTGTGAGAAAGCTTATTATCCAACACACATTTGGTGCTGCTACTCTGGTTTTGTTTTGGCCAGTATTGAAATTTCCACATTACGTACAGAGAAGGCTGAAAGGGAGGGGGGGTAAGCCTGAGCAGACCACGGGGGGTAAGCCTAAGCAGACCACAAAGTTTAGCCATCGTTGCGCGTAAATTGCCCCAGACCCAGACAAGGTGAAGAAGAAGACTACTACTCTAAGAAGAACAACTACTACCAGAAATGGAATGTACACTCGTGCGTGTTGTTGTTGGCTTGAGATACATACTATCTCACTCGCACATTAGACCCACCATACACGCAGCGATCGATCGGCCGATCCGTCATCATCGGCCGATGGATCGCGGCCTGTGTATGCGCATATCGTTGACGATTTTTTTTCAACAGTTCCATATAATTTCGATCAGCTGATATTTTGTGGCGATCCATCGCGCCGGATCGCTCCGTGTATGTGGGGGGTATTAGTTGGTTGGATTGCCTTTGCTCGGGATAGTTGTGTTTGTGTGATGAAAGCGCGCACGTAATGCGAGAATTTCATTGCCGGCGGCAGCATATAGGGGCGGCATAAAATTTGTTTTGGGTAATGTGTGCTTTCTTCCACCTACCGCACATGAGCAATATTTTCTACGAATTTTTGAACTCATGTAAGGTAGGTGTAAAAAAGCTCATTACCCAAGACACAGGCGATGATGCGGCTGCTATGCTTCTGCCGGCCATTTCGAAATTTCATTGGTAGAAGCATATGCCCCACAAGGGGTTGATAGGATCCAGAGAGAGAAGCATATAGCAGCGGCATCAAATGAATGTTGGGTAATAGGCTTTCTCACACATACCGCACATGAGCAACGTTTTCTACAAATTTTTTTTCACAAAACCTTTGCTCACGTGGGTGTGGATGCAGGAAAGTTCGTTACCCAAGCCACAAACGATGATGTTGCTGCTATGCTTCGGCCGGCAATGTGTAGGGCTTGTGATAGAGACAAATCAATTTATAGAACAAGCAGAAGAAAAAGAAGGAGCAGCGAGAGAGAGAGAGAGAGAGACAGAAAGACAAGGTTGTCAGAGAGTGCCAATGCTGAATTTGATTGCAATTTGTCTTGTAAATTTTTACTTAAGTTTTGCTTATTTTATATTTATATGTTTCTCCTAATTTACACCCGCTCAGCTTGTATGCACGTATGTTATCGTAGCAAAGATAGAATTGTATGTGATATTGTTGTTGTTGGATGATGATGACTATTGTTACTACTATTACTACTAACCGAGACGGGTCCTGATGAAAACATTGCTGAATGTTGTTGCTGCTGTTGGCTGTGATGATTACTACTACTGCTACTATTACTAACAATGGCCGCTGTTCCAGCACTCGCACCGGCGCCACCACCGCCGGCACCGGCGCCACTCGCATACAGGCTCGACGCTGTATGATGTTGCGTATGATGTTGCGAGTGATGATGATGCTGCTGCTGTTGCTGATGATGATGATTGGTCATACTATTGCTGTTTGCGCTATTGCCGCTACTTGTAACAACATTTGGCTGAAATATCGAGGTGTGATGTTGCGCGGTGGGCGGCGGCGGCTGAAGTCGCTGATGCTGCTGCTGTTGTGGTCCACTGCTGCTCTTGCAACTATCAAACATTGAGCCGGAATGAAGACTACCAGCAGTTCGACTGCTATCACCTGTGGTTGATGTCATCGATAAGCCACCGCCAGTGCCACTGTTAGTACCGCCGCCGCCGCCGCTACCGGGTGGATGATGTATCGACACCGATGACGTGGACGATGCAGACGACGATGATGATGATGATGCGGCGACGGATGATGACGAGGGTGGCGGCAGTGGCTGTTGTCGCTGTTGCGACGGCAGGAGGTTTTGTTGTTGAGGTGCTGCTGATGGCAACGGCAGCGGCGTTTGTTGCTGCTGCTGAGATTGGGCGGGCTGTTGTGATTGGGGCGGTTGCGAATCATGATGACCGGTCGCGTGCAACATTGAACCGAGCGGTGTCGATGGGCTGGCCAATAAATTGTGCGGACTCGCCAAACTGGTCGATGGACTTTGCAAGCTCGACAGACCGCTCAAACAGCCCGGACTCGAGAGCGATTGATTCAGCGACTCCATATCGTCTTCGGGCGTTTTTGCATCATCCACACTACCACAACTCCCCAAATTATCATTGACATGATTGTCCATATCGTCGGTGGTATCGTCTTCGCCGTCCACTTCCATGTAGCGTATGCATTTCTTCTTGCGTCTGTGTGTGTGCGTATCGTGCATGCGGACGTAGGTGGCGATTCCGGACGGAGTGAGTAAAATGAAAAAAAAGAAGAGGAAAATGCGAAAAATAAGAAATCAGAAATTTAATTATATTTAAAAAAGAAAATTCAAATAAAAATTTGCAAAAAAAAATCGTGTAAAATCTCGAATAATATTCTAAACATTACACAAAAAAAAGACGTTTTGATTATAATTTAATATTATTAGAACGAGACTGATATATATTAAAAAAAAAACAGCTGAAATATCAAGCGCTTGCAGAGCAAAATTAAAATTATATTTTATTCATTTTCTTTCGATCAATTAACAGATATTAAAAATTATTTTCTTGCCATTTGCGACCAGAATTAAGAGAAAATTAAAAGAGAAAAACATTATCGAAAAACAGCAGAAAAAAAAATCAACCTACGAGAAAATCCTCAATACACGTTACACGTCCAAAAAACATGCAATAATTATTATTGGGGATCATAAAAAAAATTAAAACTGTCAAATATTTGATTTAACAATAAGGCCGGCCGCATCTTGGACGTGGGCAGGGCAGCTCGCGCAGCGCGCACATGGCATTGTTGTTGTAACAATTGTCAAAATCTGATTTTACAACAACAATGCCATGTGCGCGCTGCGCGAGCTGCCCTGCCTACGTCCACGATGCGGCCGGCCTAAAACAAAAAAAAAACATTTAATTTCCCCCCTAGTTCTTGATTTTACAAAATAAGCGCGCTCTCAACTATATTTCGCCCAAAGAGAGAGAGAAAAAAAAACAATCTGTGGCTGGCGCATTTCAATAGCCGAAGAACACACAACATTTTTAAGGAACAGCAGCAGTTGCAACAACAACAAGAACAATTTTGACGTATAAAATAGAAAATGACAAAAAATGGAACAAAAAATAGAAAAAAAAATCAACTGACAATTGGGCGATGTTGTATTTGAGAAAAAAAGTGACCCTACCTCCCTCCTTCCCTCCTTCCTTCCTTTTTTTTCTTGAAGAAAAATAAAGCTACCAGAAATGGAATGTGCACTTACGAGTATGGTACTCTTTGAACTTTGGCAACTTAAAACTTTTCTAAGTTGTTGTTGGGGGGAGGTGGAGGGGGAAGGCTGGTTTATAAATTGCTTCCTACCTGAGCAAATGGAAATACATATATGTACGCTTAGAGAAGGAGAGCGAGAAGGAGAACGAGAAGGAGAGAGTGAGAAAAACACTGATCTCACCTGACCAGAAGAACAAATGAAGCCGGAAAATAGAGGGCTACGCGCGCAATCCGAGGGTTTTGTAGTGTCCCATGCCAATGGGAGAAGAACTGGCCTACTCTTGGAGATGCCTAACCATTCATGTTAAGACAATATTGCAAATTGTAAGTTTTGCATAAAAAATATTGAAAATAAATTCCCCTCCTCCCTCCTCTCCTACCAATCATTACCCTTTTGAAAATGGTTAACTCCAATTCGCTCTACGGAAAACAATATGCAAGTATGTTGTACTCGTAGTACTGGTATGTATTGTAGTACAAATTCTGATCTCATATTTCCCCCCTTTGCCTCTTTTCCCCTTTCTTCAAATTTGATGAAGACGCCAAAAATGAAATGTACTCGGTAGTACCTTTCTCATGATACCCCACTTGCCCATATCATATGAAAAAAA